>OU426984.1:34959895-35502395 GCA_911387785.2 Aelia acuminata
AAATGGATTGTTTTTGTAGTCATTCATACTTTAAAATGGATGAAACCGTCAGAAATCTACTCTGATCAAAAAAAAACTTTTTGGAAAGATTTCATTCATCCAGGAAATCAGCGCAAACATTTAAATATTTATCCACCTTTCGTGGACTGTAGAATATATTTAGAGAATTTTATTTATTTTATCAGATTTGTAGTTGATATAGTTGTTAAGTGTTGCAATATCTCAAAAATATATCAGTTAATAAGCCCAAATTGCCTTCCTCTCATTTCTGTTCTTTTTCCCCTATTCAGGAAAAATCTTTTAAATGAGTTACCAGACTTTATAATATTTTCAGCTCCTGAAGTCAATATTTCAATGGGGATAGATCTAAATAAACTGGAAGCTATTTTTCAATAGCTGCGTAATCAAATTTGATGATAGTTGTCTTGTTTTCACTCCCAACTTGTTATGATAAAATATATATTTAAATATGATGGCATAGGAATTGCGGATGAAGGAAATAACCAACTGTAATTCTAATTTTGAACAAGAGTAAAAAATTTTCAATTTTTTCTTTTTGGTTCGATTCATTTTTCAACTTAGAATTATTACTTATCTAATCCATTTAGCTTTAACGTTTTACAGATCCTCCTTGACGAATTAATTTTTTTTAAGCAATTGAGTCACCAGATCCAAGAAAAATGTACGTAGAGGTGGAAAAATGCTACTTTTCTGGAGAACCGGTCGGGTCTTTTGTACAATAAGCATACACTTTTAAAACTAGTAACAGCCTTCACCTCCAATCTTTATAGGGTTTGAGATTAGATCTGATGCGCATACCTCTCGCATAAAATTTTTCCAGTCTGTAGTTGGGTGACTAGACATGTTCAATTCTTTTTTGCAAAATTTGGTTGTGGTATATCCCATTGACCATGAGTATATGAACAGTATGCTGTTTTGAGTGGTATTTTGCTGTTTTCGAACCACGTACCTTTACAAATGCTAATTTCCTTCTTACATCCTGTCCGATTACACTTCCAAATTGGCCTTCTGTTGCTTCTATAATAAATTTTCATTTTATGAAGTCTGGAGCACTTTTTCTGAGAATGGATTAATCCCTTCTTCTGAAGAAACCGGACTGAAACTTTCTCATTAGATATTAACTGGCTTAACTTAAGCAAATTCATTGTTAGCGTTTTTCATGTAAATCTGATAAATGAATGCGTTTAAATACAGAATTAGGTTAGAGGTAAATCATATGTTCCAAATAATAATAAAATGAGTAACTGTTACTAGTTCTTGAAAAGTGTATGCTTATTGTACAAAAGACCCAACCGGTCTCCTGAAAAGTTCGGAATTTTCGTGTTTTTTTTTTTTACTGTTACCTACTTCAAATATTTAGGATCGATAAAACAATAATATATTACAACACAATGTCGAGCGTACATCCATCAATACCCATATAAGTAGGGTATTAGCAAACAATAAAAATACTGCTGGTATATCCTTGTTTAAGATACTTGATGCAAAAGCGTTTGTTTTTTAAGTAGAAACTTTGAAAAAACATTCAAGCTACTTCTGCTGCTGAGAATTTGAAGAGAAAAATTCACTGAAAAGATCCAGGGAAAGTTAAAAAAAAGAAAAAAGAATTGTTTGAATTCGTTTTCTTTTCTCGGAACCGGTCGCTTCACTTAGGATGAACTAGAAAAAAAGACTATAATATTCAAAATTTTTAGCAACATTCGATGGTACTGATCATTCATCCTTCCGAACAATTTCATCTTCTATTCACTTTTCTACACGCCTTATGTTCAGAAATCCTTGATTCATTATTTGTCAATCCTTAGATCACTTAGAGTTAAGTAATAAAATCATGTCTGTTATAAATATCCACTACAGTAAAATTTTTATATTGCAAATACCGACTTTGCAATGGTTAGACTTATAGTCCAATCATGGATGTCTTTAAAACAAATTACTTAAAATTTTATTTATTAATCAATTTGAGTTTTTCTTTTTGACTTGATAACTAAAGCAACAAGGAACATATCTAAAAACTAACTGGTATAGATCCACAATTGATGAAAAATGCTTTTAGACACAGACATATTTTAATAAATACCCCTTACTTAATGAAGATTAGGAGAATAAGGTCGGAAAATCGGGGGTGGCGGCAGCACAGATTAAAAGTAATATATTTACAAACACGTATTTACATTTAAAACCTGTTCTTGAACAGGAAGACATAAATTTTTTCCTCACTTGCTCAAGCTGTAAAACTGCTGACACCCAGAGACAGCTAGTCCTGAACAAACAAAGATATTCATATTTTTTTTTGCTTCGGATACAACACGCTCCTAGCCCTGTCTTTGAAAGGGATTTATTCCCATTTACAGAATAATAAAGGGGCCGGAACAAAAACGGTATTTTTCCTTTTTCCCGCCCCTCTCGTTTTTTTTTCTTTGTAGTCCGAATAGGGAATTTAAATTATACAAAAAAGGTTACGTGACTCGTTCTCAGAACAAACTACTTTTTCTAGAAACGAATTCTTTAAATAAACGCCAAGAAATCTAGCAATAGCGATTATGGGACTAGACAGAAGATAGTTAGTTTGTTTGTTTCTTTTAACGTCACTTGATGCCACTAAGGCTAACGGACGATGCTACAGTGGGAGTCCTAAATTATGCCTATCCAGGTATAACTAGGATAGGGATCTTTAACGAGTACCAGACATCGTACAGGTACGGTGCCTCCATTTTACGTACTAACCGAGGGACGGCATTGACAAGGATTTTTAACTCCCATTAAAAAATCCAAGGGCCACCTCGGTACGCGAACTCGCGACCTTTAGTATTTTAGGTTTCTATGCTAACCACTACACCACAGGTGACCCCGACAGAAATAGGGTTTATTCATGAAAAAAAGAATATTATACAAAAAAATATGGTGCGTGCTCGCAACACACAACTTTCACTTACCAATTTACTTAGATTAGAAATTAATGCGTTTTGTTAATTGCCACTTCTCCAATGAACAGAACGGCTTTACTTATGAACAATGGTCTGTCATTAAAGGCGTACTCCGCATGTGTGGGCTCAACGAGTTTTATGAGTTGACTGAATATTTTTCTTTTTTTCTCCTCTATATGTTTTATTTATTTTTATCATATCTTATATTTAGCCATTTCTTATTTTTAGGCGTAACGAGAGACAGTTAATTTCTCCATATAAATAAAAACAAAGGTACTTTTTAGGAAACAAAAAATCAGCCCCCTCAGAACATTTAAATAATGATAATGATTACCTGATATGAATGAACACCTAATTTACATTGAACATGACGAATTTGATCAAAATCATTAAAGCCGTTTTTGAGATAATCGAAAAAAAAGGTAAAAATTGGAAAACAAGTTACGAAATAAAGTGCCCTCTCGGTTTGACCAATTTTTATGAAATGTTGGCTGTCACATCTCTGGCATGTATATACATCAAATACCCAGTTTGATCAAAATGGTTAAAGCCGTTTTTGAGTAAATAAAAAAAACACGTGAAAATAATACAAAAATTATTAAGTTAAGTCCACCCCCCCCGGTTGATCAATTTTGATGAAATTTTTACAGTCATATCTCGGGCATAATAATACATCAAATACTCAGTTTAATCAAAATTGTTAGAGCCGTTTTTGAGAAAATCGAAAAAAACTTAAAAAGTTATTAGATAAAATACCCCCTCCCTTTGAGCAATTTTGATGAACTTTTTGCCGTCACATCGCGGGAATATACATACAGAAATACCCAATTTCAGGTTCGCACGGTTTATAGTTTTTGAGCTAGTCTGTTCACACACACAGACCATTTCGCGGGACTTGGCTATTTGGACTCAGGGGACCCCAAAACGTGTATTTGCGTTGAAAACCGGAAGTCGAAATTTTTCACGATCGCAATACTTCCACTTACTATATATTTCATATATAGGTAAGTGAAAGTAAAAAAATTTTGAAAATAGTAAGACCTATGGCCGGCTGTACAATAGTCGTTTAAACGGGGTTTAACAGGTTACTTAAACAGTTGATTAAACAGTGAATATAGTTCATGCCTTGTACACAATGTGGAATGTATATTTTAAAAGAATACCAGTTAAGTTGACAGTGCACTCTCTAACCACGGGACTGATAACGTATTGTACCTAGTACAGATAAAAGTAGCTCTGTTAAACACTTTATTTCTCTTTATTGCTATTAAGATTTTACTTCTTGGAGCATGGAGTTATACAGGCATAAATTGTACATAAAAAAAAAGAAAAAAAAGAAGTAAAATAAAGTAATAATAAACACGGAATCTTGTTTAAACGACGTTTACCTGATTCCCAGTTTAAACGGGGATTGTACACCCGGCCAGTAAACAGATAATGGACTCAAGTCCGTCTTTCGAGATGTCCTAGATTGCATATAGGTTCATACATCCATACATGTATATGCTTACATATACACATAAATACATACAATGTATAGCATAAGATAAATAATAGAGGAAAATATTTTATTTTACAACATAAAAGCTATGGTTTTTTTATTTTAAAAGAGTTTTGATATTATTTTTTATCAAAACTTTTATATAGAAGTTGACAAAAACTAATTATGAATTTCTTCTTTCATTATAGGAATATTTGCCAATCTACCTTCCACCAGATTCTATATTAACGATTCTTTATCTTGTTCATATTATTTTATGATAGCAAAATGTAAACTTTTCATTCGAGTTTTACGTTTTAGGCATCAATTAACAGTGTAGGATAGCTAAAAATTTTATGAAATTCCATATCTTTCTTTACCTTTTAAGGAAGTAAAAGTTTTATTTCGATAAATAACTTTTACTTTTAAAATAGGCCATTGGATTTCTCCCAAAGTTGGAGGTAAGGTTGTGATTACACTGAACATAAGAGATGCATATATAAACAAATATATATCCCTTCGCTGTATATATATATGTTTACATGATATAAGAAGCCAAGAAGACAGTGTTACTATAACACTCAGGGTGGTAGGTACCGAGCGGTTGGGGTTGGCGAGCCCTCAGGGCGTCAAGTGCTTCATTAATTATCGCTACGCGAGGCCGGCTTAGTTAATAACATAGTCCCCTCACCCCTCCACCACTTATACATATTTATTCTCTGTCACAATATAAGCTTTATTCCAGTTCCGTTTTCTTTACCTTATATTTTTGCTTTTTAAACTTACTTTATGCATTTTAAATATATTATCCACCAAGAATAAGCGAAAAGGAGTACAAAACATCATTAATAATAATCCGATTATTTTATGATTTATTGGTATGAGATAAGAAAGAAGACTTTGTAAGAAATACTTCGCCTTGGACCAGACAAGTTGATGCCATAAAGCTTCTATGATACCTTCAACGACTAATCTTGCTGTTGTTTTTTTGGATGCCCATGGAACTTTGAAGTGACGGATCTCCCGTTGATAATTGAAGTGATTGTTGAGAGCTGTTCTGGTGCTGTCGGTGGACATTTGATTCAATATTCGAATATTTCATCGGTAGATATCCTGTAAATCTTAAAGATGACATACCATACATAAATGTTTATACTGAAGTTGCCTAAATATGTGAAAGTTTGGTCTGCTTGTATATTTCAATTTATGGGACTGTGTCTTGGTCTTCCTTTCCTCTACTTGAGCTTGCAATCTCCACTTATGCTTTGGCTTACTTACTTAATTGGTTGGCTTAGATGTAATTGGTTTGCGCGCCCCGAAGGAGATAGGGAGTTCTGGGTTCGAGTCCCCGCCATGGCTAAATTGTTTTTCTTCTAATAAACAAATTTAAACTTATTCCATCAATTTAATTCTAATGGATTATTTCTCTATGATTTTTATTTTAATTATTAAATTATTTTGTCGACAACCAAAAAATAAATAAAAATTCCTACATCAACCAAATGTTCAATGAAGGGTTTTGGGTCCATTACTGTGTAAGGAAGTACATTTTCTTAGTTATCGGTTGTGCAAGGAGACGATTTCACCAAGATCACTCTTTATAGCCAGGTTTATCTCCTTTTATTAATTATTCAGTTCATCTCTTTTTATTAATTATTAAGATTAACCAATTTATGGCTCAGGAGATTCTTCCGAACTGATGAAAGATCCTCGGCAGATTAGAGTAAACCTTACCTAAAACATAAAACACTGGCAAAGGTGTTTCAAACCAGTACAGTGGTAATGGAATCAAAGGGGGCTTAATGACAGTGGTATGCTAAAATAAATAAAAACATGGTGCCGAAATCTGATAAACTGATAATTATCCTCCACTCAATGTTATTTATGATAACATTTATGTGGTAGTAACCTTTTTATGCGAAGAGTAACACCCGAGAATGAAATGTCTTTCAAATTTCGTCAAAATCGGATAAGATGATAAAAAGTTCATAATTACATCCATCCCCTCAGTATTATCAGATTTATTATTAATTATAGTGCCTTTGATTTATGAATGGTGTAACTAACTCAATTTTGTTTTGTTTTTATAGTTACAGTAGATTATAAAATGCCGTAAAATAAATATACTAAACAAAGGGAAATTGAAACAAATGAAGGGGTCGGGGCAAAATAGTGCCAAGCAGCATTTTTAACAAAAGTAAACTGTAGCTGCCGTCTCTTGTATATTATGTAGTACTATATGTCTATGAGGGAAATGCCACCTATGGAGTACTCTGCTATATGCATAGACATATAGTATTACATTATATACAAGAGACGGCAGCTATGGTTTATTTTTATTAAAAATGTTGATTGGCACTATTTTCCCCCGACCCCTTCAAACATAATAAAAAAATAATCTTTCAAAGCTACTTAAAATTATAACTTTAATATACTTGAAATTGGCAACATTTCTCATGGACTGCCTTCCGATGTCGAAAATTATTTTATTTAAGTCTTCTCAGATAGTACATTTAAATAAAATGCAGTTTCTATTTGTGCCGAACTAAGAGAAGCAGCGCATGCCGGTTCGATTCCTACCTGGGCCTTGAGATTTATTTCATAGCGAACCCAAGCAATAAAGTTCCTTCCTCACGCCCCTACCTCTATCCCCTCCAAAAGGGGGGGGGGGGGGTAGCAACATATTACAACCGACGTCATGTTATCTCGATTTGTTAATAGGGTGAAATGGAACGGTACAACGATGTAATTAGTTTGGGGAAAATAGATTGCTTTCCATTTGAACCAGACGCACAGTGGAGAGGCCATGAAATCCTGGCCAAAACTATTTACCTATTTTTTTTATAACTGTAGAATACTTAAAACTTTTTATTAACAATCTGAAAATATATCAAACTATAAAAAATTTCAATTCTTGACAAAAATTAGGGTAAATTATGGAAAAATGAGGGAATTTGAAAAATGTCGGGAATATTTTCAAGACATAAAACTTTTGAAAGTTATATTGCAATTTAATATCTAGCTTTTTCAAATACTAAATACATTATTTGCGTAATAAATTTTAATTGTGATCGTCTATTTATGCACGTTCTCCACTTACAGCGACTTCATGGTAAGCCATTAGAATATTCTACTAGTTTCCAGTTCTAGTTCCTGTTAAATCTTCGCGCGGCTGATTTTAAACTTAAACTTCCTATAGCACCATAACAAAGCTACTTAATTAATTAAAGGGTAAACAACTTTGGTTAGTCATTAATTACTTGCATACCTGAAATAAACAGAAAATCGGTTTTTAAGAAAATTATTTTATTATAAAAATTATAAGGATTTAAATTTTTATAATTTAAATTGTTTCTTTAACCAATTACGACTAAATTCTTTCCATTACACGTCTTAAAATAGTTTGAAATTATTTATTGCAATCTAAACACCGACTTGTTATAAAAAAATCTGGTGCGATGCGCGCAACACACAACTTTCACTTACCAACTTACTTACATTAGAAATCGACATGTTTTTTTAATTGAATTTTTAAAAATAATATAAAAAACATGACTTGATTTTGATTAAAAATCATTAATTTAATCAAAATCATTAAAGCCGTTTTTGAGATATTCCAAAAAAATGTAAAAATTGGAAAAAAAGTTATGAAATAAAGAGCCCCCTGCATTTAACAAATTTTGATGAAATGTTGTCTGTCACATTGTGAGCATATACATACACCAAATATCCAGTCTGATAAAAATCATTACAGCCGCTGTTGAGTAAATAAAAAAAACACGTGAACATAAGAAAAAGTTTATTAAATGAAGTACCCCCTCCGTTTCACCAATATTGATGAAATTTCGGCTGTCGCATCGCGGGCATATACATACATCAAATACCCAGTTTCATCAAAATCATCAAAGCCGTTTTTGAGAAAATAAAAAAATACGTAAACATTAGATAAAATTCTTTAAGTAAAGTCCACCCTCCGGTTGATCAATTTTGATGAAATTTTTACAATCGTATCTCGGGCATATATACATCATATACCCAGTTTGATCAAAATCGTTAAAGCCGTTTTTGAGTAAATAAAAAAAACCCGTGAAAATGATACAAAATTTATTAAGTAAAGTCCTCCCTCCGGTTAATCAATTTTGATGAAATATTTACAATCATATCTTGGGCATATAAATAGATCAAATACTCAGTTTAATCAAAATCGTTAGAGCCGTTTTTGAGAAAATCGAAAAAAACGTAAAATGTTATTAAATAAAGTACCCCCTCCCTTTGAGAAATTTTGATGAAATTTTTGCTGTCACATCGCGGGCATATACATACACTAAATACCGAATTTCAGGTTCGCACGGTTTATAGTTTTTGAGCTAGTCTGTTCACACACACACACACACACAGACCATTTCGCGGGACTTGGTTAATTGGACTCAGGGGACCCCAAAACGTGTATTTCCGTTGAAAACCGGAAGTCGAAATTTTTCACGATCGCAATACTTCCACTTACTATATATTTCATATATAGGTAAGTGAAAGTAAAAAAAATTCACTTTAAGAGGAATTTTCATAAATTTATAAAAAACAGGGGGTGGGGGTTGTTGGGGTGAGGTTTTTTTTTTAAGGTATGGCAAGTAGAACGAATGAACTTTAAATTAATGCAAAAATATTAGCCCGACAAAGCCCGACAGTACAACATAATCTATTTTATGCTTTTAAACAAGCCTAATTATTTCATCGTAATCAAAAGAACTACAAGTTAACCGTTATAATATTAAAACTTGCTAAAAACTAGTTATCACAGAGAAATACATACCTATCGAAACAGTGTAGAGAAATTTCATCTTTGAGCATCTTACAACTCAGGAAAAAGCAACGGCGTACTCCATTCATGGAGTCAGACTAGTTCCCTCGGGCAGGAAGTGGATAAAAATGAACTAAATGCAAACTTACCTAAACTACCAGGAAATAAATATTGTCATGTTCTGAAGTGCAATTTATTTTTTGCACTTTTGTCCATGATTTGATGGTAAATACTCCACTGTGAAACGGTTCAACAACTTAATCCATATTAAATTGAAATAACACCAAATTACGAGACATCTTGCCTTAACTATTGGTATTGCCTTAACGACCTCGACGATTCCCTGAATTTTGAATATTTTATACAAATGGCTGATAACAGAGCTGGCTAAAGAGGTGCTAAAGAGAGAAAGAGGGAGCCCACTAACTCAGACGAACAGCCTGCCCGGAGGACGATAAGAGAGGAGTGATGAAGCCTCTGCTACAGATAAGGACCGCCTTATTAGCCCTCCACACCCATCATTTACATATTCATCCTAAAACTACCCCTAGGGCTCTATCTGCCTAGACTGGGCAACCAACATGTCTATTCATACATATGTACTCATACATAAATAAATGCTGTCTGTGGATGTGTAGTTTAACCACGCAACCATTGTTGCACTTTCATGGAGTTCCAACCACTTTTAGTCCGGGAGCTGAGTGGGTACTTCCTGCTAAGACGTCGGTTTCTGAAGTATGAGGGGATTAAATAAAATATTCATGAAAATAACTACTTAGATAGGTACTAGGCAAAATTTATCTTTTATTTTAACAAATGGAAGATGGTTGTTTAATGAGTTCATAATGGTTAATACATCAAAACCGAAGTCTTAGCAGGAAGTAAGCACTACGAATAATTTCACGTTTTGATTAGTATTTCCCCCAGGATTTATATAATGTGTGTACGGAGCTTATTTCCTGCTAAATTTGATGCTCAGCAACTTTTATCTAAAACATTTTTCATTTAAACTAGTTGTTTTTGAGTTAGAGGCGTTGGAACACGGTTTCCACCAAAATCGTAAAAGTTGCAGATTTTTGATATACCGAACCCGGTATATAAACCACTAAACCGATTTAAACTTCAAATATATCGTTCTATTTGCAATAGTTTAGCCTCTTATAGTAAGAAGAAAGCAATACTTTGTGATCTGTATTTTGCCGAATTATATACGAGAAACTGAAAAAAAGATACCAGAAAATTTCACGGATTTTAGACAAGGCGCTAAATACGTTCACGTTTTAATTACTTTGTCTCCACAGGAGTGGGCTAATTTTAAGATTAATGAGATCGTTTTACACAGAATTCGATATTCTACAACTATTATAGGTCACATTTTTTATTTGGAGTAACCCTCTTTAAATTGTAGGCTTTGAAACATGAGCGTAATTCATTTTTCCGCTAAAGTGGCTAAATTGACAATCGGTTTTGGCAAAAAGACTTACCCGATTTTGACTGTGTGGACTTCAGTCGACGCGAAATTTAATGCTCTTCTATTTTAGAAAGAACACAATTTCTTCTGCGATAAATCGTTTTCGACTTATTAGCGAAAAATGGAAAAAGGTTCGAAAATGTCGATTTTGTTCGCCTATAAAATTTGATGGCAACCAATCTGAGGTGGCAGACATTCAAATTTGTTGTCTATGAAATGAGTACTTTTAGCCTATATTATCAAAAAATTTCTTCAAATCAGGCTCCTTCATTACCTTCAGCTCCCGGACAATTTAATGTCCTACATGATTCTATATCACTGTCCGTGAAAATTCGTGAACATATACATTTTACGAAAGTGATCAAAATCTGTTGACAATATTTAGTGTTGCATTTTCTTATACTCAAAACCTATCTTTTCATATTAAATTCCGAAGTCACTTATTTTATATATTACTCCCTCTTCTATCCCTATTTATCCTCCGAGGTGCTTAAAAATGTGATGAAATATTATGAGAGTACTAAGTAGTGGTATTTTTCAAATAGAAGTGTTAGATCTGCCATATGCTGGTAGATTTATTCATTGCTAACTATAAATCAGGTAGCCTTCCACAAACAGAGGAAGGTAAAAAACCTAAAATCACTTTTAAAGTTTTACAAAATATTTAGGGGCATAGGGGGTAGGTTGGCCATTGGCTTGTAGTTTCCGTCACACCTTTTGTGAAGGCCCCACCATTGTACCATGTGACCCGCTCGACCTCGGGAGTCTTGTCCTGAGTTTTCAATCCGATGCTAACAGTGTAGATAAGAGTGTGCTTCATTGATTGATTTTACAACATGTAAGTAAATTTTTATATTTTCAGTAAAGTTGGTTTAAAGGCATGGAAAAACATTTGACTCCGATTCTGTTCACATAGCCCCAAACTCCTTTGAAAAAACTAACCTTTCGACTAACCAGTTTCTTGTTTGATTGTTCACCCCTGTACTGGCAGTCATCTTTCATATGATCTCTCCTGTGGGGTTAGTTGGCTCTCTGCGACTTTTTTTTGGCGCAGTAGCAATTCGCAAAAGCAAGGTAAACTTAATCAAAGGTGAAACTACCAATTGTCTTTAGTTCCAGCGATGAGAGCAATTTTTCTTATGCAAAAAGTGGCGACAGTCTTAAACTTCTATCTTCTTCTATTTTCATTCTATTTTCCCTTAAAATTATTAAACCATTATAGTGCAGCTTTTAATAACAATAATATATGTCAGGAAGTACTAGAATGAGATGGCTAAACAACCATACCTTCTTGGCCAACCTGCCCCACATAAGGGGTTAGTTGGCATACTCCGGATTGACGAATTCTTCAATTTTCTATGATCTTATTATTAAATATTATCTTGTGAAAAAAATATTTGAAGTACTCTAATACTTGGAGTTTACAATGGTATCAGCCCCATTGGGATCATATTAACAGGAACGATTCAACCATCAAAAAAGTGAAAACTGTTGCCAACTAACCCCGCTCTCCCCTATAAATTAAAAAATCCAACCTACAAAAATGCTATTTAAGGCATATATTATAAAATTTTCCGATTGTGACAATACTCAAATAGAGTTATTTCGTTTTGGAACTTTCCGCACTATTTTTCCGTACCTGCTTCGGAGTAACGTAAAAAAAAAAATAGGGAAACCCGTGGCAGGTGACCCCAACCCAAGGGGGCCAACGATCCTAAAAGGGCAGTAAAACAACTTCAGGCCGTTTGTCAGAGGAAAAAAATGGATCGAACGCATCGACATTTCTCTTATGTACATTCCATTTGCTGATCAGGTCTATCCTTTGGGGATGAGTAAGGAAGCATATTAATATTTAAGAATAATTTTGACCATTTTTTTTCTCCTGCATTCTCTTGAAATGGTCAAACCGGCACAACCTATTTTCCTCAATTGTTACTGAAGTTTTCCTTACAAACTGCTTCTAATGGCAGTGTTTATGATTTGTCCATCCTAGTTTTCCCTCTATTCTCCTCAGAAACCTCATTTCTCTTGCTTAAAGTTGACTTTTATGCTTCAAGATTAATACTCTATTCCTTCTGTATACACGTACGTATGTACCTATATACTTCATACTTTCACTGTTCCTTAAAGTTACCTTAATAATATATTTGTTTCATTTTAGGCCTGATGAAGAGCTTGTATGCCTCGAAACGATGTCTGTTAAAATCTATAAAACGTTTTTTTTTTTTATAGAAATTCCCGATGATTATTAATCATCCTAGATATAGTTGTACAGAGTTTCTAGAACCTATTTAAGATTGATAGAATAATCATTATTATCCGTAATCATCATTATAATTTTTACTTTCACTTACCTAAATATGAAATATATAGTAAGGGAAAGTATTGCGATCGTGAAAAAATTCGACTTCCGCTTTTCAACGGAAATAAACGTTTTTTTTTTTGGGGGGGGGGTCCCCTGAGTCAAAATAACCAAGTCCCGCGAAAAAAACTATAAACCGTGCGAACCTGAAATTGGGTATTTTGTGTATGTATATGTCCGTGATGTGACAGCAAAACTTTCATCAAAATTGCTCAAAAGGACGGGGGAACTTTATTTAATAATTTTTAAGTTTTTTTCGATTTTCTCAAAAACGGCTCTAACGATTTTGATTAAATTGAGTTTTTGATCTATATATATGCCCGAGAAATGACTGTAAAAATTTCATCAAAATTGATCAACCGAAGGGGGGACTTTACTTAATAAATTTTGTATCATTTTCACGTGTTTGTTTTTATTTACTCAAAAACGGCTTTAGCGATTTTCATCAAACTGGGTGTATGTATATGCCAAAGATATTATAGCCAACACTTCATCAAAATTGGTCAAACGGAGGGGGCACTTTATTTCATAACTTTTTTCGATTATCTCAAAAACGACTTTAACGATTTTCATCAAATTCGTCATGTTTAATGAAAATTATGTGTTCTTTAATATCAGGTAAGAATGTGGAAAAATGTGTAACTTTGAGAAGTGGCATTAATTTCTAATCTAAGTAAGTGGGTAAGTGAAAGTTGTGTGTTGCGCGCACGCACCAGATTTTTTAAAAATGTAATAACAACCTCTTCTGATTACATTAAAAACATCTCTTGCTTATTTTGATTTATATCATTATTATCTACAATTTCTGTAAATATGCTATGCACATAAAGGAATCCATTCCTAACAAAAAGGAAACTAAACTCAAAATTCGGCAAGATTCACTCCTGATATAACAAGCTTCGATATAAGTAAGGTATAAAAAACAAAAAAAAGAAGTTATAAAAAAAATACGGTCGAGAAGGTAAACTGGGCGTATTATGATATGCAATAAAATGGAAATAGGAGAAGTTATTGTATCGAGTAACGAGTACATTTGCATGGTATTGCCAACACTGAAGCCAATCAAATTCAAGCAATTTAATGTAAATCACAAAAATATTGCTTACAAGTGTTTACTAAATTCACATACCTTAAACATAGAAATTTATGTTCTATAAACATAATATATATGGATTGAAAACATGTATATTAATTTTTAAAAACGGAGACATGATAGTTCCATTGAGACTTAGGTATGATTTTTGAACAAAAAAAAAATGAAAAAGTAACATATATAATTTAGTCCTTAGTATGGCCTCCTTTGGACTTAATTGTTGTCAATTTACTTGTCCATGGAGCTAAAAGTTCTCAATAATGTTTGTACCAGGAGACTAAGGGTACCAATCAATTAAGTTATTGAAAGATTATCAAACTTTTTCCTTTTGAATAATATCTTCTTTTCAGCATGTTAAACTTCTGATACTCGGCAAGACAGATAACAGTAAAATTATTAGATAGCCATTTTAATCTGGCAATGCGTCTTAATTGTTGTACAATCCATTGTCCAATCCAGGAACATGTGTCTGCCACCACCAAATTTAAATTAAAAAAAAAAACGCGTCGATTTTAAAGGTTTAACTTGCTTAAAACTGATACGAGTCTGGATTTTTCACATCCAGCATCGGCCATCAGATCCAAGGCGATTCATTTTGTATGACACAATCTCTCTAATTTTCATAATTATAACAATGTTGTAACCGTATTTTGTTAGTAACTCTTTCCCGACCTTTACCCTCATGTACCTGACTTCTGACCGCTGTTCGAATAGTTTACTTGTACTTTTGTTAGTTACTTGAATAGTGTACTTTGCGAAGCCTCTTATAAGCCTCTGCGAAGTCTGTTATGAGCCTCTGTTGGCTTTCAACAGCTGTGGCAATCCCTCCCATCCTAGTAAATGGATCAAACATCTTTCTGTTTCTTAAAGAAACTTTTCTTGGACGATCTCCAAATTGTCATCCGAATCGGAGGACCATTATGTTTGGCCTCTATCCTCGTCTTTAAAATGTTGGTGTAGGAGGACCCTGGAGATCATACTTTTTTCAATTTCTGCACATGGGTAACTTTTTCAAATAGTAAGCTCAACTCTTTTGAAGATGAAACTTACTTCATATCACCACAAAACTTTTGCAATGAATATAAAAGCTGAAATATTTTAATTTGAGTGTAAGCAATGACTGATCCATATAATTTCCTTTTAGAATTAAACTTTCTAATGCAGACTAAATGGTTTTGACGTGCATAAGCATAAAATATTGTAATTTTATAACTAACAATAGCGTACATAACATAGGAACGGTTTTGTAACTGTAACAGCTGTACCAATATACAGAATAAATCGTCCCATACAATAAAGGGGGTTTCCCCTTTCGTTTACAACATATCTTGACTACCAAAAATAATTCACAGAGAGAAACCGACTTTGATAAAATGGAATTTTGAGCTATATTTTCAAAAAATCAGAGAATGGTACTAAACTAGAGAGAAATACTTTATTGAGAAGTAGAGCTGCCCTACTTTATAGCGTTGCTAGTAACACAGCATACTAATCAATCCATGTGGACATTAAATTTCTTTTGTTGTTCCATTTTTGTATAGTAAATAATTAGATTATAGAACAAAAAGAAATTTTAACTTCTTAAAGAATTAAAATTTGTTTATTACTGTTTGTATGCTACAGTGTTGATTAAGTGGTTACACTAGCTTATAAGTTGACTGTATATTTCTTAGTCAATATTAGTAAAAACACTGGAGATCAAGGAACGTAGTTTCTTTCACACAAACCAATCAATAGATTTCTGCAGATAATTATGATACTAGGTCAGTAAATATTGATGTATAACTATGTCTAATTAGCTATTATAATTAGCTATTCAGGATGTTGGGATATTCAATATGCAAAATGCAACTTCAATAGAGCCACTATACAGTACTGCATGTATAAATGTTTCCCTCATACCGCTTCAGCTTCGAGTATACCGATAAGGAAAACCTTGTGATGTTAGAATTCTAGCGAAGGTAAACCAATTATTACTTACTAATTACTTTTACTAATAAATATAAGAACCTTTGTATGTTTAATAGTTTAATGTATGGTTAATAGTTACACAGATTGATAAAAATACCGTAGATAATAAATCTTTTGATATCATCATAAATCAAGCTGGAATCTGAGAAGTGAAATCGCTACTACCAGATCACTTTCCCAGTTCGTTAGGAAGCTAACCCAATCAGCCATCCTCCCCCCCCCCCCCCATATCTCTTGATTACGGATTCCTAATTACATTAGTTAACATCAACACCATGATTTATCTCCAGCAGCTATTGATAAGAAATCCTCATGTTCCAACAACATGGATAATATGTTGAGACCATTTTTCCTAAGCAGTATTATGTAGTGGAATAGTTTTTTTATTAAAAAAAAAAAAAAAGTAAGAAAGCTATCTATGCATGTGGACAGTTTAAAGATTTTATATCTATGAATTTAAATTTATACTAGCGTTCTACGTGTTACTTGGGGAGCACAAAACTGATGGATCGTTACTTTAGACTAAACTATTTTTAGTTTAAAGTAATTCTGCGTCAAAGTATACACCCAGTGCTCCCTAGGACCAGTTAAAAATTTTTCAAGATTCTAGAAACTTATTTGATTAGACCAGCTGAACCGTGCGAAGCATTCGTAATCTAACTTACTTAAATCCCACTTAAAGCACACACCGTTTATTTTGTATCGTATAGTGCGTCATGGGCATCGGTGAGGGTTGAAGTAAAGAATAGATGTGTTTAAATTGTAGATTATTTATATTTTGATACATATGTTTAAGGTATTTATATAGTATCATTTTTGTACATATCATCATCATGCGCTGAGCCTATTGACTGATTTACGTTTTCGCTTATAACTTGCAAAGGACGGCGACAATCGGAAGTGTTTACAACCAAAAATGTTCGTCTCAACAAACTGAAAAAATGACACCTCCGAAAAAGCACTTTGACCATTTTGAAATGTTCGCTGAGAGTTGCAGTGTTTCGCTTATAACTCCCAAACGAAGGGGGTTAATCGAAAAATGTAAATGAGCGAAAATTTTCTCCTTGAAAACCTGAAAAGATTGACACCATTTAAACATCTCTATGACAATTTTTCTCGCGAAAACCTCGGTTAAGGAAAGCTTTAAAATTATGCCTCATTCGTGAAATTTGATGAAGTATTAAGGAAGTTATTGCGTACCGACAAAAAAAAGGCCTTCATAAATAATATATATGATTTTTTTTTTATCTACTTTACTTTAAGCTTAAAGACAATATATTTTTTTTAATAATTACTTGCTATATATTTAAATTGAAGAAAATGAAATTCATTATACTTTAATACAATCAGTATAAGCTTAGTATTTCTTATACAATGAAACGAATCAATTGATTTTTTTATTTTACGATTTCAGGAATTAAAATGAATTTTTTTTTAAAGTGTTGCAGAAATATTAAAATATAACAGTATACTAAAATATACACACACGAATTTTCCAAACAGAAAGATTATTAGAAGTGCTTTCCTGAAAAATGTTGACATTGTTATAATTCATTCTGTAAGCAGGCTCATTTAATTAACCCAGGCAGAATTTTCAAGAAATAATCATAAAATATTTTTCGATCTAGAATAACCAAAAGAAGTTTGTTCGAAATCGGTAACACCTCAGCTGTGTGTTCTTGTCAGACATAAATATTTTTTTACTTTTTGTCTTTGGCATTGTTTTTAAAGTATTTCTCTTTCTCCATACGACAACTATTCTTCAATAATATTTTAGGACATTAATTTTGTTCTATTAGAAACAGGCGAAAGCTTTACGTATCGCTTTAGCCTGTTTCTACCTGTAGGCATTATTATTTTAAATATAATAAATACAAAATGATTTCCTTTTTATTATAATTTTTAATCATTGATTAACAGTAAAGTTAAGCTAGTAAAATATATTTCCAATGAAATTAACACAAAAAAAAAAAATGCAATGAGTAGTGTAATAATATAAAAAGAATAGATTTATATAATTGATGATCTCCATCTGAAAAATATAGAAGGGAGTACATTTAAAATAAATCTAGGTTTAAGAAAAAATCCAAGACATGACATTGAATGAATGATAGTCAATTGCAAACCAACACTGCTTCACGAGATGTAAGGGGGGCTCGGTGAATGTCGTGTGATCCGATAATTTACGATCTGGCAACAAAGAAAACAACCCCGCATTGCGGCAGTTAACATCACTCCTAGAACAATCTTTTAACTGAGGAAACCTAGGAAAGTCTTTTAATTTTATTTTCTTATTTTCATTTACTGCGACTAGATGAACAAATGCTGTACGAAACAGTATTTGTATTAAAGAAAATCATGTATCGGTCTAAAATGTAGACCAAAACTGGAGATTTTGTCCGACAGTTCTCTTTTGATGTATCACAATATCATATCACATATATTATTTCTCAAAGCCTTTTTTTTTGTCGGTACGCCATAACTTCCTTAATACATCATCAAATTTCGTGAGTGAGGCATCATTTTAGAACTTTCCTTAACCGCTACACCGGATCGCCTTCGATTACGAGTTATATGAGCAAAACCGCGGTTCGAGAAAATCAAAATGGTCCTAGAGGTTTTTAAATGGTATCAATCTTTTCAGGATTTCAAGGAGAACATTTTCGGTCATATACATTTTTTCGATTAAACCCTTCGTTTGCGAGTTAAATGATAAACTTCAATTCTCAGCGAAAATAGTCGTAAGTTGGTCGCAGGGCTTTTTGTAAGGCGTCATTTTTTTCAGTTTGTTGCGACAAAAATTTTTGGTCATATACACTTTTCCGAATGTCGCTGTTGTTTGCGAGTTACAAGCAAAAACTACAATTTACACACATCAAAATAAATTATCTACAATTTAAACATATCTATTCTTTACTTCAAACCTCATCTATGCCCATTACGCACTATACGATACTAAATATACGGTATGTACTTTAATTAAGTGGGATTTAATTAGGTTAGAATGCGAATGCTTGACATGTAAGCTTGACAATGAAAAACTCTAAATCTGATGTAAGAATTGGAAACCAATGCGGTCAAGCCTTTCAAATCAATACTGTTGTGAGGCAAGACTCTCTGCTACATTGTTTAATATAGCCCTACCAAGGAAGCTATCAAAGACAGGACGGTGACAAACAGGATGTGAAAAGTCTGCGCACTGCGGATGATAAAATTTAGCATCGTTTCTAGAAGTTAGAGGTAACAAGAGACGCCACGATGAAGTTGTACGAAACCTTATTTTTACGGATGGTGTATATACTGGTGTTGTCTGCCAACGGCAGTTGTAAATCGTTACAAAGTTTTCAAAAGGACAGTTATAATGCCGGTACCTAGGGTAAGAAGTTAAAACTATCCTCTGTGATAGGAATATACGTAGAAGCTGGAAGAATGCGATACGCGGGCCAGGTCAGGGGATGTCTGTTGAGAGATTCCCTCGGAGGCAGTGTAGGCGAGGATGCAAGAAACATAGAAAGAAAAGAGGCACTAGTAGAAATAGTTTGTGCGAAAAGGTAAAATGATTGGCGATTAGGAGTGAGAAACTAGGGCGATGCAGCACTCGGATGAGACGGAGAGAAGTAATTTGTTTAACCAACTTCTTATAGACCTGCCTGTTTTATAAATATTTGTAGATACTACGAAATATAATATATATGTGGATAATTCTCAAATTTATCATATATTCAATATGAGATTCTTGAGCAACCATTCTTTTTATCTTAATGGTTAAATCACTTATAAATTAAATAAATCTGTCATATTTTTGTTAATTAATTTGATTATTGTAATTGCAATATCAAATGCATTGCATAGTTTTATTATTCAGGAGTAAACAACTAAAATTTTTAAAAATCGAAAGAGTTCCATAGGCAGTGGAAGGTTTCAGAACTGCCTGATTAAAATCAAGAAAGTTTGGAATCAGCTGAAGAGCAATATTCAATTATTAATTAACCTATAAGGTGCGAATAGTATTTTTTGACATTACCAAGAACACTCAAGTAAACTATTTCTTAAATTATTTAAGTTAGTTCCAATTCGTTCGACTAGCCAATTTGAAATATATAATAAGAATATCATTATGATTTAAAGTGTTAAAGATATGTGTTCATAGTGTAAGGGGTCATTGCAGAGCCAGAAAATATGCAATTACCATGCCAAATGCTGTGATCACCATTGGTCCTATTATTTAACTTTTTTGTATTAGGAATTAAAAATGTTTATTGATTTGGGAATGAAATATATTCCTAAACCATTTTATTCTAAAAAAAAAAAAAAAAAAAAAAAAGAAACAACAACTTTTTTTAACTTCAGAACTTCCTAAAAATCAAACATTTTGACAGTCCGTATTTTGAGAACCAACTATATATTTTTTTTTCGATACGTCATCATGTCGGCACTGCACACATGCTTTGAAAAAAGTGGGAAAAACATTTTAGATCTCCCTCATTTGGTTGGGATCTGTTCCTCATTAAGCTTAATCTTACCAAGTTATTAAAACCTGCGTGAAAAAAAAAATATGGAAGTAAAAGGGAAAGAGTTAAATTATTAATAATGGTACATCTCATTTTTTTTTTTTTTTTTTTTTTATTACTCTGTTGAAGGAATCAAATTTCGTCCATAAGACTTAAAATAACCATAATTTCTATATGTACAGAAACATTCACAGAAGCCCGTTGCACTTCTTCAAAAATAACACCCTTCTGAATGTAATTACAATCAGTACAAAAACAAACAAAAAAGCTATAATATTCTGGCTTGAACTAATTCACATGGATAGCTTTGTATTACGATATCTGGATTATTATATAATTGAAAATGTTTCAATTCCATTTAATACTTGCAAAAGTATTAAAATATATATACATACATATATATATATAAATATTTTTTTCTTTCTTTCTTTATGGTTGTTTGACTAACTACCGGCCGCTTTTTGATGAAAATGAAAACTTCGTTTATAAGCAATGGTTTAAAGCAGGTCATTATAACTGTGGTTCATCGCCAACCTCTTTCTCCCATCTTTCAGGTAACATTAGGATTCCACGTTGAAAAAAATATATGCATCTAATATAAAAAAATAAATCGAGTCATCGACTATAAAAAAAAAAAAAAAAAATGGCGCAACAAAATTACCATAAGCTTACGAAGTTTCTATAGATTTAAAAAAGTTTAATGCACTAGAAGGATTTTAAATTGACTGATAACAAAACTTATCTAGATAAAAAATGTATCCACACAACCAATAATAATAATAATAATAATAATATAGTGTTGGGGCCCGGTGTGGCTGTGCGGTAAAGTGCCGTACTCCCATGCCGGAGCTGCGGGTTCGAGTCCCGCCCTGGGTGGTGCTTTTCTTTCGTAGGAGAAGTATCACCCAGTGCCATGGGTGTTAGTATGGGCAGTATAGGGCTTCAATGGAAGCCTTAAAGTCCCCAAAAAAAAAAATAAAAAAAAAAAAATAATATAGTGTTAAATACAAATTTGTTTTCTGTTATTTCCCGATTTCTTAGGTAAGGTATATATATGATGCAATTTTTCAATTTCCTTTTAAAAACAAAAACAGCCAGGCGCTTGAGTTATACCATTCCGCAAAACGAATCTATCAAGAGCGATGCATTCACTACATAACCAGTTGATTATTATCGACTAAAAGAGAAATCTGTACATATTCCTTTTCGGACCAAGCAATATAAAACCCTATCTAATAACTGAAACTTTTTTAAAAGTATACTCTAAGTTCGATTATCAATTGTACTGTTTTTTGTTCTTTTACGAAACTAATACTGATTTATATTGAACCTTATTTAAAGTACTTTCTACATCTACTAATTTACTATTAGTAAGTAATTTTCTATTAGTGATGTATAAAACTAACATCAAAGAAGAGTAAGGGAACTAACATACACACACACACACACACAAATATGTATATTTAAAATATATGTATATCCAAAATTAACCAATCAGTTATTATTGCTTTCTTCAAAATAAAATAAATATACATAAAACTAAATGAACCATTACTATTTTTAATAATGATAAAAAAATTATAAATAAAATAGTTTTAGAATATAGGGAATAATACAGTGGATTTCCACTGCGGAGTTACCGATGCGGAGATGGAATGACAATAAGCAACATAATGTTTTGCCCATCATTTCAACACGTAGCGGTATGACAACCCTGAAGAATTTTAATGATACAATCTAAGAATAATGACTGGAAATCCACATATTATTATTATTATTTAAATAGAGGATAAGAAATAACTAAATAAAAACATTAAAGAAACTTCAATAGACAAACATTATCGTAATGTAGGCAAAACTATAACATAAAAGTTATCACATTTTTGAAAAAAATTACAAGAACACCTTTTTAAATGCTAGAAAAAATATTTCCAAATCAATGAAAAAAAATATCAATGTTCTAAATATTTTTAAAACAAATAAGTGTTGTAAAATTCCAAAACATTCAAACTATGACACGTTAAGTGTGATAATATTTAGCATAATTATTAGAGACACAAATGATCTTTAAATAAAAATAAATCGAATACTCATCGTAAACGTTTTAATAAAAAAAAAAAAGTTTTTAAAAATTAATTTAGGTTTGAACAAACCACGACCATAGTTTTCATTGCAGATATTTATTTTGATATTTCTTCTTTTGTTTTCTTTTAGTAGCAAGTAATACTCGCCAGTGTTTAAAATAAAACACAAATTGAAAAATATGTAGCAATTAGCGATATTCATTTCAAACGTGATGAACATTAAAATATATTTCCAAGGCTTATGATAAATTCAAAGCTACGTCGAAGTCGATGAAGCATCACTTGTTTTGTTTTGGTAAATAAAGCGATATAATGATAACACTGCTAATATTTTCATCGTTGGAAATGTAATTCATAATTCATATAAATAATAATGAGCTATAACGAATAAAATAAAGTTTTACTTTATTTATTTAAAAAGAGTTAAGTAGGTTGCTAGATTTTTACCCGAACTACAGTAATGTAAATATAAATCTATTATCTTTTGGTTTAATTGTTGCTAATAATCCCAGAAACTAATAGAACGATTTCAAACGTTTTGAGATAAAAAAGGCGAGTAGATAATCAATTTGATAAACTCTGTATAGAAACTATAACTAGTTCAAGTAAATAATTCAATGAGAAATAGAATAGATACGAAAAATACAAAGAAATGTAGGTAATGTACTAATATAAGCGACAGCGCTTGAGAGTTTCTTTTTTTTTCTTCTTTTTTTTTCTGCCGAGATACGACGTTATCCAAAGGAGTGAGCGATATGTAATATGTTATAAATAATATATATAAACATATATATATAAAGATACATATAGAGATATATATATATAGTGACGGTACCTAAGGGTAGGTAAGCTAGATGCGCCGCCCCATGGCTGGCTGGCGGTCGGCTCTCCACACAGCAACTGAACGCTGCCGCCTTCGCTATTACCCGACTGCACAACATCCGCCCCCGCTACTAGCCACCGTTCGATACCTACGGTATTATTAATCCCAAACCTTTTTAATATTCCCTACATTTTTATTTATTTTTTTTTAATTCATACTATTATTTATTTTCACTTTTACTTTAATCAAAAAACGAATCGCATCCTTAGAAGTTGTTGGAGCAAGAATGAATTTTTTTCAAAATAATTTTTTTACAATCTAACATTTAAATTAATTTTTTTAAATATTTTTATTTAATGAAAAAAAACGTATAACAAATTCGATGTCGTATTTTACGATGTTTTAAATTGATCGACTAGAATTGTACCCAGATTATAGCTCTGTTTACATTAAAAGATCCTAGGATTCAGGAGCCTTGTTTATACTACCGCTAGGCTGGACTATTATAAATAATCAGTACACGTCTAGATGTGAACAGAGACGGTGCCATTTTCTTCTTTCATCTATGTGCTATCATCATCGTCAAACAGTTTGATCAAATTACATTAAACACAAATGAAGTGCCTATCAACGGCCTTTCACCAACTTGGTTACAAAATTCCCGAGCCCGGTCAACCGTTAAGGACTTCAGAATTTGAACATTGACGACCAAGGCACCAAGACCTCATCACACGTTCGTAAAACAATATTGTTTAATTTTAATTTTGTATTAAAGCTCCATCCGCCATTACGCCAAAATATAATTGTTTATTTGAAACAAGCATTTTAATAAATTTATTAGGTTCAAACTATAATGATTGATCATAATGTTACTTATATTAATTTCAAATTTTTTATTGCATAATTTTTTTGATAGAATTTTTTTTAATGCAATAATTTAGAATTGAAAGGTATTTTTTTTTTTTATTTTATTGTCTAATTTAAAAGTTAGAATTAGAAGGTTTTTTTTTTCTCTATTACTTTTATTTTTATTAATTGTGTTAACAGTAAGAAAGGATTTATTTAATTTTTTTTAATTATTTTCGAAGATTCACATTATTATTTTTTTTGTTTCATTATATTCTGTAAAATTAATTTCATTTTCTTAATAATTTCCGCTGTCCATTTATTTTAATTATAATTGTAACTCCAATTTATTTTCTTATTTTAATTTTCTTTTATATAACAGAATGAAACAAGAATTAGCCCTTACAAGGTAAGAAGGTTTGCGGTTAAAATTTGTACACCGCCACTTCCCCTAACAGAAGTAATAAGCAAAGCCCGGATTTTTATAAATCCAGTAAAAAGCGTCAAAATATGCAATATAATATGCAGTAAAAATCTATAAAATATGCAGCCAAATATGCAGCATAAAAACTAAAAATATGCTGTTAAATAACTGTAATATTCAAACATAGGGTAAACTATACGGTTATTGGCACTCAGTACAGTTATTGGCACCCCAACTTTAACTTTAACTTAAAGAAATAGGTAAACAAGTCCTAATTTTATTACAAGATATGCATGAGTCTAATGTTTGAAGGTCCTCTAAGCCTAAATGAAGTAAGACTTTAACAAACTAACCATAGAGAAGATTTCACAATTAAATCCGCAGGGTGCCAATAACTAGATTTGGCACTTTTAACAATAAATATTACCATATTGTAAAACTATTGAACTTTTGACCCAAAAAGACGTCTTGAGTCTTTATGAGGATAGATAATGAGGAGCTATAGGAAGTTTCTATTTGATCCCTTTATGAAAAGTATTTTTTTTTAAATTTAAACACAGAAATGTAGTCTTAGGGTGCCAATAATTGTACCGTTTACCCTACTAATGTGTATAAAATATTTCAGAGGTAAGGGAGTGGAGGAGACTATTTAGAAATGAAACCAAAATGCTTTTATTTTTTTTTTTTAATCCTAATCAAACATATAAGTATTTCCGATAATAAAACTAAACGCATTTAAAACTAAAATGTAAATATAAATTTTAGATAAATACAAACTTATTAGTTAACAAGAAGAATACATAAATTAAAGAAAGAATATAAATTAAGATAACTAAATTAAATGTATAAAAATATATAAAAAAAAAGTAAAATAATCAATAAAATTAATTTATTCATAATTTATTAATCAATAAAATTAATGCATATCTAATTGAAAAATTAAGGGGAAAAACCTGTCGGTAGAGCCTGATCATCAATCATCAAATCACCTCCTTGCACGACCGCTGACCAAGATACAGTACTTCCTTACACATTACTGCACCCAGGACCCTTCATAGGTTGTTGTGGTAAACGTTTTTTTTTTTTTTTTTTTATTTCTAAATTTATTTCTGTGGATTCTAACCTACATGAACTGATGTCATTGGAGCAAATATATAAGCTCCTAAAATTAGTGGGTCGCTGTCCAAATCGTTGAAAACCTTTTAAAACAATTAAAATATCTCCAACAAATATTATATTTATATTTTCCAGGATTTTAAGCCCTGAATTTTTCATAAAAAGCCTTAAGTTTTTTTTTTTCAAAGCTCCTCCTACATGGCCTGGGATGCGATTTATATTTTTATTTAATAAAAACGGAAGTCGGAAATTCCAGTAATTTACGGCGAATAACCCCGATTGAAATTAGGAATCTTAGCTCCCACGTTGAATATTACTTTTATATTTCTTAATGTATTGTTTACTTTATTAGATATAGGGTGAAAATGACCCAGGTGGTCGAAAAGTCCGAAAATATTATACAAATAAATTAATAATTTATTAGATCATCAAAATATGCAGTTATCAGCAAATATGCAAAATTAAACTTGACCAATTAGATCGGCATACTCTAATTCGTAATCATATCTGGTCCGCTATTTTAAAGAAGCAGGCAAACAAAATATGCAATTGCATAAAAATCCGGGCCCTGTCAATAAGTAATCAAAAGAAAACAAAGTCCACTTTTTATGAAGTCCTATTGTAATTACTTACAAATAATTAGTATCTGAAGAAGTTTTCACTCTATGCTCCGGATGCGGTTTGACTAGTAATATTATTTTCAGTTAAATATTGTAATATTCCAGTTATTCTGAGGCACACTCAGCCTCTATCAAGTGGGTTACTTCGCCATTCATAGGTTATGCGAAACATAGTAAACATAACTTGGAGCTAAGCGAAGTCGCTTTTTCAAGTATAGACATACTCGTAGCTCAACTAATGCTGGGTCAAAAGTTATTTAAAAGAGGGAACGATTTTTGTTTGATGTTATTTGCAAAAATCTGAAAAATTGCGAATATTTATCCTCTTCCCTAGGGCCTTTTGACGAAATTTTGTTGAAAAAAATGGTAATAAATTTGAACCAATACATCATATTGTTTCATTAAAATATGAATATTTTCAAGGTCCAAAGTTAGTGTCGGACCTGTAGTTTAGTCAATGAAAGCTTAGTTAAAATGGCAGTGATTAAACTCATTCATTTATACAATACGTAGGATTGGGATAGCAGAGTGGTAAGACAGGTGTACTAGTTATGTTATTAGGGGGTCACCTGTGGTGTAGTGGTTAGCATGGCAACCTACAATACTAAAGGTCGCGGGTTCGTGTTCCGAGGTGGCACTAGGTTTTTGTAATGGGAGTGGAAAATCCTCGGCTATGACCTCCCTCGGATAGTCCGTAAAATGGAGGTCCCGAGCCTGTACGATGTCAGGTAGTCGTTTAAGATCCCTATACTAATTATACCTGGAAAGGCAAAATTTAGGACTCCCACTGTAGCACCGTCCAATTAGCCTTAGTAGCATAAAGGGACGTTAAACAAACAACATAGTTAGGTTGTGGGATCAAATCCCGGGCCCTACTTCCTAGTACGGCTAGTCTCCGCGGTATGTTAGACCATACTCCCTAAACTAATATAGTACAGCCCTAAAAGATGAAATAGTCTTGAAATAACAGGCTGATAATAATAAATATAAATATTCAGACCTAATTAATAAACAGTGTATAACCCACTTATAATACAATATAAAAATAAATATTCATATCTAAATAATAAACAAATAATCTTTGCCATAATAAAGTCGATGGAATAAGTGTAATTAAATAAAATAACAGATACTTCACATCTATCAATCGAAGGATTTTAAAGGCCATAATAATGAGATCGAACTGACGAGCTAAAATCGTGTAGTCCAACTTTCTTCTCGGAGATATCAGACACAAGCGCTAGTTTCGGCTTGGTCGAAAATTCGGCCGATTTTTGGCCGAAACCAGTTTTTTGGCCGAAACTGGCCGAAACCGAAACTTCGGTCGGTCACTATCCAAAGTAGAAAATGACTGCGTCATAAGGATGATAGAACCACATGGAATACCTACGAGTATGTGTCTATGAACTGTAACATAATAAGATTATATATAAGTGATTTTATTTGAAATAAAAAAATTGACCATGCCCGGCAATCAAACCCGGGTCTCCTTAATACTGTTACAGCGCTGTTAACGATTGAGCTCTTCAACGATCCTACCCGCTAGGTCTCACCATTTCAATAACCGGGGACTGGGCGATTTTCCGGATAGGTTTATTATCGAATTGATCAATTTGATGACACCTGGGGAGTACGGTCGCTGAAGAGAGAAGGTTGAAATGGCTGGGATAGGTCTCACGGTTAGCTATATGGTTAAGAGCGCTGCAACGGTGATGCAGAGACCCGGGACCGATCCCAGGCAATTGCTTATCTTTTCTCTTCAAACAAAATTATTTAAAAATATTAAATACTAGCAGACCCGGCCACGCGTTGCTGTGGCTCAGTAGTTATATTTTAATATCTTTAAACAAATACAGTAATACCAATATTCATTGATAAAGATGAAAACCTTTCAGCTAATCAAAATCCAACGTGATTGAGAATAGAGCATTACACCATTTAAAAGTATTTGGTAAAGAATATAGGAAAGTTAAAGTTTTTATTTTTTACATCTCATACTTCAATGTAGTTTTATTAAAAAGGAGCTGGTTGTGTTTACGACTCACAGAGCTGCCAACACTATCGCCCTTTTTTTATGGATCGGTATAAACTAACTCGAAATGGCTATATTTTTCCACTAATTTTAAAAAGGATGACTGAAGTAACTTTTGATAACCTCAGCCATTGATCTATTGATTATTGGCCTAACACTACTTCAACTTGGTATTGTTAGTTTAACAACGGGTTTAATTTTGCTCAGGGTCATGCCAATCTTGGTTAACGCGTCATATATGTCCTTTTGATAGGCGTTTTTCTCAATTTCTTTGAGACCTCGATTTCGCAATCCTTCGGCTAATAAGTGTTCGGTAGGAGGGTGGTGTGTTGAAGCTTTTAATTTAGCAATATATTTGAGTGATAAGAAATCTCTTCTTAAAGAGGTTTTTACATAATACTATTAAGAATTTTTATTTATTCAAGTACTAATTTGTTCAAATGTTTTGGGTTAACCTGTTTTTTTTTTTTTTTTTTTAACACAAACCAAAGATTTGATGGTTTCCACACACGTGAGCAGGCGATACCCATTTCCCACGTGAGTTATGCCATTGCCCAAGGGAAAAACACGGATTTTCAAAGTCCAAGTGGACATTGTTTGCCCTTGGGATTTGTTTATGGTCATGGCAAAAGCCAAAGGAATAGGATATTGAAGCCTTTTAAATATTATTGAAAATTCTGTCGGTTCCAGGGGAATAGGTGGCAACAGGGCGACATCTCCTGTAAACCTTCCAGGCAACATATGAAATAACATTTCCTGTGATCCTTTTAATGACCAAAGGTGTACCGTTGCACAATTGAGGTGGATTTAAGTTACGAAGAAGAATGATCGGTGAGCCAATCTTCAACTGGAGATTGTTTGGGTGTATATCCAGGGAATTAAAAAATTCAGATGGGAAATTTACGGCTTCGTTTACATCTAGAACATTGTCAATTGATTCTGGAAGTTTATTTCATCGAAATCAACATTTTTTGCTGCCAAAATAGCACGACTACCCAGCCAATTATAGTCCAAATAATTGTTCAAAATATCAGGAAAGACACTTTATACTTCGTAGACAGTTCATTTTTCGTCTCTACAACAGTTCAGAAATTTTCTGGTAATTTGATAAATTTTGAATTTCGATGCAGCTCTATTTCAACGTTTCCAATATAGAGCAATTGTTTAAAAAATATGTCTGCTGATGGATTATTTTGCAGTAGTACTCTCATATTTATGGCGGATAAATCTGAAACTTGAAGTTACCCAAATAACAATTATTCCTGTTCAGTAGAGGTGTAATAATCATTAAATGTAAAATTTAAAAAATGCCGCGATCTGTAATCCTTTCTTAATCAACAATCATTTAAAGATAAGTAAAAAATTGTATTCTGGTAAAATTAACAACGAAATATCATTCCCAATAATAGCCTACTTTAAATTAAAGAAAGGATTAAAATCTTCGCTAACATTTCTTAAATTTTACATTTAAAGATAATTACAACTCTGCTAAACAGGAAGTAACATCCTCTATTCGATGGGATTAAATTTTCTCAACTTTTAATTATTGTTGATAAATGAGGTATTACAAATCTTCACTGACATTTTTTAAATTTTACATTTTAGATCTCGGGATAAAAATGTTTGGTAAAATAAAAAAACACTGTATTTAAATAATAATAACAAAACGAATAATGAAAATAAAGAAACTTCTGTTAAATAAATCAACTGAAAATATAATATTAAAGTCTTAATTGTGCAGTTCTTTAGCAAATCACAAAGTATCCTACAACACCTAATCAAAACACACTCTTTTTGTGAGGGAGTTTTTACGACTGGTTACCCGCAGTTTTGCTAACCCACTAATTTTCACTAATTTTTGGCAACACTGACTCCCCAAGTCAGGCTTCTATTAGGTTACACCTATGACAGTAGGTGCTGTTACAACATTTATAGAGTATTATTTCAAATAATAGCCTAATTTAAATTATTAAAATGTATTTACTTTACTAAAAGTTGATATCAGGGTGGGCCACAGACAGCAAAGCGTTTCAGCGCTTAGCTAGTAATTTAATTTAAATACAAATAAAAAAGGAAAAGGAAGAAAAAGTACCTATACATTTGAGAATTTATTGTAACCTGTTCTTGATTTATTTATTCTTTAATGAAAATTAACAATAAATACAAATTTGTATTACTATTTGTCTGTGGAAAATAATAATATAGGAACAAATAACTGCACTCACATAACGCAATACAAAATTATAATAATGATAACCTGTATTACAATAGCATGCTTATAAACAAAAACATTATGAAATCGACGTATGACGCCATGTCAATAAATCGAAACACGACCTACTGTATTTGCAATAATTCGCTATATAAGAATTATTTTGATCACTAATCAAGTTAAAAACTATCCGGTCCGGTAAGTTGGCAAAAACTATATACATTGAGCCGAATTTCATTAAAATCGGTTGAGTAGCTTCTGAGAAATAGAGAGACAAACATCGGGACACGAGATTTTTATATATATAAGGATAATACAAGAGATATGAGCTGTCCATGAGCAACTTCTCTAAAGGCTGTTGTAGAAGTTCCGCCAAAGCAGGGAGGGAAAATCAGTAATGAAAATGGAGTTTGGCTAGTTTTAAAATTAGGATTCAAAAAAAGAAAATAAATTATTTTCAGACAAAATGCAATTTTTATCAACAAATAAATTCTAATGCCAATAAAAAAAAATCTGGTGCGTGTGCGCAACACACAACTTTCACTTACCAACTTAGTTAAATAAGAAATTAATGAGTTTTTTTAATGCCACTTCTCAAAGTTAAACATTTTTCCATATTCATTTTTTATTTTTGTTTTCATTTGCTCTATAAAAAACACTAATTTCTTTTATTATTAAATAAAAGTTTTAACTTGAAACAATTCGGCAATGCAAGCATTATACTCCAAGTCGTTTGATTTTATAATTCTCTATGTACTTGTTGTTTCATTTAGTTGATCACCATGAAACAAATAATTTCCAATAAATGAACAGAACGACTTTAATTATGAACAATGGTCTGTCATTAAAGGAATACTACACATGCGTGGGCTCAACGTGTTTTATGAGTTGACTGAATATTTTTCTTTTTTTATCCTCTATATGTTTACTTGGATTTTATCATATCCCATAATTAGCCATTACGTATTTTTAGTAAAATAAAGAATTTCAGGTTCGCACAGTTTATAGTTTTTAAGCTAATCTGTTCACACACACACAGACCATTTCGCGGGACTTTATTTGGACTCAGGGGACCGCAAAACGTGTAAATCCGTTGAAAAACCGAAGTCGAAATTTTTCACGATCGCCATACTTCCCCTCTACATATATTTTTTATATAGGTATGTGAAAGTAAAAATAACAAGTAAAAAAATTAGTTTTCTATTATTTTATTTTTAAAACAAGTCATAGTTCACATTATTTCGCTGCAAGAACGGTAATTAATTAAATAAATAAGTAATTAAATTAATAAGCATCCTAAAGGTGTATTTAAAGAATCAAAATATAATTTAATTAATATGAAGACCAAAAAAATGCTAGATCAAAATTAGAATGATAACTGGTTGTTCCACTTTCTTAGCTTCGAATTCCAATTCGTAAAGATGCATATTCATTAAGATGAGGTGGAAATGGAATTAAATGTTGCTTAATGTATGCAATGCATAATCAATTTATTAACGAACTGGTTTCGACAACTGGGACATTCTGATAAATGTGTATCATAAAATGGTGAGCTACAAGTTGCATAACACATACAACTCCTAATAAAAAATTAAAAAAAAAAACTCAGAAAAAGGGAGATGATTTCAAACTCTTTCAGAAAAGGTCATATTAAAAAAAAAAAAAAAAAAAAACGCTTGATGGTGTAACTATTTGACTAACGCTTCTACATTTCTTCTTCAGCTTCATTTCTTCTCTCCACCTAAAGATTGCCTTATAATGTTTAAATTTGTACAATCGAAAAACGTATCCCTAGGCCGAAAATTAAAAAAAAACATAATACATTAGGGTAACTGTACCAGTAGTTGACAGTTTAAGAAAAAAAAATTATATTATTGACAATCTTTACCAATATAATGATGTTAGGATAGTCTTTGTTGTTAATTAAGATAGGCCAATTCCTTTAGAAAACTAGGAATACAGTATTCTATGGTCTACATTTACGGTTTTTATAAAAAATTATTTCTTAGAAACTTCTAAAATGAACCAATAGTTGACACATCACATTGTAAAGGTTTGGAAAGATGACATTTATGGTTTTAAAGTTGACAAATGCATTGAATTTGGTTTCCTATGATTTTTAATTGGTAATTATGACTGCAATAAAATTAAAAAAAAAATTATTTATAAACTAGTAAATTCACAATTGAAACAAAATAAAATTTCCACAATTTAATTATTTTATACACAAAATGCTTAAATGAGACAAAAAAACGAACAAACATATTTAAACGAAAAATGAGATCATACAGTTTAGGATGATAAATAGATTTCAGTAACGGACAGAAGTTACGTTTTTTTTAATGTAGCGTTTGCACAATTTTCGACTCTCCAATGATGAACTTCACTCTTCCAGGGCTCCTTTAGACAATTAAAGATGGCCACATTCATTGGTTAGATGGAATGTGTAACATTTTGATAGAGTGCGACTAACTGCAAGTATCACATGTCCTTTGCAGAATTAGGAAGTGGGACAGTCAGATGAGACGTGCTCTCAGTGATCCGTGGATTGAGCACACTGGCTATAAATTCATTAATAAGACACCTGTCATCCAGCCAGACTGTGACCATAAACCACCCCCTGATGGAACACTATTTGCTAATTCTGGCGGTAGTTGACATCGATGTCAACTATTGAAATGACGGATTAATTTCTGTTCTAATAGTTGACAATTATATTTAAGCCTTAAAAATTTGTATAAATATAATAAAAAGGATATAAAATGATTCTCATGAACTTAATGAATACCATAGAAGTAATTCAAACATAATTGATCTCAAATAAACCAACTAAAAAGCTTATTTAACCTGACTTGCACCTTAATGAAACAGGGTAGCAGAAACCAAGTTTTCAGGCCACTAGAAAATTCGCCATTATAACCTCTCTCAAATAAGCTTGAGTTTTTATCAAACTAATGCCAATGGCAGCATAGCTAACTAGGCAAATTACGGCCAAATTTTGAACCAAAATAATCAACCCTGAATCTTATTATTCACACTTTTTGTACAAAATGTCAACTATTGGAGCACTGTCAACTTATGGTACAGTTACCCTAAACCTATTACTGCAATTGTAAACTTCAGTTTTTTTGTTGTTTTTTTCAATCCCTAAAGTTGATAGTAAGGGGATTGTTAGGGACCGTTAATTACTCTAAATAAACAAAATTAAAGGTACTTTATAGTATGATTTTTATCTACCACTTACTAAAGGATACTTAATCTCATTTAACATGGCAAGCTTAATCAAAACCAACATACCTCAAAATGTTTATGAGAAATCCTAAACATGTGAAATTGGGTGTTCTATTTTTTTTATTCTCCGGTTACGAAACCTTCGCTGTCACATCCAGAGAACATAGCTCAAATATCTAATTTCAGTATGGTACGATTTAACGTTTTTTAGTAAGTACTTTTACAAACGCAGACTAGGTTATTTAGGCTTAACCCGTGAGTTTGGGTATGGATACCCACCCATGGCATGTTTTTCCATTTAAAATTTAAACTCGAAATTTTTCACGATCGCATTACTTTCCCTTACTATTCAGATAGAGAACTGTTTTAGTTCTGCCCTGCCATACCAGAACTAAAATATGATAATTAGATAAGCAATCTGATAAATCAAAAACATATAATATTATCAGGCGTCATTACATCAACAATGTACAGGAGACAATACGTCCGTGACTCATTTCCTGGTGTTATTTTTTCATTGATATTATAGAAACAAATGGAACTAGTTATATAATTTTCTATCGCAGAAAGATTAACTCTTTTTATCATTTATTTGATACTTCATTCACGATAGGAACACTATGAACGAAACTTCGTTCCATTTTCCTGGAGTCTTGGTAGCGGATCTTCTTGGAAAGGTCACCTACTGGAAAAGCATGAAACTAGTGGAAGTTCTCCAGAAATGTGGGCTATATGCATTGGACAGTTTGGAATAACATTCCAACAACGGAATTCCGGAGAATTAATTCACAGGATCCCTTTATGAGCAAATATAAGGAATAGCCACCTTGGTCGGCAATGAGAAATACATTTCTACAAACTCTAAAATGTATAGTATTAATCATTTTGGTAAGTAAATGTACACATATCAACTATTATTGATTTTTCAGTGATATAGTAGTTATCTTTTATTTTTGTCGGTTGGCTTATTATCGTAAGTTACTCCAGAATAATTTTTAAAAATGATTCTAAAGTTACATGTCTTTTCTGTCACGTCCTCCTGAATTGTATTTCTTCGGGAATAACATGACGTTTCGTATTCCATACACTTTGAAATCTTTAGCTCAAACCACGGAAATAAATGCATAAAATCAACGTAATAATTTTGTTTCTTTTATTCTTCTCAAAAGGCCACTTTTGTGTTTTACTAAGGTAGTGATAGTATTTGTTTAATAAAAAATGATTGCTCAAAAAATGTTCAAAATAAGAAAATCCCTGATGCACCATCGTCAACTAGATAAAATTTCCTAAGAGAAAATAGTTATTTACTATTATTTATAATAGTGACATTCTGGAGGTGTAGCACCGCAAAGTTGTATTTCTTAATCACAGAGGTTTTTCACTAATCATTTCCTCAGCCTGCTGATAGAAAAGAAATATTCCACTTTTAGGAAAACTAAATTTAGTAAACATAGAAGTTCTGCAAATGAAGTTGAATTTTACAGTTGGGTTGATTAAATGAAATGACTCGGATAAAAAAAATGTGGAATGGAATTTCCTTAATAGGAAAGATTATTATTTGCGACTAGGTTTTTAATATCCGAACTATGGGAATCATTTGGAGGGTTCAAAATAAATATGAATTACGTTGAGAAGTTTTCAAAAAAAACTTCTTCGTTTTAAGTGATATTTCACGTTTTATATTTTCCAACTTTCCATTTTTTTTTTTAATATAAAGCCGCTTATAGTAAGTTTTTTATTGAGGTTATGCAAAGATAATACAATAGTATTATAGTAATACAATATTATAATAATACAATAGCACTAGAAGAGAGAGTGTTCAATTTCCTTAGAAATTCAATTCAATTTTAAATTAAGCTATTTTCCTAACTGTACATTAAATAATTTGGTGATATCATTGAAACATTTAAAAATCCAATAGGGAAACTTTATCACATCATAATCAATCACATTTAAATATAAAAACATTGAGGATGAAAATAAAAGCTATTACTGCAGATACTATACTACTGTAAATCTCTTTTGGTTACTTATTGTATATGTACCATTATATTTTTGTTAGCCGTAGCATCATATTTAGATAATATATGTATCTGAAAACAGGTGCATTCAATTAAATGTCATGTCAGTTGGGAATCGGACAATGCATCAAATGAACTTAATTTGTTGGAAATTGTGTCTAGGAATCGCCTCCCACATTTTCTTTACTGAAACCTGAATCACCATGTGTGACATATATATCTAATGAATACTAATAGTGTTATATAAAATAACTTGCCAGTATGACTAAAGAAGAAGCAAAAGCAGAAAATGTGGGTATGAACTAAGTATACTTGGAAGGCACTGAACGAACTGAGTAGCAGCTGACTCGTTTGTGCTAATAAAAGAAATGGAGTCTTTTTAATTAGGGTAATTATTCAATATCATCTCGGTACAGAATTTTTCACATAATGCTTTTATCACATCACACAAGTTTATCATACACTTTTGAATATTATCTGAATCTAGTGGGAAAAAAAGAAGAAAAAAAGGATCAAATGTTGAAGTACATTTGCCGAGAGGATCAGTATTGTTCACGGATCAAATAAAGTGATTAATTTCTCAGAAATGTTATTATGGAAAGGAGAAAGGGGGAGGATTAATCAGATTTCAATATTCTAGAAATATATACTTATTGAATTATCTGTTGATTTTTTTTTAATTTTTTTTATACCTCATCGTCATTTTTTTTTTTTTTATAATCCATATTTTTTTTTCCTCCTATTATAATTTCTATGGCCATGACCCGTTTTAGTAGATGCGATTAGATTTCCTTTAAAAGAGGCATTTGCTCCATACTTTTTAATCACGATGTTTTTTTACATGAACTAAAAACCATTCACCTGTTCGTATTCAATGGGGGCATGGTTAACTCGTTCGCCACTTTTCTGTTGATTTATACACATTGTTGTTGTTTTTGCTTAATGTCACTTTATGCCACTAAAGCTAATCGGGCGATTCTAAAGAGTTGGAGTCCTAAATATTTCCTATCCAAGTGTAATTAGGATAGGGATCTTTAACGAGTACCTGACATCGCACGCGCTCGGGACATCCATTTTACGTCCCATCCGAAGGACGGCATAGCCAAGGATTTTTTAATCCATATAAAAAATCATAGGGCCATCGGCCGCACCTTCAGTATTGTAGGCTGCTATGCTAGCCACTATACCACAGGTTGCCTCTTATAAATATTGATAATATTTATTGTATATTAATTTAATCATTATTATTATTTTAAATAATTTAATTTTGAAGAGAAAAGATTTGGCTCCGCCGGGAATTGAACCCGGGTCTCCAGCGTGACATGCGCGGTATGCTAACCATTGCACCACCGAGTCGCTTTCAAACGGTGCCAAATCCTTCCTCTTCACTGACACCTCTCCCACGATCTCGCGAGTTTTGCGAGTATTTACGGGAGGTGGACAATTTTTGTCCAATTTTGGGCATCTCTTGACCAATTGGTGGGCATCTCCAATTGGACAAAAATTTTCCACCTCCCGTAAATACTCGCAAAACTTGCGAGATCGTGGGAGAGGTTTCAGTGAAGAGGAAGGATTTGGCACCGTTTGGAAGCGACTCCGTGGTGCAATGGTTAGCATACCGCGCATGTCACGCTGGAGACCCGGGTTCGAATCCGGCGGAGCCAAATCTTTTCTCTTCAAAAATAAATTATTTAAAATGATAATATTTATATTATAGTACTTTAAAAATCAAATTAATTGACGAAGCAAAAAATGTATATGATTCAAAAATGAATAAATTGCAAATACACATTTTGGTTTGCGATCATAGGTGGTATCATACCACTGCTAATTCACATATTTAATGATTACTTACTAAAAATATCTTTTGTAAATCCATGGTGTTTTGCATCCATAAAATCCAACATATTGTGAAGTAGATCTTTTTTTCCCTTCCTTAATTGCCTCAACTTCTAGATAAACCTCTAACCCACCCATATTAATGAAAATGTTAAACTTTACCTTTTTCAAAACTTGTTTCCTGTCTCATCCTTCCCCTCTATCTCATACCAATAAAAAAGGTGATAAGAGAACCTTCATCTGATTTTTTATCGAGCACTATGATCTTATATAAATATTTCTTTTTTTTTCAAATTTATAATTTTCTACGAACACATCTACCATAAAATTTTTACAGGTTATTAATAAGTTGGAGAATGAAACTTTTTTTTTTTTTTAAACTTTACTTCTATATTCACGCCTGTCTTAACTGAAAGGCAATTAGTGAATTTGCTGATATTAGGTGACAGTATTGGCATGATAGGCGTGGGGAAGAGTTTTTTCCAGCGGCACCTCTTCCTGTCGTGATTTGCACTCAGGCAGGGAAATCACCGGCTCCCTTTTAGTCTTCAATAGGTGTTATCTGGCATGTGGGCATAATTCTTGGGTGACTTTTGGTAATTGTTGTAGAAGGCTAAAAAGAGGCTGTATTGGGTTATTCAAACCATTAACCAAGTTGGTAAGTTGATCTAGTAATGAGTTATTACCATTCCAACATTAAACATCATTCCATAATATGTACATTTTAAAATTAAATATTTTCATGTAAAAAAAAATCATAATAAGTAATTAATACAGCTATTTTAGAGTAAAATACAAAAACGAGTTTTTTGAAAGTTTTTCAGATGTGTAAATTCGATTCTTACAAATATTTCATCATAATGAGGTTGTAGAACAACTTTTAATGAACTATCAAGGATTTTAAAAATCACACGCAGAAACAGCCCATTTTTCATGTTTGAACACCTGTTTTTAAATTTTCAACATTTTTCATGAAAATTTATATTTTCATATGAAATTAGGTATAAATATATTAATTTATCAAAATAATAAAAACTATAATCGATCAAAAGAGTTTAAAAGACTGAACTAATTGTCTACATAAATTACGCATATGAGACACTTTAATAATAATTTAATAAATTATTGATTAAGTAATTATTTAAAAAATAAAAATATAATGCTCTTGTTTATAATATTTACAAAATGATTGCATTAAAAAGAAAATTGAAAACATTATAATTAATTTGATGTAGTCTTGTTCCTTCTTTACATCTCCTAATGTTCAAATTATTTTATTTTATTTTTTTTTTTTTTAGTCTCTTTGTTTTAATATACGCTTGTGAACGAACTCTCTGCAATTAGGGAATGTTTTGAGTTTCTAAGGTTTGTTAAAGAAGATCTCCAATTCAACGCCTTTAATCTCCTGTTTATGGGCATATCAGATATTGCCATCTCTAATCAGTTGGTTAAAATGTAAAATATAAGTTAGTATGTAAACGTTTTTAAAGGGTCTTTAAACTTTGGTGAACTGTTGAAATGTGTAAGTCAGTACAGAGGGTTTTCATTACATTTTTTAATGAAAGGTTAACTCGTTCAACTCAAACATAATTTCAAATTGCTCATTTTTCTTAACTAAAGTGATCCCGGGAAATTATATGCTAGTAGTGAACAAGGTAATTGCAGGATTAGTAATTTAGTAACCGAAGAGGAACGGATGGGACAACTACTTTCAGATCACGCTCACGGGAAAAGGAGGGCCACACGCTGAGACGCATCCGGAATAAAACATCAGCGGACCACCCCAGCCGAAGATTGAAAGTAATCAACATGGTCATCTATGTGATAATTTTATATATATTTAATCTGATTTATTCTTCCACTCGCTTATAATAATATTATTCATTCTTCAATCCTTTCTTTTGAAGATATTGTATGGTGTACACATTGCAGAGTTCAACCTTTCATACCTGTTGAAAGTTCTGCGAAATTAAGTCTCTCATACTCTTGCATCAAACTATATTTGGTAACACACTTTGAATAAAAGAAGCCAGTAACAAAAGAAGCTGAAAAACATTTTGCAGGGTTTGAAATCGATAATTAAGTTTTCCAAAAAAATCATTGGGTCTTTTTTACTCTACCCACACCAGTTACTTATTTCTAAAAGAGTGATATATCTTAATATTAAATTAGAACAGATGGTTAAAGTAATGTATTCAAAAAGATTAAAATGTAAACAAAAATGGTAGATAGTATACTGCATCTTCAACTTCTCAAATTTAAATACTGGAGATCTTCTTTGGTGAAAGGAAGCTATTGTACATAAAGTATCATCCTCTTCTGCATTTCCGTGTTTTATGCAATCAGGAGATACTAAGTAGGTAACCTCCTTTATATATATTTTTTTTCTCTTAAAATAGACATGTGTTATTAAATAACGTTATAACGTATGTTATTTAATAACGTTAAATAAATCAATAATAATATCAAAAAGAAAAGGGTGTGGGTAAAGTAAAAAAGACCCAAATCATTTAATAAGTATTATGCTAGATGTTTGTAAATAAAAAATTAAATCCATTTTTGATGCCTATTGGTTTGATTAAAAATATTGATTACCCACTGAGTGATCGGTATTATATGAATAAAAATGATCAAATTCGGATTAAAAACTTCACCTTTTTGAAGATACTACTACTACTACACATTTTTATGTAATATTCAGACGTTTTATTCAAATTCGTTACTTTCTATTCCATACTAGTTACTTTATTGATCATACTTGAGCCTGACTGAAATACCGGGACATGAATACATAGAAATAATTCTGATTTTGAAATTAAACTCTTCGAGCTCCAACTTAATTTGGATAACCAAAATTTTTATTTATTATAGAAAAAAGGTAATTTGTTGCTAAAAGTTTATAACAATATCAATTACTTGCGGAATCAAAACATATCAAGGGAGACATTAGAAAAATTATATTCCGATTACGAAAAGTATTACCTGAAAATTTTTATAATTTAAAATAATATAACAGGAACGCATGGTTAAAAGCTTTTGGTGACATCTCTTCAAAATCGGAAGAAAACAACACCAACAGCTTGTTGAAGAGATGAAAACCTAGTGTACTGCTAATATTAGCCCGGAAAGTTAGATCGGAAGAAAAGTGTCTGAAGGCTAGGAATAATAAAAAAATATTAATTAATCTAATCTTAATTTGTGGCTGACCACCATTTTTAAATTATTTTTAAATAATTTATTTTTTGAAGAGAAAAGATTTGGCTCCGCCGGGAGTCGAACCCGGGTCTCCTGCGTTACATGCGAGGATGCTAACCGCTACACCACAGAGCTCGGCTCAAGGCAGAGCAAATCCTTCCTCTTCACTGATACCTACTCCCCCTATCTCACAAGTTTTGCGAGTAGTAGCGGGAGGTGGACAAACTTTGTCCAATTTATGATATTTTATTGACTTAAGTCAATTTTTTAAATTATTTTAATTAATCTAATCTTAATTTGTGGCTGACCACCATTTTTAAATTATTTTTAAATAATTTATTTTTTGAAGAGAAAAGATTTGGCTCCGCCGGGAGTCGAACCCGGGTCTCCTGCGTTACATGCGAGGATGCTAACCGCTACACCACAGAGCTCGGCTCAAGGCAGAGCAAATCCTTCCTCTTCACTGATACCTACTCCCCCTATCTCACAAGTTTTGCGAGTAGTAGCGGGAGGTGGACAAACTTTGTCCAATTTATGATATTTTATTGACTTAAGTCAATTTTTTAAATTATTTTAATTAATCTAATCTTAATTTGTGGCTGACCACCATTTTTAAATTATTTTTAAATAATTTATTTTTTGAAGAGAAAAGATTTGGCTCCGCCGGGAGTCGAACCCGGGTCTCCTGCGTTACATGCGAGGATGCTAACCGCTACACCACAGAGCTCGGCTCAAGGCAGAGCAAATCAGTGAAGAGGTATCAGTGAAGAGGAAGGATTTGCTCTGCCTTGAGCCGAGCTCTGTGGTGTAGCGGTTAGCATCCTCGCATGTAACGCAGGAGACCCGGGTTCGACTCCCGGCGGAGCCAAATCTTTTCTCTTCAAAAAATAAATTATTTAAAAATAATTTAAAAATGGTGGTCAGCCACAAATTAAGATTAGATTAATTAAAATAATTTAAAAAATTGACTTAAGTCAATAAAATATCATAAATTGGACAAAGTTTGTCCACCTCCCGCTACTACTCGCAAAACTTGTGAGATAGGGGGAGTAGGTATCAGTGAAGAGGAAGGATTTGCTCTGCCTTGAGCCGAGCTCTGTGGTGTAGCGGTTAGCATCCTCGCATGTAACGCAGGAGACCCGGGTTCGACTCCCGGCGGAGCCAAATCTTTTCTCTTCAAAAAATAAATTATTTAAAAATAATTTAAAAATGGTGGTCAGCCACAAATTAAGATTAGATTAATTAAAATAATTTAAAAAATTGACTTAAGTCAATAAAATATCATAAATTGGACAAAGTTTGTCCACCTCCCGCTACTACTCGCAAAACTTGTGAGATAGGGGGAGTAGGTATCAGTGAAGAGGAAGGATTTGCTCTGCCTTGAGCCGAGCTCTGTGGTGTAGCGGTTAGCATCCTCGCATGTAACGCAGGAGACCCGGGTTCGACTCCCGGCGGAGCCAAATCTTTTCTCTTCAAAAAATAAATTATTTAAAAATAATTTAAAAATGGTGGTCAGCCACAAATTAAGATTAGATTAATTAAAATAATTTAAAAAATTGACTTAAGTCAATAAAATATCATAAATTGGACAAAGTTTGTCCACCTCCCGCTACTACTCGCAAAACTTGTGAGATAGGGGGAGTAGGTATCAGTGAAGAGGAAGGATTTGCTCTGCCTTGAGCCGAGCTCTGTGGTGTAGCGGTTAGCATCCTCGCATGTAACGCAGGAGACCCGGGTTCGACTCCCGGCGGAGCCAAATCTTTTCTCTTCAAAAAATAAATTATTTAAAAAAAATATTAAGAATAAACCAAAACTAAAGCGCTCACATTGGGCAAAGGTATTTTGGTCTAATGAAAACATCATTAGAAGTAATTACTTTTTAATATATACTATAATATCATTCATGTTTGGGCAAAAGGCGTTAAGTCTTAAACATTTTTTTTTGTCTCGTCTTCTTAAAATTCATAATTGACTATAATGTATTCGTTATTCATAATTTATTACAGTCTCTGTTGAAAGAATATAGTTTCATTTATTAATCTGGGATAAAGAAATACAACAAGAAAGAATTTATAATGATTTTCAATAGCTTGGTAAATCGTTGTGTAAGCTTCACATTTCATGACTTAACCCCTTTTGACCAAACATCAGTGATATAGACTATTAAAATTAAGAAAAAAAAACTAAAATAAATATACTACACGCATACTACAACATAGGCTGTTAAGTTTAGAATGCATTAAAATATCAAATTTTGTACAGAATTTTTGGATTCCTGGAGCCGTTTTCGAAATGAACGAAAGGATGAAACACACAGATTGAGCTATCACTACTGTAAAACTTATTGGGAGAAATATATTAATTTGGGGCACTAATTGGACTTCGGGTGTTCCTACAGGAAAGGAGGATAAACGATAAATCAAACTTTGGAAGCTTTCATTTGAAAAAAAAAATACAATCAAATCAGTTATTCAAATAAAGTATTCCGTAAAAGGTTAGACAAGAAACCCCATGAATAAGAAATTGAAAATAACAGATTGGATAACTTTCAAAAAATGTGCTGAAAGGAGGCCGGACGGCCCATTTCGTGAACGCATAACGCCATTAATTTTATAAATATATTCACTAATGTGCCTGTTACAGGAGGCCTCTTACACAAACTGGTTGCAGTTTGCAATAACCCAAATATGATCCTGACCTACACAAGCGGAGCTAGTTTGGCGGGTACCGGTCGAGTTGTTGAAACCTGGTAAACTTGTACGGGACGTATTAGTCCAGGGAAACAACACTTCTACTTTGCGAAAGGACGAGTAAAATTTTTTATTCTTACCTTGTATATAGCCATGCCAGCGTGGAAAAACAGGTTTACTAACAAACTTTCCTTCGGGAGAAGTTTCTGTGACCTAAAAACCATAAAATTTTTAAGGAAGTAGTGAGGATTGTGGATTACATCGTCCTCCACTCCCCGGGAATCATTCACCATAACATCCATTCTTAGGCTATTACAGATATATATGTTATTTATTGATATTTTAATTACTATTAGCAGATCCTTGTTGTGACTAAGTTTTCCAATGTCAGTAACTGCCCAGAGGTTTGGAACAAGGACGGTATGCTTCAGGAAAAGAAATATAGGTCTTCGGGGCCTGCTGAATCTGAGCTACCATAATCCTTGGACCTAGCAGTGCCAAATTGGCCCTAATGGGATTGGTAATGGAGCTATGGGAAGTGTGCCGCTGCCAGATGGCTTGCAGCAACTTGAGGTTTGGGCTAGCCCCTCCAGGCTGTCTGTACTCCCGCAAGCAACACAATTGTCTACAAGAAGACCAAACTACGTGGTTATAGATCTCATAAGGCCTAATACGCCAACAGAAAGCAAAAAAATTGTAAAATGTATAACGGTCATTTCAATATTATGGGTTATTTTCGTGTCAATTTTTTTTTATCCGTTTTCCACCATTTGTTTTTCACAAACTTCAAACTTATATGTTAGCATAAAAAGAAGTATTAAAAAGACCCGAGAAATAATACATGTGACATTTTAGTTTTAAAAATTTAGTTTTACGATAGTTTCCTGAATGAAGTATAAGGCGAATTTACTGTAACAGTAATCAGTAGATGTCGATTTATGAAAGGGCTTTAAAGATAAAATTAAGTTTCAATTTACTACAAGACAGAAATACCCTTTCTCTTTTCACGATATATTTACAAAAATGGTAAAAGCAATCCAAAAAACTATTAATGAAAATGCAATTTTTTCGTTAGGTCCCTTAAATAACGATTAAATAATAATGAATCGAAAAGAACTGAGTAAATTTAATTTTTAAAATAATTCTAACAATCTATACTTTATGGAGAAAAAAAAAAAGTAAATAAATGCTAAAAAGCTATTTTTTTCAAGTTGTTAAATTTAAATCTTTCGAACTAAACACGTCCATTTCATCTCTAAGTAGGGCGGCAAGCGAAAGTTGTGTATTGGTTTGTTTTTTTTATACCAGATTTTTTTTTAAATTCTAATATAAAGTCGTATGCGCAATCAAAGCTTTTTATTCGAACATTTGTTCTGTTTTATCACACTAATGTGCAGCCAAATGCAATTAGGCTAAATTTCTTTTGATAGAGTGTTTCTCCCTTGCTAATCACTCATAAAATTGTATTTCCTTTAAAATGACCATGTTGAATGACCTAAGCACTGCGCGAGACAATAAAAATATGAGGCGTAAAAGTTGTGTGTTATTCACTAGACATTTCATGATGTAAACATTTTTATTTGTTTTTGACAAGTGATATTTAATTTAATTAATATCATTAATATTTTAATTAATATTAATATTTAATTTTTATATTAAGTGAGTTACTATTAATCATATCTCATTCAAAAAAAAAAAAAGAAAAAGAGATCTGATTTATGTAGTTCAATAGAACTATAATGATCAGAGAATGAACTTAAACGTACATCATTGACCCTGGCCACCGGGATGGAGCTGTGTTAGGTTAAGATTTCCTTATGATTTACCTGAACGTACCTTCCTTATGGGGCTGCAACTTTCTCTCCAATGTAGAAACCAGTCCAGGCACAATGTAAATAAAAATGGGGTTAACTTGCTAAAGGTCGGGTAAAAGGTGTTGTTTTTTTCCCGTCTAACGTTTTGTAGCCACCAAAACACAAAAATCGTGGACTCGAATATATAGCACAGAAAATTGTATTCTACTTAAATGGTAGATCAATTATTTATCTATAAGAATATTTAAAGAATACTTAAAGGTAAAGTTGGATTAGCCGTTTTGCCGAAATATATAGCAATTTATAACATTTGGGGAAAAAAAATGAATTAACCTCATGTTCCAATACTTCATATGCAACTCGAAAACGGGTGCTGCAAATGAATTTGCAGGCACCCAATTATTTTACACAGAATCAGTTACTCTGCAGCTCCTTAATTATAAATATTATTCTTATGTATATATACGTATTTCTTACTTCCTACCAAGTTTTTTTTTTTTTTCGTTTATAAAATAAAATTACTTTTTGATTAGAAATCATCCACCGTCTTCCATATCACTCTATTTAACATCGATTCACCTATGAACCTACATATCTAAATAATTATTATGAGGGAATATTTATTCATAGCATCTCATATCACTGAAGAAATGTACAAGGGAAACCTGTTACATTGTAAAAGATCCTATAAAATATTTTTATGTTAATAACTTGTATGTACACAGGAAAACATGGAAACAACATGTTTTTTACCAAAATTTCTTTTCGATATCTCTTAGGTCTAAAAAATGTTGGAGATTTTTTTAATTCTCTTCTTATAACTCAAAAATTATGCGTCACATATAAAAATCTCCTTAAAATAAAAAGAGGTACAATTTCGCATGGAAAGATATAATTTAGATTGAGGTAGCTTAAGGCGTTAATTTGTCACCTATTTCAAAATATCAACAATTTTATCATTAAAAACGTATGGTAAAGCGGGGTTGGTTGGCATAGGGGGCAGGTTGGCCATTTGCTTAAAGTTTCGGTCACACCTATTGTGAAGGCCCCACCATTGTACCAAGGGACCCGCTCGACCTAGGGAGTCTTGTCCTGACTTTTCAATCTGATGCTAACAGTGTAGAGTGTGCTTCATTGATTGATTTTATAACTCGCAGGTAAATTTTTATATGTTCAGTACATTTGGTTTAAAGGAATGGCAAAACATTTGACTCCGATTCTGTTCACATAGCCCCAAACTCCTTTGAAAAACCTAACCTTTCGACTAACCAGTTTCTTGTTTGATTGTTCTCCCCTGTCCTGACAGCCATCGTTCATATTATCTCTCCGGTGGGGTTAGTTGGCTCACTTCAACTGGGGTTTGTTGGAGCAGTAGCAATTCACAAAGCAAGGTAACATAAAGAAAGGTGAAACTATCAATTGTCTTTAGTTCCAGCAAGGAGGATGAGAGCAATTTTTCTTATGCAGAAAGTGACGTCAGTCTAAACTTTTATCTTCTTCTTTTGTCATTCTATTTTCCCTTAAAAGCTGGTTAAAACCGATTCAAAATTATTATACCATAATAGTGCAGCTTTTAATAACTATAATATGTGTCAGGCAGTACTTGAATGAGATGGCTAAACAACCCTACCTTATTGGCCAACTTGCCCCACATATGGGGTTAATTGGCATACTCTGGATTATCGAATGCTTCAATTTTGTATAATCTGAGTATTAAATATTATGTGGTGAAAAAAATGCTTGAAGTACTTGGATTTTACAGTGGTATCAGCCCTATTGGGATTATATTAACAGGAACGACTTGACAATCAAAAAAGTGAACACTGTTGCCAACCAACCCCGCTCTCCCCTACTGCAGTACTTAATCGCTAAAAATAATTTTACATTTTATTCTTATATTTAATTTATAATTCAGGAGCTAGTATTAAACAGAATTTCGTGATCTATAACTTTCATAAGTAATATTTTACATATGGAGAATCCGTTTTCGAGTTGGAGGCATTTACATAATTACGCACATTCATGCTCCCGTTAAAATGGTGAAAATTGCAGATCATTGATAATCGATTTTGGGAAAACGACTTAACCTGTTTTAACTTCAAGTTTGTCATTCGACGCGAAATTAAGTGCTATTTAATTTCAAAGAGGATACAATTTCTGTGTCATATGGATAGGTTGTTTTTTTTCCATGTTCAGGGAAGTGCAGGGGAGATAAAGAGGTAGGCGGATGTACTTTGGAATAATGGCCTTTAGGTTCTTTGGGTATCCAGTTTTGGGCTTATATAACAAAAAATTTCGGGGGAGGCCAAGGTGATGAGCAGTGGGGAGGGTGGTCCAACTTATGTAGGTCCAACTGGCAGTTATGGCGATAGAGGGGTGTCTGTGGGATAATGGTAATGCCACAATAACAACTGAATAATTTTATTACCCATTTAAATAACATTATTCAATAGTTATATGGCAAAAAGAAACCATAGGGCCAATAGCCGGGCTAGTTACACCACAAGATTTAGAGCAATGAAATTGGATCGAGTGCTTTAAGGAGTGTTATAAGCTTATGGTACAATGTTAGATAGCTAAGTAAATAATAATAAATATATACTATAAAATAAGTCCCAACTAAAACGAAAAATTCTAAGCCCTTTTCATCAAACAGTTAAAGTTAGCTTTGTGGGAAATTAAACGCGAAGTTGCCAGTGACCTGGACTGCATGTCGTGTAGATTTCCTTTAATAACTTATTCTCACGCTAATCGTTCCCAGCATTTTTCCTTTCTCGTGATATGTCCTTTTTCAAATATTGAACAGTCTATCTTTTTTTATGGATTCATCTCTTTGTATAATCTTTCAATTTTTCAACAGCACATTTCTTACCTATTCATAAAATTATTTTGAAAATTAAATTTATTATAAGTATGAGGCGCTTTTATTACATTGACTTATTACAGTCTACGGTGTGAAGTGCGAACTGTATTGCAATATGTAACCTTGCTGGGACGCTTTATAGCAACACTTGATGATTTAGGTATAGTTGTGAAGTTGAAGGAGTTAAATATTTATTATCAATGTTTTTTTCCTCTATATTTTGATCTCAATTTTTTCAATAATATTTTTCCCCATTAAGTGCCACAATATGGGGAATCTTAACAAGTTCTAAAGCATGCACAACTTTAATGGATATTTTGGGAAATATTGGTTTTCGAAACGTTTATCGTTTGTTGAGAGTGATAAAGAACAGATAAAATCAAACTTCAAACTTAATTTAAGTATAAAAAATCTGGTGCGTGTACGCAACACACAACTTTCACTTCCAACTTACTTAGATTAGAAATTAATGCGTTTTGGTAATTGTCACTTCTCAAATGAACAGAACGGCTTTAATTATGAAAAATGGTCTGTCATTAAAGGCGTACTCCGCATGCGTGGGCTCAACGAGTTTCATGAGTTGACTGAATATCTTTCTCCTCTTTATGTTTTCTTTATTTTTATCATATCTCATATTTAGCCATTTCTTATTTTTAGGCGTAACGAGAGAAAGTTAATTTCTCCATATAAACAAAAATAAAGGTACTTTATTGGAAACAAACAAACAAAAAAGGCACCAACCCCACCCCCCCCAAAAAAAAGCCCCCTCAGAACATTTTAATAATGATAAAGCTTACCTGATTTTAAAGAACACTTAATTTTCATTAAACATGATGAATTTGATAAAAATCGTTAAAGCCGTTTTTGAGATCATCGAAAAAAAGGTAAAAATTGGAAAAATAAATTATGAAATAAAGTGCCCGCTCCGTTTGACCAATTTTGATGAAATGTTGGCTATCACATCTTTGGCATATACATACATCAAATACCCAGTTTGATCAAAATCGTTAAAGCCTTTTTTGAGTAAATAAAAAAAAAAACGTAAAAATGATACAAAATTTATTAAGTAAAGTCCCCCCTCCGGTTGATCAATTTTGATGTAATGTTGGCTATCACATCTTTGGCTTATAAATACATCAAATACCCAGTTTGATCAAAATCGTTAAAACCGTTTTTGAGTAAATAAAAAAAACACGTGAAAATGATACAAAATTTATTAAGTAAATCCCCCCTCCGGTTTATCAATTTTGATGAAATTGTTACAGTCATATCTCGGGCATATAAACAGATCAAATACTCAGTTTAATCAAAATCGCTAGAGGCGTTTTTTAGAAAATCGAAAAAAAACTTAAAAAGTTATTAAATAAAGTACCCCCTCCTTTTGAGCAATTTTGATGAAATTTTTGCTGCCACATCGCGGGCATATACAAACACTAAATACCTAATTTCGGGTTCGCACGGTTTATAGTTTTTGAGCTAGTCTCTTCACGCACACACACACACACACACACACACACCATTTCGCGGGACTTGGATAATTAGACTCTGGGGACCCCAAAACGTGTATTTCCGTTGAAAACCGGAAGTTGAAATTTTTTAAGATCGCAATACTTCCACTTACTATATATTTCATATATAGGTAAATGAAAGTAAAATAATTGTATTTAAATATATATAGAAAAAAGAAAAAACAATAATTTAAAAAAACTACACAATTTCTATTACTAAATAATGTTTCTTCAATTATGAGCTAAGTAAACAATATAGGAGAGGACTAATATGGACTTGCCTAACATCGCCCTTCAAAACTTCTACATAGTACATAGTATTTTATTTTATGTAGTATGTACTATTCTACATAGTGCATACTAACCCTTACAAATAGAGTTCTACAATCTCATCTCATTCCCTAGAAAATTTATTTTTTCTGTCTCCGTAGGGAATAAAGTGATAGGGCGTAAAGTTTTGAACGCGTTGGAGATGCTACAGAATTTCTCACCTTAAAAATATCTTTAATCATTATGTTCTCAAGAACTGATTGTCATACTTTTGGGTACTTGCTGTATGTATATAACCGCGATTAAACAGCAAAAATTTCAACAAAATTGGTCAAACGGAGGGGGTAGGTACCTGCTTTATTTCATAACTTTTTGCCTATGTTTACGGTTGATTTTGATAAAAATGGTTATTTGATGTATTTATATGCCCGAGATATGATTGCAAAAATATCATCAAAATTGATCAACCAGAGCGGGCATTTATTTTATTAATTTTTTCCCATTTTTACGTTCCTCATTTTCGATTTTCTCATAAACGGCTTTAATGATTTTGATCAAATTCGTCATGTTTAATGAAAATCAAGTCTTCTTTAATATCAGGTAAGCTTTATCATTATTAAAATGTTCTGAGGGGGCTTAAATGGGAAAGGGGCATTTTTTGTTTTCCTATAAAGTATCTTTGGTTTTGTTTGTATAGAGCAATTAGCTGTCTCTCGTTACACCTGAAAATAGGATATGGCTAAATATGAAATATTAAAAAATATTAAATAAACATTACGCCACGCCTTTAATGACTGACGATGTTTATAATTAAAGATGTTCTGTTCATTTAATGGAAATTATTTGTTTCATCGTAACTATATGAAGTACATACAACTACTTAGAGAATAATAAAATCAGACGACTTGAAGTATTATGCTTGCATTAGTAAGTCGTTAAGTGAAAGTTATGTTGCGCGCATCGCACCAGATTTTGTTTTTAAATCTACTTCTCCCCACCCCTCGTATATCACATTCTCTTAGACCAGCGATTCCCGATCACCGCGAAGGAGGAGCGGTCTTGCCAAAGAAGAGGTTTCATTGAGCTTGCGTAAGAAGCGAGTTAAATCGAATAAGACGGTGGACGGGGAGGATGGGATATGCACAATGGCGCTGCGCAGGGTAGCGAAGACATCGCTGGAGCTAGAAGGGGTTTGGATACCCATCACCACGCCCTTCTGCAAGGACGGTTCCATCAACTGGAAGGGCCTCCAGCACAACCTTGAAAGATATCAAAAAGTGCCATTTGCAGGTTGGTAAATAATCTATAATAACTCTTTATCAAAGACAATACTCTACCGTTCTGATCTACTCCACGGTAGTTTAGCCAAACGCTTAGCAAGATCTTGGCGTACTTAATTATCGTACTTCCAACACAGCCCCAATAAAATTTTGAAAACCCCATTAAAAGTGGGACACCGTTAGGAAAAAGTAACTTTTTAAAATAAAATAGAAATTGCTACACTTAAGATTGCTATTTTCTTGAAATTTAAACTCCATAAACAAACGTTTACGTATCAGTAAAACTAATTAACAAAACAAGACATCAGAACACTGTAAAATTGGATCACCTGTGGTGTAGTGGTTAGCATGGCAACCTACAATACGTGGTTCGCGTCCCGTGGCGGCCCTAGGATTTTTTAAATGGAGTAAAAAATCCTTGGCTATGCCGTCCTCCGGATAAAACGTAAAAAGGAGGTCCCAAGCCTGTGCGATTTCAGGTACTCGTTAAAGATCCCTATCCTAATGATACCTGGATAAGCAAAATTTAGGACTCCCACTGTGGCATCTTCCGATTAGCCTAAGTAGCATCAAGTGACGTTAAACAAACAACACTATAAAATGCTTCGAAGCAGTAAAAGGATCACCTGTGGATCATCAAAGGATCACCATATTGCAGAACAAAATGTTTAAACTTTGTAAGAGAATTTAATATAAAATACCAAGACCGCAAGAATTGCAACTAAAGGCTAGAACTATGGATAGTTCGAAATTATTGGACTTAACTATCAGGGGCGAATTATGTTAGTGAACCAGTACCGAAATGGGCTGTTGCGCCCTAAATAATTAATATAATTTTTTTTTTATTTTTTATTTTTTTATTTTTTATTTGATTCTGAAGGGGGTGAATTAATGCATAGAGAATAAAATATGTAGGACTTTAAATGTATATTTAAATGTTTAAAAAAAATGCTAGAAGCGATGATAATCCCAGAAAAAAAAACAAAAATCAAAAATTACAATAAAGGTTAAAAAAACATAACTAAAACGTAACTCGAGTAAAATTAGTCATTGATTGTTTTGGAATTATAGTTGTTTTGTATTTATATTTTAATACGCTGTTGGATTTAAAAAAAAAAAAAATAATGAAGTATAATATGAATAATTTTATATAAACAATATTATTAACATAATAAATAAGTGTGTAGGTGGCCAATAGATTGGTTGCAATAGATAATCAAATTTAAGCAACGTCGAGCGCGTTTTGTACTTGGATGGGTGACCGCTCCATTCGGGTGACCACCCACCAATGAACGCCACGAGGGCCAAGTGTACCTCCACCCACGACCCGTCAGCCTACTGGAGGCGACTCACACCGACCGGGCGTAGGAGCGATGAACCTTCCCCGTGTATGTCATCGAGAATCGTGGTGTGGTTTTCCAGGGTGTCAGTAACCGGCCGGAGTTTGGTTCAAGGACGGTATGCTTCGGGGAAAGGAATATAGGTAGGTCCTCGGGGCCTGCTGACCCTGAGCTACCACAATCCTTGGACCTATACCAGTTTGTCACTGTCCTTGAATCCGAGAGAGCTGACGCCATCGGTGGGAAGGACACTGCCAAATTGGCTCGAATGGGATTGGTTATGGAGCTATGGGCAGTCTGCTGCTGCACCATGGTGACCATGGCTTGCAGCAACGTGAGGTTTGGGCTACCACCTCCAGGCTGTCTGTGCTCCCGCAAGCAACACAAATGTCTGTAAAGAAGATCACACTGCGCGGCCAAAGGTCTCATTAGACCTAATGAGCCAACCAAAAAAAAAAAAAAAAAAAATAAGTGTGTACAATATATGATAACATAATAAATAAGTATGTACTATCTATACAACATATAATGTACACACATCTTGCAGTGAATTTAAATGTTGGAAAGAGATATGGGGTCAGCGTAACCATTTGACTTGCAACCTTTCATAAGATATGGGTGTTATTGACTATTAGAAATAGGTGTTAGACAAATACATTTAGCCTATCCTACTTAATTGTAAAAAATATGTTCACAGATGGGTGCATACTGCTAATTGTTAAATTGTTCTTAATTTAAATGTGTATTGCTAAGATAAATTTTAATTTGTTTTTAGGAAGTCCTGCTTTCATAATGACTTGAATGCCCAATCGTCATACATAAAGAATTGATATTAGCACATACCTGGGCATAATAAAATGTGTTCCTCCAGTCTGTTTATGATTTTTGATTTGATTTAAGTTCGGGAAAAATAAAATAAAATAAAATAGGTATTACTTGATTATATAATTGACTGTATTATTTAAGCACATAAACATTTTTAAATGTTTAAAAAAAAGACGCCTTTTAAAATGAGAAAAAAAGAAAGGAAATAGTTTCTTCCCAGAGCCTTAACCTATCCTGTTACGAATGGTTTAAAGTTACTACAGACCACAGATCGATTTTCATGTGGATTTTATACCTGATACTTTAACGGAATGTTGTTTCTCTAAAAATAAATCTATAAATATTTATTTTATGAACAATTTTCTAAGTTAAAATTATTTGATTCATTGAAAGAAAAAACAAAAAAAAATGAATCTGTCGTTTGAGAAAGCTTATTTTCGTTTTAATTTATATTTGGGTTCATTGCATGCAGAGAGACATAATTAAAAATAATTATATTTATAAGTTTAAGTTATAATAAGTGATATGTGTCAGAGATAATAATGGAAATTAAGGGAATTTCTTAAAGCAAAAGAAGAAATATTTATTTGTTTTTCCATACATTAGAATATCTCAGTTTATCGAACGAATTATCCAATTGCATTAACTTGTAAACAGTTAGAAATATTAAAGAATGGCTTGTTTAATAGATAGACTAAGTAACTATGCTTACGATAAACCATATATATAACTTTATAAGAGGTTTATCTCTAGAGATTTACACTGTAAAATTATCAATAGTCTCCACTATCGATAGTTTCGATAGTATCGGACATAAAACTATCGATACTATCGATGGTATTCGGTGATAACCGGGGGAGAAGGGGGGGGGGAGAATTGTTGAATTTTTCAGTTGGTACTACATATAGGAGCTAAAATGCACGTTCCCAGTAACACTTTCTCTTCTTTTCTGTTTTATTTCTGCACATAAAAGGATGGATTCCATTACAACTTCAAATAAATTTTATCAGTTTCAAACTTATATAACGTATATAATCTTCTTTAACGTATATAATCTTCTTTAACGTATATAATATTATATTCTTATATATAAGAATAAAAACTTTATCAAAAGGTCGAAGAAACTGTATCTAAAGGAAACCTATACCAACCCTCTACAAATAACAATGAAGGATTCCTAGTTGTCGAAGTAGTTAAATTGACATGACAACATTCGGAACGCAATCCTCGAATGTGTCAGAGTTTATAAAGAAAAAATGTCGTATCAGTGACATTTGTCTAAGACATATCTTACATTGGGGCGTGCATTCTTCAAAAAAATGTTTTCAGGTAGCTGATTTATATAGGTTGAAAAAAAATTACGATTTCGTTTAAATGCCATTAACCAAGTAATTTTCAAGTCAAGAGACTGGCAGGCAATAAGTTTTTTTGAATGCATATTATTCTATCAAGTTGGAAGGCATGTATGAGAAAACAATTCATTTTTTCAGTCTTATATTTTTTGCGTGAAGTTTATATTTTTTTATGGAATAGATTTTTTGTTTGAAACATAAATAAATTTCCATGAATTATATAGCACATTAAAGGCAGATGATACCACTATATACTTTATAAACAAAGTTTTCGATAGTTTTACCTCACTAATTGTAAACTCCATGGATAATATTAAAAAAGTACAAACGTTTTTTACATTTGAATTTAGTTAAAATTAAAAATGTACAATATTTTACTAGTATCATTCACCTTAGATATCACATTTTAGGACTACATGTTAGGTTACGCTCCGATAAAAATGTCTTATGCGGGCAAACTCCCTTCATTTAGATCTTGTTTTACGAGTTTTGATAACATCAAGCGAATCCGTTCAGTTTCAATTCGATTTCCTCTCGCTATGCCCGCTCTTCACCTAAAATGGGTAAACAAACTTCCAAAAGGTTCCTGGCGATTTCCGGTTCAATCGAGGTTTCCTCCAATTATCTATATAGGCGGGCGCAAGCGACGGTGCTGCTTCTTTCAGGAACTAGAGAAACGGGGATAGAAGCCGGGCCATTACCTGGGATTCATAGGATTTTTTGGCGTTTTTAATTTATTTTTCCATAATTAAAACCTGATTGAGCAAAAAATTATTTGAAAAATGTCTAATAGGTATTGCTCGGTCCCTCAGTGTTCAATTAGAAAATCAAAATACGTATCATTCCATTTATTTCCAAAAAATAAAAAACTTCCTAAAGAGTGAATTGTAAAATTAAGAATAAATAAGCCTGTTTCGAAACATGTGACGATATGTAGTCTTCATTTTAAAGAAAGTGAATATATTTATCCAGGTAAATATTAGTATTTGACATTTTATTATTCCAAAATGCTAGTTTTATGCAAATAACATTGGGACCATAGTGTCATAGATTTTTTTTTCTTTTTTAATTTTCCCCATTTGTGTATTACATCCATTGTGCTTAATTGTTCCAAGTTTTCAATGAGATGCCTGAAAGTCTTGACATATAAATAAATAATATGACAAAGAAACTAAGCTGTCATGAAAATGGCAGCTGCCATAATAATGATTGTATGAATAGGTAATTAATGTTATTACTAACCGAAAAACGGAGAGTAAAGTTACAATGATGTGTTTGCATTTACCAGAACTACCAGCTTTACACGAAAGTTGCTTATTATTATTAATAAATTTGATTTCCACTTTTATTTGATGGGGCAGTCCTTTAAGATCGCTTGTTTGAAGGCACACTTGTAAATTGACTGTTTTTTTACTTATAGATATTATTCCACATGTAATTATGTGGTTTGCATCAAGGATAGCCTGTCCTTTAATTAAAGGTTTCTTAAAATCACCGATTATCTCTATCACATCAAGCGCAGATTCCCCAAGGTTCTTCAATAAATTAAAACAGTAAGTGCAATGGTATAAATTCACCATGTACACCATCCTACAAAAATAAGGTCATCACGCTATAGACGCAAGGATTGTCTCTCCTAGGAAGTATTCCCGGAGAGGATGGTATGGCCAGGTACTCTTAGAGGCCATTTTATTATTTTTAAATTAACATTACTCACATTCTACATAGTTTGTTTCTTTTGTTGAGTATATAATAAATCTTTTTATAAAACCGATCCCAGTCTATATATATTTTTTAAACACCTAAATAATTAATAATAATATGAAATAAATGTATAAGATTTTGAAATCTGGAATGTACATCCCAGTTTAAAATTAGTTTAAACTAATTACAAAATTAGTACAAAAAAGATTAATATATAAAATTATTTGTTTATGTTGGTCAGTATGTTTGATAATTAAATATAGTGTTTATTCAGACAATAAAGCATCCAAATCAACAACTTAATTTATTTACACCAGCAGGCATAACGTTTCGAGGATTTATCCCCATCATCATGTACTCTGAGATACGACATACAAACAACACTATACTTCATTAATATTCACAATTTGAAATGCCTTAATTAAAAAGAAATTCTCAACAACATGCCGATAGGATGTAGGATCTTGCACGCTTGTAAAGCAACGGTCAAACATAAGGTCTCTCCAAAAACATGAGAGCTTAAATCATGTTAGATAAAAATACATAATCCCAGTTAAACCTTCCATTATGTCTACTGAATTTCTATTACCACTTCCTGTAAGAATTTCCTAAATTAAGCTATTTAAAACTGAGAACACTACTTTAAAGTTTCAATCTATTATAATATCCTCAAAATTAATTTCCAATATATATATAAAATCAGAAACCAAAAATCTAGAAATTAATCTGATAAAAATTGAAAACAACCCCCATATCAAGAAAATCTTTAGAACCTATATTCATAACAAAATTAGATATAGAAAATACTGTAAATTATAAATCTAATAAGTGGGATAAAACAAATTAAGGTGTTGATTTGAATGTTTTATGGTAGGAATAAATCAACTAATTTGTAGGTAAAACTATATTTGGGTCTGTAACGAATCTGACGAATATACTTAGTAAAGATGGGTAATTGATGCCAAATACCGGAACAGATTTCTAGTAATAGTAAGGAGGTCAGGGTAAAAAGGAAAATACGCTAAAAATGAAAAAGTTCTAGAACTTGAAAAGATGAAAAACATCATCGCAGGAACAGAAGAAAATGTAATGATTACAGGTTATAAGCAGAAAGATTACCAGAAAATGAGTATGGAACCGTAAGTAGAAGGTAAGACGGAAAAAAACGGAAGAAACGACTTAAATGGAAAGAGAAGGCTGAAGAAAGCTTAGCAGGGACATGGCATCGGAGAAGAGTAAGTAATGGATGCAGAAAAAAAAATGTGGGCCAAGGAAAACCAGAAGAATAGAAAACTTGTTTAGGTAATTGCTCAATAGTTATACTGATTAGATTTAATCCAATTGATAAGATTTATGCATGAAAATGTATAGAGAATTACTTGTAATCTTGTAACTACTCACCAGGTATCAAATCCATCAGCGATGATTTCCCGAGCATTCCGATTCATTCTTTAAAAAAATCATTTTAAAAATAAACTAAAAATTACAATCTCTAAGGCTAATATGATCTGGTCCTCCTTAAAAAAAAAAAAAAAAGTTAAAAAAAAAAAAAAATCTTTCATTAATGATTTAAATAATATTGGTTGGATAGCTTCACCTGGATAGCTGTTTCATAATTATAGAGGTGCATCAATAAACTTTATAATGTTCCAAATGGATATATTGATATTATTTTTACTTTATTTATTTACTTTTTAAACTCATATGATTTATATATTTTATACCCTGGATAATACCTTGTTGAGAGTATTATCCTTAACTCAACGCCCCTCCCAATGATGAAAATCCACATGTATGGATCGAAACATTGGCTTTTCAAAATAAAAAATGTTTAACTGAAAATCCCGACTAATAATCTTACTATCGTAAAGAAAAATAGTTGAATATTACACACCTCTAAAAAAAATATTGACTTATTTAGATTCAAAATATTTACAATTAATATACAATAAATACGTGTATTCAAGCTATGAACTTACATATACGAGGGTCAGTCAAATATAAACCGGAATTTGGTTCATTTGATGTTCGTACATACGCGGGCAGCGGGATAGAGATGGGATAGACATGCACGAGGTCTCAGTCACGTCCACCACTTCTGTATCGCCATGACTGATCAACAAGTACCAGTGTCTGTTGCGCAACGCATTATTATTCGTTTTCTCGTTAACGAAGGTGTAAAACCGAGTGAGATTTTGACGAGACTTCAAGCACAGTTCGGCGACGATACACTTAGTAAAACCCAAGTGTTTGATTGGGCCAAAAAATTTCGGGATGGTCGTGATAGAGTCGAAAATGAAAGTCATAAACGGCGTCCGGCGAACAGTGTCAATGAAGAAAATATTCAGGCCGTGCGTGAGCTTGTGGAAGGCGATCGGCGCGTGCAGCTTACTACTGCCAGCTGCTGGATGACGCAAAAAAAGCTTATCGAAACAAACGACGCCAACAACCGATTCGTGATGTCCTTCTTCTGCACGATAACGCACGGCCCCACACAGCAGCTCTAACTCGTGATAAGCAGGACAGTTTACAATGGCAATCTCTTGAACATCCCCCATACAGTCCGGACTTGTCCTCATGTGACTACCATTTATTTGGTCCACTGAAAGAAGCATTAGGAGGGGAAAGATTTGAAGACGACGATGCCGTCGAAATATACGTGAGCAATTGGTTACTGGTGCAGCCATCTTCTTTTTTTTACGATGGGATCAGAAAGCTTCCTATCCGATGGAGAAAGTGTATTTCTGTTGAAGGAAACTATGTAGAAAAATAACATAATTTTTTTGTAATTTTATTTATCACCAATAAATTTTAATGAAAAAATTCCAGTTTATATTTGAATGAACCTCGTACATTACATATTTCCTCTTCTGAATTTTTAAAATTATGGTCTGCAGTAGTAACTGCTATCCAGCCAATGTTAATTAAATCATTATTGAAGTGATCGTTATAAGTGAAAAATGTATGAGCTATGTAATGTAAGTGGCGTATCGTTGTAAGTGAAAAATGTATCTGCATTATATACAAAATCATTAAATTAAATCAACGTTACCAACTAGAATTATTACGTAACAGTAGATGCTAGGAGCAACAGCCCAACGATAGAAGCAGTTACTACTAACTAAATAACAAAACCAATACGTTTGCATATTTTGCAACTAATAATAAAATAATTGCTATTTTAATATTAAAATAAATTGGTTTCTTTACTGACATATATACATTTATTAAATTATATTATTTATTTAATTGATAAATAAATTTTTGATGTAACATAACTGGCCATAATCATAGCTAAAATATATAAATGATCAAAAATTATATATTTATGATTATTTAATGTTAAGATTAATCAGATCTTGATATAAATGATCTCGTAACGGAGTAAACCTTGGTTGCATACCAAAAATTATTGCATTACGAAACATCCCTATGATAGTTGAATAACTTACATATTTAATATTTAAAAAAGGGAAAAAATACTACAGAGCTAGTTTGAAACATGAGAAAGAAATGAATACCCCCCGAAATGAATAAACTAATTCAGATTACCTAATTTTACAAAGAAAACAAAAACCTTTAAGATACTGTATAGCTATCGAATTTATGACCGTCTTCTACTTAATATTTAAAAAAAAAGGAATAGTCCCACTAAATGTAAGCAGTAAGTAACCATAGAACCCTGTTCGGGTGGTACATAACAACCATCCAATGGCCTCCATCTCATTAGCATCGAATTATAGTAAAGGTTCTAAGTTTTTATTGCACCAATAAAATGAAGGTATCACAGCCCCCTTCGGTGTACATCAGAGTTGGGCATATTTAAATACAAACGTAATCATGATTATGACTAATACTCAAAATTGTGAATTGTTTAAGCCATAGTGAATTTTAATTCTAATTTTTTCTCTAAACTCATTTTTTCCCGTTTAAACCAGGCCCTTTTATTTGTTATTAATTGTATTTTTTTTCTTCTTTAATTTGTATTATCTTTATCTTCTTTATAGGTTGAATTTTTTTAATTATGTATAATGTATATGTGTCATTCTCCCAATACATACAAATTTATGTCCCAATGAGATTATATTATTTGTGTGAAATTGCTAATAATTCAATTGCATCCACTGACTAATAGAAAACCACAGGTTTTTGTTCAAGAATTTTTATCTCAGTAACAATGTGTTTATAGGCCAAAAATTTAAACATAAAATGTCAATATCTATCTCTCTCACCTGTCCCAAAGCTCAAGTTGCTGACTTTGATGGCGGAAAAAAGATATATATTCTTTTATTTATGACCTAGTTTTTTTTTTTCATACTTGTTAGAAGGTCTTAATTATTTGGTTTTACGGATTATTGCTATTTTCATATAATGGAAAAAAAGTTATGACCCATAATCTATCTGTCCCATAGATACAACCTATCTCCCTCACATTGTTTTGAAATCGGGGCTCAAAACTTTCGAAACCTTTATTTCATTATAATTCATTGCTGGCAACATTGTAACCGATTCCCGTCTCAACAAGGATAAACTTTTTCACAGAAGTTCTGCTCTCGTTTCCTTGTGAGGGTGTTTTTTTCGGTTAAAACAGTGAGTGTCGTTTCATCTCCTATCTCCCTCACCCACTGATATTTCCTAAAAGGTGAGTTTGATTCACATTATATTACGGTTAGTTTGTAGGTTTACAAGGGATTTCAATAACCCATAAATGTTGTTCATAAGAACAACTAATTCTGACAGGGAATGGTCTAATTTAATATAACCTCAAAAACTTACCTCCCTCACTCGTGTGGAATGAGGGAAATAGACTTTGAGTGAGGGAAATAGGAACAAGGTGATGTTTGAGTTTAGCAAAACCTGAACTCTAAACTTATTTAAATATTTAAGTGAATTTGATCTTCAGGTTTTTTTTTGAGCACTTTTAAATAATATTTAGAGATTACAAAGACTTAATTAGTTGACACCTATTTGTTTTGTTTGTTTGTTTAACGTCCCTTTATGCAACTAGGCTAGCCGGACGATACTACAGTGGCCCTAAATTTTGCATATCCAGGTATAATAAGGAAAGGGATCTTTAACGAGTACCGGACATCGCACAGGCTCGGGTCCTATATTTTTCGTCCTATCCGAGGGACACTTTTCGCTTACAACTCGCAAACGAAAGGATTGATCGAAAAAATGTATATCACTGAAAATGTTCTCCTTGAAAACCTGAAAAGATTGACACCATTTAGAAACCTCTACGACCATTTTTTCGCAAAAACCGCGGTTTTGCGCTTATAGCTCGCAATCGAAGGCGAAATGAGTGATTTGTATATTTTTCCGGTGTAGTGGTTAAGGAAAGCTTTAAAATGATGCCTTATTCATGAAATTTGATAAGTTGTTAAGGAAATTATGGCGTACCGACAAAAAAAAGGCCTTGAGAAATAATATATACATGTTTCTATGAACGCATTTTTTGTAAACACCATTAGCAGCCTACCTTCTATAAATTTGTGGAAAAAAATCATTGGAAAATGTAATTTTACTGCTTTGAAATTAGAACAATGAAATTTGAATGAAATGGGAGGATGACCCATATTATATTGTAAATAGTATATTTTTATTTTAAATGTGGTCAAAAGAACAATATGATATTTATGCCAGCGTTTGGAGCGATTGTATTAAAAAACAAAAGAACAACGAACACGGCGATAGGCCGGCGTCATTAGTGTTTGGTAGTTGCTCGGGGAACGACTCACCACTGTTACCAACCGTTCCCTCCGTTACCTCATCTCAACTAAAATACCATACTCTGGAGAATTCTATCGTTTAGATGCATCTCATGATGATAGCTGAAGATATATAAAGAAGACGGATTTTTCAACACCACTCTGATATAAGAAACCTTATATATAATTCTTTCATCTGAATCTACAAGGATAGAAGAACCTCATCCTTTTTTCTCTCACTGATGAACATTTAATTTATTTATTTTCTCTGTGTACCTAACGTTAGATATTTTTGTTAAAGAATTTAGATATTTTTGTTACTTCTCACCGAACTTTTCAGTGGGCGTGTCGTGCTCTTGATTTCTCTTAGCTTATTTTGAGGGGTTGTACATTCCATGAGCTTTCCCAGTTTCTTGCAACCTTATTACTTAGCCACTTTTTAATATCTGGTGCTTCGAATATTTTTATTGCTGGGGAAATTATTTGCGCTGCCTCATAATACTTTAATTCGTAGAAATTTAAGTTAATTTAATTTACCTTTCTTTTCTTTCATAAGCAGTTATATTATAATATTGGGGTTTAACATTATTCGTAAGTTTTATACATTCTCAATATATATGTTTATTAACATTTGGAAGGGCCTTTTATTTTAGCTATTATATTTATTTATTTTTTTCCTACAGGCATATAGGCACCCACCACACATTCTATACAGTCCACTTACTCGTCTCTTCCCACTAGGAGGGGAAGACTTAAAATCTCATCGGGGAAGGTTTGCGTTTTAATTGCGAAACGCCCCTGACCCCAACATCATTAATGATTGTAGTCATCATTCACAAATCATTCTTTAGCGCGGAATCATTACTCACAAATTGTATTAATCGCTGGTCGTGGAGTACTCATGAATATAATGTTTTCAACAATCATGAATGACCATTATTCATTATTAAATGTAAGTCAGTAATCATGATTAAGAAGAACTCATTATTCATGATTACTCATTACTCATTAATCATGACTGATGGGAATTCACTACTCATGATTACAGATCATTCATTAATCATGATTAAAAAAAAAGACTCACAATTCTGGGTCTTACTAATCATGAATGATGATTGACAATTAGTTTACACTTTCCATTCTCATTAGACCTTCACTAATACCCATTGGAATAAGGGTCTAATTCTTTACTTGTTACTTCAAATGCCGTTCAGTTGACTACTCCCACTGCTTAGGACTTGTCCTTGCTCATTAGAACAACTTTTAATTCAGATATACATCCTCGTCTTTTAACTTTAAATTAATAATAGTTATGAATATATCGTAGTCATGATTGATGATTGATGAATATTACCTATTCACGATTGATGAATAATATATTAATTCTAGCTCATGAATATATTTTATTCGTGAATAATGACTTAATTTATCAGTATTCATTAATCACAAACAACTGAATACCAGTTATTCATTATTCATTTCAAACGAATACAATAAACACTCAATAATCATTAAAAATACTCCGTACTGATTATGAATAATGGTTATTCATCATTCATTTGTTTTATGAGTACCAACAATTCATATTCATTTATCATTATTAACTCCGCCTGTGAGACAGTGGTACCTAGTGCCCCGACCCACGGCCTGTCCCAAGCCAGGATCAAGGAGGAGGGATCGAGGAGTAACACCTCGTTAAAAAACCTGGGTCCAGCTGGCTCCGGCTGGTAGTACCCTGTAAGGGCTCCTGTCTAAGGGTTACTAGGCCAGGGAGTCCGAGCCCTGTGAGGAGGCAGCCCCTCCATCGGACTATAGGCAGATAGGCTGATAACTTGTCTGCCCGAATATCCAACTATTCAAGAAACCGAAGGAAATGATAGCCGGACTGATTTGTCGGTGAAGACATTTGGCACGAAACGGACAACTCGTATTGGTTTTTGGAATGTGAGGACACTACGTGAAAGTGGAAAGCTAAAGCAGGTCGTCAAAGAAATGAAGAACTACAGATTGGACATTTTAGAAATAAGCGAAACAAGATGGAATGGTTTCGGAGAAACATATTGTGACATAATGCTGTACTCAGGTGTTGATGAAGATGCCCCTGAAAGAAGAGATGGTGTAGGATTGCTGATATCTCAGGCATCTAGAAGGAGTCTGATGGAGTGGAAGCCAATATCGGAAAGGTTAATAATGGCTCGATTACGCACGAAGGTACGAAATGTTACATTATTTCTGTGCTATGCACCAACTGAACCTTCTGCTGTAGAGGAATTTTACGCTCTCCTAAATGAAGAATTACAGAAGGCTAAAAAGCGTGATCTCTTAGTAGTTATGGGAGACCTAAACGCGAAAGTTGGGAGCGACAACGAGGGAATTGAGCACATTATGGGTCGCCACTGATTGGGGACAGTAAATGACAATGGAGAGCGATTCATTGACCTCTGTGCCCAACACGACCTTATAATTGGAGGAACGATTTTCCCACACCGGACATGTCATAAAGAAACATGGGTCTCACCTGATCATGCAACGCGAAACCAAATTGATCACATTGCCATTTCAAGAAAGTTCCGCAGTTCATTGTGTGATATAAGAAACAAACGCGGTGCTGATATCGGAAGTGTTCACCACTTGGTCGTAGCGAACATTCGAATGAAGATTGTTGCAGCCACAAGGAAGTTTAATCGACAGGATAAGCGCTTCGATATAGGCTCATTAAAAAGCGAATTGAAACAAAAAGAACTTCAAGTCGCTCTAAGAAATCGCTTTGAATCTCTCACTATGCTGGATGAAGAAACGGCCGAAGACAAATGGAGGAAAGTAAAGGACATCTTTACCGAAGAAAGTGAGAAGGTCCTTGGATTTCAAAAAAAGGATAAGAAGGAGTGGATGTCCGACGAAACATGGCACCTGGTAGAAATGAGAAAAGAAGCCAAGAAGAAATGCAACCAGTGCTGCTCCCAAACGGACATGGTCCAAAGACATGAAGAATATTCTCGGCTTAATAAACTGGTCAAACGGAGTGCTCGCAGAGATAAAAGAAAATGGGCAGAAGATCTTGCAAATCAGGCTCAAGAGGCTGCAGAGAGAGGTGACCTGAAGGAGTTATACCATTTAACTAAAATTCTTTCAGGGAAAAACCGAGTATCCAGCAAACCAGTGAGAAGTAAGGACGGAAGAATGCTGACAATGCAGGAAGAGCAACTGGCTAGCGGAAGGAATACTTCTCAGAGCTGTTTCAAAATGAAAACCAAGCTTCAGCTGCAAAAATTTTAAACAGGATCATGATCAGTAATCAATCGACCTGCTCAACCTACAGGGATGATCCAGATTTTGTTCCGCTGACCGGCAAACCAACAATAGGTGAGATCTCCGCAGCTATTTCTCGACTCAAGAATGGGAAATCCCCAGGACTTGACAATATTGCACCAGAACTTCTGAAGGCAGACGTGCAGACTTCGGCAGAACTTCTGTCCGGACTGTTTTCCAAGGTATGGGATACAGAAGATGTCCCCCAAGATTGGAAACGAGGACTAATTGTTAAGTTGCCTAAGAAAGGAGATAGAACTCTGTGCAATAACTGGCGAGGAATTACGCTGCTGTCAGTCAGTACCTTGCAAGGTATTCTGTAGGGTCATATTAGACAGAATCGCAGAGAGTGTGGATAGGAAGCTTCGCGAAGAACAGGCCGGGTTCAGAAGGAACAGAGGTTGTGTCGACCTCATAAATACCCTCCGAATTATAATCGAGCAAAGCACGGAGTGGAGGAGTCCTCTCTACATAACATTTGTTTACTTCGAAAAGGCGTTTGATTCGGTTAACCAGGAATTTATTTGGAAAACTTTAAGAATGTATGGAGTGCCAAATAAAATAGTAACCATAATCAAGAGCCTATATAATGGATACAACTGTAGTGTTCTTCATAATGGTCGGGTGTCGAAGGAGTTCAGAGTGGACAAGGATGTGAGGCAGGGATGCGTACTTTCGCCCACCCTTTTTATCCTAGTATTGGACCGTATCATGCGCACAACTCTGGGAGGAAGAAAAAGGGGAATACAGTGAGTGGGGTTTAAACAGAAGATTGGAAGACCTCGATTTTGCCGACGACGTCTGTCTCCTTGCACACCGCTACACAGACATGAAGGCCAAGTTGGAGAACCTGGAAGCAGTAGGAAAGCAAGCAGGGCTCAAAATAAACGCCGAGAAGACCAAAGAAATGAGACTTAATGCGCTGTACCAAGATGTCCTTCTAGTGGGTGGTCTCATTGTAGAACAGGTTAAATCATACACGTACCTTGGGAGCATTGTTGAAAAAAAAGGTGGCGTGGAAGAAGAAGTGAAAATTCGGTCAAGGAAAGCAAATGCAGCCTTCGTTCAACTGTACGCCGTTTGGAAAAGTAAAAACATTACTAGGTCCACAAAGATGAAAATCTTCAAATCAAATGTAAAGGCTGTTTTACTCTACGGCTGTGAAACATGGAAAAACACTGTGAAAATCAAGAAGTAGCTCCAAGTTTTCATCAATCGATGCATAAGACGTATCCTTGGAGTTAGTTGGCAGGATAGGGTTGGAAACAAGGTACTGTGGAGTATTGCCGGACAGCAGCCTATAGAGGAAGAAATAAGAAAAAGGAAATGGAGGTGGATAGGCCACACGCTCCGAAAAGAAGATGGGGCCATAGAGATGACGGCGCTGGACTGGAATCCCCAAGGATCAAGGAAACGAGGGCGACCGAGGCTGACCTGGCGAAGGAGTGTGGAGGAGGAGTGCAGAGCGGCTGGCAAATCTTGGCAGGAGGTCAAGGTGCTCAGCCGGGATCGGGATGGATGGCGAAAATTTACTTCGGCCCTATGCCCCCGCAGTGGTGGCAACAGGAAATGAGTCAATCATTATTCAGATTACAATTTGCCCAACTCTGGTGTATATATGCACTTAGACGAAACGTAATACGATTTTATTTTAATGAATACAGGCAATCCACTACAAGGATGATGTTCGCCGACTTTTATTGCTAATTTTAAAACTGGCTTTTGCACTGATAAATATACAATTTGCCACAGAGCGATGTTTGAGAATCTTCGAGTTAGCTTGGGAAACCAAAGATATAAAGGCCACGGAAGATCATTACTTGTTACTATTTTTTCACGTTTAGAGATAAATAAACCATTTGCACTCGAGGTCTCCGGAGCTGAGCCACTTAAAATTGGTCTTCAAACTCGAGGGCTCCGCTACGGAGACAATGCAAATAATTTTCAGTTTTTAACATATAAGGACATAAACGAATCGTAAAAACTATTTATAGGATATTTCGCTTTTGGTGATAAATGACGATTGCGGTTCGCGGTGTTTTTCATTATTTTTATAGTACGTTATTCGTTTAACGCTTTGCACTCAAAGTTTTTTTTCATTCATATTAACAGCAACTCGAAGCAATTTAGGGAAAAGATCATTTTTACATGCAAGGTCATGAAATACGCATTAAAAGAAAAGTCATCGTTGTATGTAATGGATTATAAATAAAATAATAAGAAAAATATAAAAATTAAAAAAAATAATTTTTTTTTGTAACTATGTGTTCTCGAAGCTTCACAAATGCTTATAATCTAAATTTCATTACAATTCCTTACTTGGTTTTAAAATTTTACTGTATAATATTATGTTTTCGGGGTGTACGTTTTCGCGAATAAGTTGCGTCGAGTTGCCGGTAGGTAACGTCCGAAACGGTGCCGAGTGCAAGAGGTTAATATTTATATCATTATAAATAGCTACCCACGATAAACTAAGAGTTCAATCGGTAAATGTCTGAAACAAGCACAAGTAATCTATTTATTCTTTAATTTAATATTACGTAAATCTACATTTTTCTTTATTTATTAATATATTCAATCTATAGTGTGTTTTTTAACTAGATGAATTATATCAATTATAATGGTCGTAAAAGATAGCTTTGCTGTGATTATTATAATAGCCAGATAAAATTTTGGACGTAAGTTACGAATGATCCCAACAATAGTTAATAGCCACTTAACTAAGGGGCCTAATGGATAGGCCAAGAAATAGATGGGACGATTTTGTTGGAGCTGAGTTGGTAATTATGAGGCGGTTGGTCTTATCGGCATCGGATCTAAGTGGCTCTCTAGATTTTTAGTTACCTATCAACAGATAGGTTATTATGTATATAACATTATGTACAAGCTAACGCATGGTCGTAAATATAGAAAAATAAAATCAATATCGGTCGGTGTAACTTCTATCGTTTTTGAAGTACAATATATTTCACTTTGTATTTTATATTAAACATGAAGATTGATTTAAAAAAATAATAAATATAGGTAATTTAAAAAATAAAATTTTATTAAATTGGATTATCATTTAGTACGATATGGTTTAATACCGGCCAAATTTAAATAATGCACATCAATAGGCATACATACAAGTGTATTTATATGCGAGTATTCTATGTTTTTTTTATTTCAAGTTTCATTTACGAATAGTGCACCTATACTAAATGACAGTTACGTACAGTAGTGCATCAGTCTAAATTTATAATAATGTTCAATGAATCTTTTGTGGTAGAAATGAAAATTAAAATAAAAGAAGGTCAAAAATTTAAATGAAAAAGTTTATTTTTATTTCCAATAAATGAGATACTGGCCAAGATACGTCGACAACAAAATCAATTGTTATAATATATACATATAATAAATTTGGACAGTTTTACGACTCTGAATCGAATGGGACCTTTCCCATGACAATGCAGTAAGTAGTTAAAAAGTTATCATTGATTATTCATTCATAAATAATGGGATATCATATTTTAAAGATGAAAAGTTTGCCTCAATGTTCGTGGGACACTATCGTTTAACATTAATAATTTATATATATTTGTAATAATTTAATAATAAAATAAATTATTTTATCTTATGCTATATGTACATACTAAAATTAAATACTGATTAATTAGCAACTTATCTTCCTTTTTTTCACAACTATTTATTTTCTCATTACACCATGTTGACGTTTCGGGCTGTTTCCCAATTCTCAAAACCTGTACATTAATTTTTATATCTATTAACATTTAATGATCCAATCAATAGTTCAATAATTTAGATAAAATTAATTAAATATAACTTACATAAATAATTTCTCAATCGTATGATTGTTAGTCTTTTAATAAATATTAAAATTAATATATCAATGTCATATGCTAAAATACACTGTTATACATTTTCTTTAAGTCAGCTCATACTTGCCCATTTCTAATTGACTAAAGGCTGCTGGACTCTGTCCTCTATTTTTTCACCCTGTTAATACTAAATCCCTTGTCCCCCAGCTGATTGTGATAATTATGTTTTTTTTTTGTAATTATTAGGTACTTCACTATTGTTGATTACATTTTTTTTTTTTATTTAATATGTCCATCTAATGGGTTCCTAAATTTTTAGTATCTGTTTTATAATTGACCGTAATTTTATTGTTTTTTGTTATATGTATGGTCTCCAATAATTTTATATTTTTTGTATTACTTTCCATGCCCAATATACTGTTTTTTTCAAAATTAAATTTGTGTATAGTACCTCGGACTAACCCTCGATAGAAGGATGACATGGGGCCCGCACGTTAAAATGAAAAGGGAAACTCTGAACAAACGACTAAAGCTACTTTACCCACTTTTTTCTAAATCCTCAAAAATAAGACTGAGACAAAAACTTAAAACTTACTTAAACCTACATGGATATACTATTCACAGATTAACGGAATCGCTAAAAAAATAAATTTACAAAAACTACAGACCTTTCAGTCAAAATTATTACGACTCATTTCAAAAGCACCTTGGTAGGTGACTAATCAAACCTTACATAATGACTTCCACATGCCAACAGTCGACCAACAAAAATCAAGACTCTCTACAAACGTTTCCACACTAACCTACACGGACATATAAACCTACTAATCAGAGATATGGCCACAGATGAAATGCCCTTGAATGTGAGGAGGAGATTAAAAAGGCGTTGGATGAGAGATCTCCTTCTTTAACCGACCTGAATAACTGAATCAAGCCAGGGAAGAGGTAATGTTGGGTGCCATCCTTCCCCATACCTTACATGTCATCATTTGCAATTGTTTACGGGATGTGATCTGCTGATTGTCGATGTATTGTTGACAGGCGCGGATATACAAATGAAGTTAAAAAAAAAAATATTTTTTATTTTTTGTAAATAACGTATGAATGTGCTCAATTAGCACTATTACCAATGTCTCGAATGAGACAGAATGTAACAATATCAACAAAGAGTTTTCCTCCTTCTTTAAAAAAAAAAAAAAAAAAAAAAAATGTGTTTTAGTTTGATACTATGGAACGCTAGTGCTGACGTGTTGATGTTTTTTATATGTCTATAATTTGTTGTTGCTTTAACCTGTTCTTTAGTTTTTTTGAAGTTTCACCATTGTATATTTTTTCACAATCCATGCAATCAATTTTGTAATTAACATTTTGTTTTTTATAATTATTACATTATGATTGCAAATTAATCAGTACTTATAAGGTTTAAATAATCTTCCTACTAAATTGAGAAGAAAATAAGACTAAAATTAAAATTATTTTATCTTCTATTATATATTCATACATATATCCGTACTTAAAGATTTAATTATTACATATATCCGTACTTAAAGATTTAATTATTACATATATCCGCATTTAAAGATAAAATTATTTAAACCTTAAGGTCATACTACATGACATTACAAGATACATTTTAACATTTTATTATGCCTTAACAAAACAGTTGAATAAAGTTATGATAAAATAGATGTTAACATTTATAAAACATTAAACAAAAAAATATATATATAAAGACAACTAAATCAAAGAAATAAAAAAATGAAATAAAGCCACCACTATAACACCTAAGCTGTCCTTCGCTTGTTAGTGAGTCAAAGTCAATAATTTAATAAATTTTAGGAATTTATTTGTTGTCTCAAATTTGAATTTATTTTCCGCCTTGGGGCAATTTCCATTTTTAAGGATTATATTTTTTATTAGCACAAATCGTTTTCTGTCAAATAATTTACAGTAATTAAGTAATAGTAAATTTTGTATTAAATTATTCTTACCCAGTGAGGGAACGCCTATAATAAATCTTGCTAAGTACTCCCCCCCCCCCTCCTCTCGTAGTATACAACAATATTCCAATGGAACTGAGGCAGTTGCTTAGAGCTATTGGTGAAAGTTGTTACAAGATATGACAGACTGGTAAATATATTTTTTTTATCAACTATTGCAAATAACTGATTTAAACACAACATACAAGATTATTGTATATTGTAAGATAATATACTTTTATTTACTAGTTTTTTTTAGATGTTAGAATGACGCCTCCAGCAATCAGTTTTTATTTTATACCGTAATAATAGATTTATTTCAAATCACTCTGTGAACAATGAGATATGATGCATGGTAGTAGGTACATAATATCAAATAGCAAAATGAAAATTATTAATTTATTATATGAAATTCATGATATGAAAATTATGAAAAAAATATTTATGTAATATTTGTAAATTAGTAATTTATGAAAAAATGCTTACAGGCTTGAAAATGGCTCTAGGAGCCAAAACGTTGCCTAAATAAAGGTCTGTTGTTTTTGGTGAATAATTCTAGCAAGTGCCTTTGAGAAAATTTTCCAAAAATGATATGAATTATACCGTCTCACAGTGGGACGAGTCCACACTCCCGTTGGACATCGGCTATAACTCTCAAAGAAATTTCGCAGGACTTCTCAAATTTTGTCAGTTATAATTATTTCATACATATATATATATATATCGTACGTACATTATAATTATAAAATATATTAGTATAAATTCCAAAGGCATTAACAATTTTATATTAAAATTTATAGCATTTACGTTTACAGTAGTAAGTTGTAACAATAATAAATAGATAACTACTATGATTGAAAATGTAATTAAATAATAACAAATTTAATGTAATAATATACCTTTTTTAAAATTATGGAATTATTCATTAGCTTCACATTCTACCTTATGAGCAAGCTTCTTGCTTCCTGGAACATTTTACTTTTCACAACACTATTACATTGAGATTGAAATGGGATCGGAGTTTATAGCAAACTATCGATTCTTGACGTTTTTCTGGAATGATGCTCTCCATAATCCCAAAAATGTTTCTGATTTGTTTCTTGATCCTTATTCCGAAGCCAGATCGTATCAGTCAAATCTATCTTATTCTTTTGGAGAAAAGAAAAAGGTCATTGTTTTTTTTCATATTTATGATGTTAGCAGCACAAAAGTCGTGTAATAACTACGTTTGATTTTGTTTGACAGGAAAAAAAAAAGGCTAACAAAATTATAACTTTAGTCAATTCCAAACTACCTACTTTGACCAAGCAACTATTGTCTATTTATGTATATAAATGTAAATAAATACAGTGTAAATAAAATAAAAGATTTAATATAAATAAAAGACAGTGAAATATTTTTGCTAACAATATTTCGTGTACAGTGTACTCTTTTAACTTACTAATTATTATAGTGCAGTACAAATATAAAATATTAATAAAATTAACAATTTTTTTAAATGTTCAAAGCTATTCTATATGAAATCGTAATTTGGTGAATAAATTGTTGCAGTTGGTTAGAAATATATTAATTTAAGGATTATGGGTTGATGAAAACCCAAATATGCTTAGAAGATGTTCTAAATAACCAAATTCACTCTTGAATTCAGTGTTCACGCGTGGTAAAGTCTCATTTATATGAATATAGGCAGATTGTGGCAAGATCTGAAAACTGTTTATAAAACTTCAAACCTTTGCTAACAATAGGGTATATGTAGTTTTCCGGGCAATTGCGGGCATTTTACTATATTGTACCAAATAGTTTACATTTGTTTTAACCGTCGTAAGTGTTGCATATGTTTTTCTAAAACTATATTTCTGGTGTATTACAATTCGTTAGCAATGCTTGATCATGCAGTAAACATTCCATTAGGTACAGCCAAAAAATATAGGCACACTAACTTTAAATATAAAAAAGATGAATGTCTTACTGTAATTTTTCAACTCATATTGCATCATTATTAACGCAAAGATTGAGTTAAAAATTAGTGCACATGACGGGGAAAGGATTCTAGCTTATTAATATTACAATGAAACCTCTAAATTTTAACTTTCATGTTTTGGCCCAATGTCCGGCCGGACAGTGGACTTGCCCGACTGTGCGACTAGGTGAACTACGTTAGGCGCTTACACCCATGCTATCTTTTAAACGTTCATTGAACTACTTTATAACAACTAAAAATTAATTATAGTAATTTATGAAGAATGGTTTGGACTTACATAACAATTTGGCAAAAAAAAAATTATATATTTCTTTGGCACTTATACCCTTGTGCATTTCCAAGCTTCAGTTGGCCTGATATTTATTCCATCAAATTTTGGATTTCTCCCTCTTCGTCGCATATGTCTGATACTATTAAATATCTTATTTAATTATCTGTGTTACTATGTTATTTAGTACTTTAGTTTGAAGTGTGATATGTGGTATGTGTCGGTGTAAATTTGGCGATCTAGTTGAGATCATCCACAACGAAATCGATTGTTAGGTCTCTCTTAATGTAGGATAAAGGTGCTTTATCGTACGAAGGTATCATTTCGCTCATAACCGCTTCTTTAGCAATGTAATCGGTTAATTCATATCCGGCACCTTATATTTGTTGATTTTCTTGTAAGGTTTCCGCTTATTATACTAAACATTTCTTGCAGAGATGAGAGATAGTCTACAGTTATTCTATTCGATAGGATAAATGATTATAAGGATTTTTTAGTTAAAACTAATTTATTTTAGAAAGCCAACGTTTCGATCAAACTTGTGGATCTTCATCAGGGCAAATAGGAAACAAATATATGAGTATCTATGCTAGAGGATGATGGTTAGCAATGGTTAGGAGGATGGTTAGCAAGATAAAATCAAATCTGATATTAGAATAAAATACCACTACCTCTCACCTTATTTTACCTTCAGTCTTTGTATCACTCTGTACTCAGAAGGTAAATATCAGATTTTACTATCTTGCTAACCAGCCACTCATTTATATATTCATGTATAATGCTTATCATCTTTTATATTATTATCAGTTTTGTAAAGTATTCATTTATTGTCATCCTCTACCATAGATATTCATATTTTTTTTTTCTTTTAGCCCTGATTAAGATCCACAAGTTGGATCGAAACGTTGGCTTTCCAAAATAAAAAAGTTTTAACTGAAAATTCTGATAATCATTTAATTATCAATTAATTATTAAAATAATTACTTAAACATTTCTTTTATTTTTATTACAGCAAGATGTGATTTTTCAACTTTAATTTATTAAAACCTTAGACTTGTGGACTTTATCCTCATGGGAATGCTCTCAAAGGAATCAGCATCTTGGCTGAATAGGATTTGGATAAAATCTTAAAGCCAAAAAAAAAAAAAAGTAAAAAAAAACTACTTGCAGTTGAATCAATTATCAGAACTCTCCCTCATCTTCAGCCCTCTTAAAGGGTGGTTGCCTCCTTGCATTTGGGCGGACTCTGCAGATCTCGAATCGTACAGTTATTGGCACCCTTAAGACTACATTTCTCTGGTTACATTGAAAAAATACTTTATATAAAGGGTTCAAATAGGAACTCCCTAGAGCTCCTCATTTTCTGTCCTCACAAAGACTCAAGAGTTTTTTTTTTGAGGGTCAAAAGTTCAATAGTTTTACACAAGGGCGTACCCAGGATCAAAACTAGGGGGGGGGGGCAAGCTTTGGTCGTTCAGGTTACAACACCTTACCGTGGAAAAGGTGAATGAAACCAAAACTATGTATAATTATAGCAGTGCTTTATCAACTAAGTTATTACAATTATTTGCTTGAAAAAAATGTATTCTATTATTGCTTCCAATCTTAAAAGCCTAAAAAATTATTGCTTCCAGCCTTCCAGGGGGGGAGGGGAGCTGCACGCCCCCCCTGCCCCCCGCTGGGTACGCCCACGGTTTTACAATATGGCAATATTTATTGTTAAAAGTGTCAAATCTAGTTATTGGCACCCTGTGGATTTAATTGTGAAATCTTCCCTATGTTTAGTTTTTTAAAGTCTTACTTCATAGATGACTTAGAAGACCCTTCAAACATTAGACTAAGTTATATCTTGTAATAAAATTAGGACTTTTGGCGAAATAGGACTTGTGATTGCAAGTCTTGGGGCAAAAAAAAAAAAAAAAAAAAAAAAAAAAATTAGGACTTTTTTACCTATTTCTTTAAGTTATAGTTGAGATGCCAATAACTGTACTGAATGCCAATAACTGTATGGTTTACCCTACTACTAATAAGAACTTTAAAAAAAAAGTTTCGGGAGTGTTCAAATTTTGTTCTAACGAGGTCAAATTGGATCTGAATTTCCTGTACTCAATGATAGAGGATTTCAATGGTAGAGGGGATGCCATTGAAGGATACCGGTGCCAATGGAGCTTAGTGATACTTTGACGCCTAACCTGAGATATTAGTGATATTTTACGGCAGGGGTACCCTTTACGGTCGGTAGAAGAAAGTTCCCCACGCATGTGCGTACGGGGAGGTATTAGATTACGTAACTGTGAGTTGCATAAGAGTGGTGGAATAGGAGGTCGGCGGTACACAATGGCAGCGGGCAGGGTGGTGAGAAGAGCTCTTGGGCTGGACGGAGTCTGGATACCGCTAACCACTCCCTTCGCGAAGGATGGTTCGGTGAACTGGCGTGCGCTGGAGCACAACCTAGCCCACTATGAGCGAGTACCCTTTGCAGGTCAGTCATTAAATATAATATAAACAAATAAAATTAATAAAAAAAAATTAATATATATATATGTTTGTCCATAATAATAATATTTTAAAGAGTAAGGGTAATAATAATAATAATAACTCTTTATTTAATTGTCCGGGGAACTCTAGTCCCTTAGGAACAAATTGTACAAAAACATATAGTAGGCCTCAGTGCCTTAGAGTATTATAAAAAAAATGAAATAAAAAAAACTAAAAAAAAAGGATAAATAATAAATCAATCTTCTTGCGATGAAAAAAATTGAAAATAAATAATATCCTCATTGACCTAAAATGAAAATAACTAAGTGTGCGCAGCATATAATATATGCAAATCTTCGCTTATTTACAAATAAAATAAATTGAACTTATACTTAAATAAAAGATAAATAAATAGTAAAGGCATATACCAATTTCAAGTAAAAATTGATAATTTGTAAAGACTATTTACAAGTGATCGGGAAACTGGGTGGATAGGAGGTGATTGTACAGGCGGGGTTAATAATAATAATAATATGAAAAAAAAATAACGGGATAAAAGAAATACCTTTTTTTTTTTCTTATTTTCCTTACGTAGTAACCCTACGTAAGAAGCGTTTATTTGAAATTATGCCATGCTCCATGCCTTAATGGCATACTACATGACATTACATTATGACATTGCATTATATACATTAGAAAACATTATTACATTATATACAATTACATAATACATTATATACAATTACAAAGTGATAATCAATTCAATATGTACATTACAAAACATTATTACAATACATGATATACATTATTACAATATATGATATACATGTATACATTACAAGAGTATTTAGATTATTACATTAAAAATAAGAATTTAACAAAATATTTCTACAAAAGTATGGTATCAATATGCAAGAAAATTTGTAAAACATTAAACAAAAGAAAATAAGAATATAAAAAAAATAAAAAATAAATAAAAATAAAAATAAAAATGAAATAAAGCCAACAAGAAGTCACCTACGCTGCCCGTCGCTGGTTTGTCAGTGAGTCAAAGTCAATGCATCTAATAAATTTTAGGAAGTCTGTCTTAAATTTGAATAATAAGTTATGTTCCGTCTCCGGCCAATTTCCATTTTTAAGAATTACATTTTTTATTAGTGCGAATCGTTGTTTGTCAAATAATTTACAGTCATAAAGTATGTGATGGAAATTTTGGATTTGTCCGTCTTCGTCACATATGTCTGTTTGTATAATGTTAAATCTCTTAAGATATTGCTTCGTGTTTCCATGCTCTGTTAATACTTGCGTTAGTTTATAATCATTACTGTGTATGAGTTTGTAATTTTGAAGTGTAATGCGTGGTATGTACCTGTGTAAACTTGGTGATTTAGTTGAGATCACCCACAATTGATCCCACCTTTTGACGAAATCAATTGTGAGATCTCTTTTAATGTAGGATAAAGGGGCTTTATCATACGAGGGCATCATTTCGCTTTTAGCCGCTTCTTTAGCAAGGTAATCGGCTCGTTCGTATATAAAAGAAATACCTTATATATATGTGTTTGTATATATATTGTATTGTATATATATTGTATATATAAATATATATATATATATATATATATATATATATATATATATATATATATATGTACGAATAAATGAATAAATCTATTATATTTCATTTCTTCGTCCATAATAATAATAATAATAATAATAATAGGAATATTTTTAAAAAATTAAAAGATAATTAATTTTTATTAATTAAAAATAAATACGGGGATTAATAACTAAACACACACACATTGTTGTATGTTTTTTAAAGGAACATTACCTCCCTGAATTATACATATTTGAATATTCAAAACAAAAGAACTATAATCCTTACGAAATTTTAATCTAAAAAAAAAATATAATAAACAGTTATATGTGAAAAAATTAATTATTGTTAATGGGCCTATTAATAATGGGACAACCAAAGCCCCTTAAACAATTAATATATACCCTACCCTGATTGCTTCCGTGCAATTCATTCGAAGTTTAAAAAATTATATACTGCTCCTTTTCATTTATAGGAATTTATAGGATATTTTATTTTTATATATATATATATATATATATATATATATAAATAATGTTAAATAATAATAATTAAAAAAATAATCTCGATCTCATAATAAAAAAATTTAAATTGATAATTTATTTAAAGCGAAATGCTTTAAAGATGGTAGAAAAAATTAAGAGCTCGAAAAACAGATTTTAACACAAAAATAATTCATAAATAATTTTCAAAATCCGTAGATCTAGACATTCGCATAACCTTGAAAAACAAATCGTAACATTTTAGGTACTGAGCCTACGCTCAACGTTCCGCGTATTATATACAATCTTTACATGTTATGGACAATATATGTAGGTGTACAGGTAATACAGTGTATTATACCAACTTAATAACAAATAAATGTCCTAGTAGAGTTTTTCTCATACAATTGACGCATTTTATAAAAGACATATGACATTAATGTTCTAAAAAATTAATTAATTAATACATTTACTGCAGTAAATCAGGTTCATAAAGAAAGAAGGATAAATAAATATCTATAAACAGGATACCATTTTATAACTCTCTTATAACATTCAAGCAGTTGATTTATGCCTCTTGTGGATTATTTTTTCTTTTATATAAATTAATAAAATATAAACAAATTAAAGTAATTTTTTAAAATTCATTAGGTAATATTCATAAATAAATTATTTTCTAACTAAAACGATTTTTTTTTTTTAATTATTTTAAACTTGACTAACACCTTTTAAATATCGCGCGAAACGTTTTATAAATTCTGGATATAATATATAATTCGATATTAAAATCAAATATTAATCGATTAAATGCTAAATGTTTAGTTATTTAAAAGGAAAAATAATGCTCTCCCTAGCACAGTGTATACCTAACGCGTCACGAGGGGGTTGAAAGTTACGTAATAAGAAAATCGATTTTCAAGTCAAGTTCATACTTAAATCATACTTAAAATTATATTTAATTTTGAAATGAATCCAACCTTAGATAAAATTTAAATAATTTATAAATCACATATATATATATATATATATATATATATATAATCTTTATACATATAATAAAAGTGGTGAAAGGAAAGAATTATACATATTTTATTAATTCATTAAATGTCTAAATATTTTTATTATGAAAAGAAAAGGCCAAGGACAATCTTTCTCTTAAATATATATACATATAATTTTTTTTACATCAATTTCTCCCGAAATAGATTAATTACAATTGAAGGGGTCTGGGCAAAACAGTGCCAAGCAACATTTAGAATAAAAATAAACTGTAGCTGCAGTCTGCTGTACATTACGTAGGACTATATGTCTATGATGGAAATGCCACCTAAATATGACTATAGAGGCTCTATACTTATAGTCGTAGGAGGCATTTCCATCATAGACATACAGTCCTACGTAATATAGCAGACTGCAGCTACAGTTTATTTTTGTTAAAAATGTTGCTTGGCACTATTTTGCCCAGACCCCTTCAATTCTAAACTTCGTATTATAATAAATAATCAAAGTGCAGCAATATTAATTTCAGACGCAACTTTGCTTTTCATTGAAATTTATTTTGAAAAAAAAAAATAATTAAAATTGATTAGTGGTATACTTAAATGTAAAATATTTACCCATTTTATTTTGTTTTAGCCTTCATTAATTATTTTTCGTGAAAATATTAACTATATATTGAGAAAAATGAAAGACTTAAATTCGAGGGCACGTGGTATAAAGAAACTTTTAAAAACTACATAAATTATAAATATATAAATTAGATGATAAAAAAAAAAATATTATTATAAAAAATAAATTTTATAAGTTACATAGAAATGGTGAAGCAATGTTATGCTCGTTAGGTCTCATATTAATAGTAATTCGGTAAATATATTTTCAAAATGATTGTATAACTATTATTAAATTCCATTTTAATTAAATATCTTAATACTTAGGCATCTTGTCTTTATCTTAATTTCAGGTATTTTATTATTATAATAAATCAAGATTAGCAATTAGGTATGCAATCAGGCGCAAAAATGATTAAAATTATAAAGGTTTCCTGAGTTTCTAAAATTAGCCAGAGGGCATTCGAAAACAAACCTGTTTAGAATCCTAGTTTTCCACCTTAACACAGGAAATTAGGAACCGGTAGGTCCAGATACCTTGGCACAGAAGAATCGAAAGTGTTACAAAAATGAAAGTATTACGAGGAACAACGTTTGTGCTTTTGGACTTAGCGAATTATTTAATAAATTAATCTAGATATAGAAATTAAAAACATTACGAATTATTTAATAAATTAATCTAGATATAGAAATTAAAAACATATATTAACCAATCACTAAAACATAAGGAAAAAATATATTGTAGTTATATGATTGAAAATTTTATATAAATTCACTTTTCCTGGATATCTTAAAATAGCTGAAATTCGAAAGATAACATTAAATATAAAAAAAAAAAGATTGTTCGTGTAACAGTGACATTGGGGGGGGGGGCGGATTTATTATATAAAAAGATATTAATTTCTTAATTTTTTTTTTGTTGTCTTCAAACTTTGATTCACGCTTATCAGTAATCTTCGACAATCACCGAATGTGATGGCTGCAACGCGTTATAATATTAAGGAATTATGGGGATGAGGGAAGTAAAGTGCCCAGCAGCAGCCCTTTCCTGGCTTGAAACTAATTCAGGAGAGGAGATCTTTCTTGTGAATATCTACTTATTAATTTAAAGTAGATGATGTAGTTACGTAAGAACTAGAATGAAAAAAAAATACTAGTCTAGGAAATGAATTTTGGGTACTTTTGTAAATGTCGGCACCCATGACTTCTATCCGCCATGATATGAACTTACCTTTGTTATCATTAGGTCTATAATCTGCATTCAAGGGTAAACGCAGGATTTCTTCAGGGGGGGGGGGGGCATGTCGGTAAAATTTTCATGACGGGCGATCCAGGATCTGGCTATTGAAGGCTCCATTCATGTGCCACATGAAATGCATTGATGATTGAAAATTAGAATATCTAATTATATACCGCACACTTACTACCTCATCCTTCAATCATATCTTTTCGACAGATTTTTCTCCGTTCGGCAGGGATCAGGAATTTCATCAATCCGTCCAGTCCTAGCGGGAATACCTCAAGGTTCAACACTGGCTCCTCGGTTATGCCCATACCTAGGAGATTAAAAAGGCGCCGGATGAGAGATCTCCTTCGTTAAGAATCCAGATTACTTGAAACAAGCCAGGGAAGAGGTACTTCTGGGTGCCATCCTTCCCCATGCCTGACATGCCCTTATTTAAATTAGCACTGCTCACATTTGCTGATTGTCCATGTTTATTGACAGGAGCAAATTAAAATTATGAGGCAAAAAAAAAAAAAAAAAAAAAAAACATATATATATACTAGTTAAGAAATATAATTATTGAATACAAATTTATTTAATTTTTAGTTTTTGTTTCTCAAATTTTCTGGGAGGGTGCTAAAAACTAATATTAACTTTTGCCCAAAATAAATACTTATTTAGGCAAACGCAAAGATTGAATTATACGATAAATACGAAAAATGCATTATTCTTTCTTTTTTATAACCAATAGCTTATTTTCTGTATTAAACTTGCGAGAGATTTGAACAACTTCGCTGAGACTATTCGTTTTCCAATCAGTTATAAGTAGTATTTTTTTACTTTCACTTACCTATATATGAAATATATAGTAAGTGGAAGTATTGCGATCGTGAAAAATTTCGACTTCCGGTCTTCAACGGAAATACACGTTTTGGGACCCCCTGAGTCGAAATAACCAAGTCCCGCGAAATGGTCTGTGTGTGTGTGTGTGTGTGTGTGTGTGTGTGTGTGTGTGTGTGTGTCTGTGTGTGTGTGTGTGTGTGTGAACAGACTAGCTCAAAAACTATAAACCGTGGGAACCTGAAATTTGGTATTTAGTGTATGTATATGCCCGCGATGTGACAGCGAAAATTTCATCAAAATTGCATAAAGGGAGGGGGTACTTTATTTAATAACTTTTTACGTTTTTTTCGATTTTCTCAAAAACGGTTAGAGCCGAGATTTTGATTAAACTGAGTATTTGATCTATTTATATGACTGTAAAAATTTCGTCAAAATTGATTAACCGGAGGGGAGCTTTACTTAATAAATTTTGTATCATTTTCACGTGTTTTATTTATTTACTCAAAAACGGCTTTAACGATTTTTATTAAACTGGGTATATGATGTAGGTATATGCCCGAGATACGACTGTAAAAATGTCATCAAAATTGATCAACCGGAGGGGGGACTTTACTTAATAAATTTTGTACCAATTTCACAGGTTTTTTAAATTACTCAAAAACGGCTTTAACGATTAACAAAAATAAGATATGGATGTGAAAAATGTGTGACTTTGGGAAATGATATTTAGCAAAACACGTAAATTTCTAATCTAAGTAAGTTGGTAAGTGAAAGTTGTGTGTTGCGCGCACGCACCAGATTTTTTTTTTTTGTAGTTATTAATTTTATTTTTTATATTTTTTGATTTGGAAAATTAAAATATCACGATGGCAAAAATTAATATTTGCATTCTTCTTTTCTTTTCATGATTATTTTGAATTTAGATTTGATAATATTTCAAAGTAGAAAGTATTTCTCCTTCACAGGATAGTCCTATTTTAGTTGCTATGAATAGGAGAGCCCTGACACCGCTGGACATATTGAGAGCATTCAAGGGCGTACGCACGTCAAAACTAGGGGGGGCAAGGTCGTTCCTGATGTAATATTTTCCGACGGAAAAGGCGAATGAAACAAGCATATTAAGAAAATTTTACGAAGCATATTATAACAGTGCAATATTAGTTATTACAATTTTTTCTTAAACAAAAATATTATTTCGTTCAGTTTGTTTTTGCTTCTGGGGGGGTGGGGGGGGGGGGGGTGTGAGCTAACTCTCCTGCCCCTAGCTAGATACGCCTAAGGTAGTATTGTTTTAATATTAATCCTGATTGGTTTAATGTGGAGGTGGGAGTGGTTAATGTGGTTATTCTGTGGAAGCATTTCTCGCATATTAGTGCCTAATGTCTGCATATGCATTTCTGTTAGATCTGTGCATATAGTGTATGCGTATATTAACGTGTGTGCGTATAATTATAAATGTATATATACATATATATATATATATATATATATATATATATATATATATATATATATATATATATATATATTTACTCTCAATGTAACAAGAACTTTATCGTTTTTATGAATTGTTTTAATTATTATTATATTTTAAGATAGACCAAAAATTAATTCTCCCGGGGCCTTGAATAGTTTATGTACCTTACTAAACACAAAAAAAAAACAATAATAATAATAAATAAATATAACAGGAATAAAAATATAAATTATTAGTCAATTATAGAAAGGAATTCTAAGAAATTATTATGGGCCAATGACACGCATAGGGAAAACTATGGGACTAGGAACGATGGGACTTGCTTCCAACAGGTTTTAGAATAAACTTCTTACAACAGAATTTCGCCTTGTTCGGTCTCTCTTTGGTATCTAAGAATAATGCCAAGGCTATGGTCTATTTCTTAGTAACTTGTCCTAAACCTATTTTTTTTCCTTGCACTACATACAACTTAATTACATTACTATTGGAAAATAAATGACACTGTCTGCCACACTCAAGGGCATAACCTACAAATTAATAGACTGCGACATATATTACTATAAATGAATACTTCTTTACTTTCACATACCTATATATGGGAAAGTATTAAGAACGAGAAAAATTTCTACATCCGGTTTTCAACGGTAATACACGTTTTAGGTGTCCCGAGTCCAAATAACCAACTCCCGTAAAATGGTCTGTGTGTGTGTAAACAGACTGGCTCAAATAGGTTATTTTTTGTACGAAAATGAAATTAGGTATTTGAAGTAGGTACCTATATGCACGTGATGTGACCGCAAAGATTTCAAATTTGAGTAAACGGGGGGGGGGGGGCTGTATCCCGATGTCTTTTTTTTCTCTTTAAGATTCTTCAAAAATAGGTCAAATGATTTTGACTAAACTTGTCATGTTTAATCATAAAGAACTCTTCTTTTTTGTATGGTAGGCTTCATCAACAAAGAACCGATTGGCAGGGCTTGAATGGCAAAAGAAAAAATCAAGCTATAAAATACTTTTAATTTTGTTTATTTCGAGTTACAATAAATGGCTAAATAAATAATAAGAAGGGATTTAATAATTAAATAAAAGAGAAAAAATATTTAAGATTTCCCAAAACTATAAAATACTTAACTATATACTACTACTATTTATACTATACTTATACTACTATTTATACTATATTTATACTAAACTATAAAATTAAACTTTACGGTAATATGAGTTGTAACTGATATAAATGTGTCAAATATCAGGTAGTATGAGTAGTACTTGAGATATACTTACTTACTGGACAGCACTACAGCCCGGGGTGGGCCTTGGCTTCCCTCACGACATCAGACCACTGCTGTCTGCATAAAGCTTTTCTTTTCCAATTCGTTACGCAAAGCTCACGCAGATCTCTTTCTACATCCTCTAACCATCGTCGTCTCGGGCGACCCCTACCTCTTGTACCTTGCATTGGGGTGAACAACATCTTCTTAGGCATTCTTTCCTCCGGCATCCTCATTATATGGACTAACCATTCTATTCGCCTCGCTTTTATAAAACTAATAATGTTACATTCTCCGTACATGTCATACAGTTCAATGTTTCTCCTTATTCGCCATTCACCTCCGTCAAAAACTGGCCCATATATTTTCCTCAGCACTTTCCTTTCAAATATTTTCAACATTTTAGTAGTGACGCTGCATAAGGTCCATGTTTCGGAAGTGTATGTCACAACTGGTCTCACCAATGTTTTGTATAAATTAATTTTAGTTTTCCGTGACAGTAAGGAAGAACGGAAAAGTTTAATATTGGCGTAATAGGCGCGATTACCAGCCATAATTCTATTATAGATCTCTGCAGTGATTTTGTTTTCTTCGTTGATCTCTGCCCCTAGGTAAGTAAACGTTTTCACTCTTTGGAAACAGTATCCTTCTATTTCTATTTCTATTTTACTTGAGATATATGTATAATATATCGTGGGAAAGCTTTGAATTTAAGAAATAATAACATCGATTTTATAAAGTGATGGAAGGTCACTAAAACTAAAATATCTAGGTAGAATAATATTAATAATTTTTCTTTTCAGATTATTTTACGAAAACTATTGTTTTATAGTAGCAACTGTCATAAAACTTAATCAAAAAGTATTACAATCTTTTTAATTTTGTTTTTCAAAGATAACTATTAATAGAGAAACCAAGAGCATTGTTGTTGGAGAAGGCGAATTGCGTGCTGCCCAAAATGTTGTATATCGATCTCTAAAAAACATACATAGCAATTCTTAAATTCTAATGAATAAACTTCACTTTAATAACCATTTTTAACCGACTTCGAAAGAGGAGGTTACTCAATTCGATACGTATGTGCCTTTTTTTTTCTTTTTTTTTTCTTTTTTTTCTATGTATGTCCACCGATTACTCCGAGATGGGTGGACCAATAGGAACGAAACCTTTTGCATCTTGTAGAGTATTTTCCCAAGTTGGTCCCATTGAAACCTTTTTTGGGTTCTTAATTTATTAAAGAAGTTATTGGAAAAAAACATGAAAATAATTATTTAATTATCGCTCAAAATATTTACTTATTTGAAAAACATATGGCATATATATCATAAGGTATGCTCCAACAAACTATTAAAACACGTTGATAAATAACAAACTGATCATGTACTATCCCCGCTTTATTTATTCTAAATTTGATTGGTTGATTTCAAGCAATGCTCAATAATGTTTTAATGGTCGATGAATCGGTTGGGAAAACAAACCAATCAAATTCAGAATGGGGGAAAGAGTGGGGGAGAACATGTGAAGTGTGTAAGTTAAGTGCTTGTTGGAACAAACCTTATACATAACCTTAAATAAATTTTCAACAATAGATTTTAATAAAAATATATATCAGTGGAATATCGCTGTCGTTTTCTGAAAAATGAAACACTTCTTTATGGTTCCGGCAAAGTTATTGTTGTTTCGACCCTGTTCCTGGAAAATTTTGCTGAGAAATAAAACTCAAGAACATTTTTTTGGGTTGCTTAAAAGTTTTTTTTTTTATAGATTTAAGAAGATTAAAGCACATTAAACACTGATAACAGTTAAAAATCCTAAATGAATGTCTAAACGACGGATGGACAGCATAATCATAAAACCACAAAATTCGTAGAATTTAAAGAAAGGCCGAGCATTAATAACCATTTTTAAAAGAGATTCGTAAAATCGTAGCCATTATTGTTTTAAATTGGATTTTGATTTCCGACTTCCACTCGTTATGCACATTAAAAAGGAATTCAATGCTTCCAGGAAAAGCTCTTTTTCATTTGATTTAGAGGCCTTAACAAAAGATTCAGGCACCTCTGTCAGCTTCCGGATATACTCGATCTCTGTCGGATATTAGTATAAAATGTAATCATAAAATCTTGTGCGGATTCTTCACTCTCGAGTGACACTTTTGTTATGTTATCCACATTACTATTATCGGTTTTTAATTATGTTTCTGCAACTATTGAGGTGTTTAGATGAAAATTGCTGTAAGTGCCAAATTGTTGATTTTGAGATAACAAATAACTATTAACTAAGCTTAAATTTGGTTTGAAAATTAAGAAAAATATTATGGATATGACCATAATATGGACCTATTATTATTCCAGTCATGAAATAAATACGTCCCGCTAAAAAATTTAATATTGTTTTCTTCCATCTCCAATTCCATCTATGATGGTGAATTGTTTAATTTTTTTTCTTTAAGTTACGATAACGTCTCTAGATTGGCACTCGATACGAGTCTAGAGACGAAATTCTTAAAGATAGTCATTTGTCAAGAATTGTTTCCATTTCGAGGCAGTCATATTCTCAGATACCGAAATAACAAACGTATATGTTGTTTATTATATTTACCAATAAAACTGGTCGAAAAACGGCCAAAATCCCAACTGTTCCTATACCTACGACATCTTGAAATTGTCGGATTCATGTTACAGCCGAGAAAAACTGAACACCTCCTCTCGGAACACAGATGTATGTATATAATAAACAAGTACTGAAGACAATATTCCGCAAAGGAAAAAGGTTGTCATTGTGGAAAAAAAGTTTTATGTGTCTTCCCGATGGAACATTGGTCTTTACAAAAAATCAAAGTAGACAGGGTGTTGAAAGGTGTGTACTGCACCTAACGCAAACGATTTTCAATTTTCTGTGCATATTCATAAAATTGATAATGTGACTATTATAATACAAAGTTGATTAAAATTGATATAATTATAATATAAAGACCCGGATAGACGAACGTGGTATAGTGCTACCTGGGTGGGCTGACTTTTATTTCGCGAGGGACCCACGGAATAGATTTCGTCCTTCCCAACATGGATAGAACAACCAACTAAAGAACCAAACTTACTTGTAGTATCTAAAGAGGGGTACCGAATAAAAAAAAATAGAAAAAAAAAAAAAAGACTACGAAAACCCGCAATCAGTTCAAAATGCACTTAAAATCTGTATAAAAAAAAGCATACAGAATTTGTTTTAGAAATCAACGCATTGCTTCCTTCCGCCTTATATTAGAATTATCTTCCGCCACTAAAAAGTATGAAATAAAAAACATTTTATAAAAAAAAAAAAATTAAACCGACTTCGAAAACTAGGAACCAGTAAGAATAAATGCACTGAAAAGTATGAAATAATTACCTTCTGATTTTTATGAATACGCAGCAAAATTGAAAATCGTATGAAAAGCGGAAAAATGCATTAAAACGGATAATTTTATTTTGATTTGTACGAATACATACTAACTGTTAATAAAAATTATTAAATTAAAATATTAAATACCATGTTCAATACTTAACAATCTTTTCGGAGGCGGCGCAAAATTTGAAATTGTTAACACTAAAAATTAGGAAAATCTTAAAATTCTCTATAGATTTTCTATTGTGCGCCGCCTCCGAAAAGATTGTTAAGTATTGAACATGGTATTTAATATTTTAATTTAATAATTTTTATTAACAGTTAGTATGTATTCGTACAAATCAAAATAAAATTATCCGTTTTAATGCATTTTTTCCGCTTTTCATACGATTTTCAATTTTGCTGCATATTCATAAAACTCAGAAGGTAATTATTTCATACTTTTCAGTGCATTTATTTTTACTGGTTCCTAGTTTTCGAAGTCGGTTTAATTTTTTTTTTATAAAATGTTTTTTATCTCAATTATTGATTTAAATTAAGAAATATTTACTGTCCCTATCTGAAAAGATACAGTATCGCCGATATTTTCTGAAGAAAAGAAATACTCGCACGTTAAAAATTTGAAAATTTAGTTTCAATTTATAATCGGCCGTAATGATGAACCCCTTCTATTAATTCCTATAAAATGTTGAAAAATGTTCCCCCTGGAAGAAATTAAGTACGTCATTTTCAAAAAAATTGTGTATATTTTTAGTCAAAGATAGGAGGGTGGTAAGTGAAAAGTGAGTGATGCGCTCACCACATCAGATTTGTTTATATTTCACGATCGAATAGTTGAGGCACTCGACGCTTATAGGCTGGCGCTAGCGACGGTGCTGCTTCTTTACAGGAACTAGAGAAACGGGGATAGAAGCCGGGCCAGTACCTGGGATTAATAGGTTTTTTTGGCGTTTTTAATTTATTTTTCCATAATTAAAACCCGATTGAGCAAAAAATTATTTGGAAAATGTCTAATAGGTATTGCTCTGTCCCTCAGTGTTCAATTAGTAAATCAAAAAACGTGTCATTCCATTTATTTCCAAAAAATAAAAAGCTTCTTAAAGAGTGGATTGTAAAATTAAGAATAGATAAGCCTGTTTCGAAACATATGACGATATGCAGTCTTCATTTAAAGAAAGTGACTATATTTATCCAGGTAAATATTAGTATTTGACATTTTATTATTCCGAAATGCTAGTTTTATGCAAATAACATTGAGACCATAGTGTCATAGTGTGATTTGTTTTTCTTTTTTAATTTTCCCCATTTTTGTATAACATCCGTTGTGCTTAATTGTTCCAAGTTTTCAATGCGATGCCTGAAAGTTTTGACAAATAAATAAATAATATGACAAAGAAACTAAGCTGTCATGAAAATGGCAGCTGCCATAATAATGATTGTATGAATAGGTAATTAATGTTATTACTAACCGAAAAACGTAGAGTGAAGTTACAATGATGTGTTTTCATTTACCAGAACTACCAGCTCTACACGCAAATTGCTTATTATTATTAATAAATTTGATTGCCATTTTTATTTGATGGGGCAGTCCTTTAAGATCGCAAGTTTGAAGGCACAAGGCTTGTAAAAGAACTGTTTTTTTATTTCTATGTAATGATGTGGTTTGCATCAAGAATAGCCTGCCCTTCAATGGTCTTTTAAAATTACCAATTATCTCTATCACATCAACTATGTCTATCCCCGTTCCTTCCGACATTTTGCAAAACTACTAGCGCACCCTGTAGTCGATTGCGCCCGCGAATATAGGATTGCTTTGTTGGGAGTAAAACTGCTACCTCCCTAAACTGCACTTCCGCAAATATTCGCAAATGTTGAAACATTTGTGAAGTACAAGCCAAAAAGAAGAAAGAATATCAATCAATAGCATTCTGCCAATTATGATTAACTTATTATTACGAATTTAATGTCACTTTCTGTCTGAAAGTTGGAGTATTTCCTTTCCTCAGTATAAGAAACCAGTTGAACTAAGTATCTTAATCTTTTCATCTTATATTTATACTACTTCAAACTAAATTGATCACCAATTATTATTATAGTATTTTTAACTTAAGTCCGGAGGATTGAGTCAAGTCCAATGGTAGGGCTTTTAAGTTTTAAAAATATATCTTTTATTTTAAAATACAAAAGGTTTAATCCATATACATTGTTCCATGTTTTTTAATTCTAAAGTCCAAAGATCATAATGTTAATGTATGAAGTATGATTTAATACCAAAGATGTAATGTTATTAAGAGTTTACCCATCCCTAACCATCCTCTTGCAATTTCTTTAACAGTCCAGTACATAACCATGGGCTAGGAATGATAAATTTAGTTCGAGCTCCAAGCTCCCAGGTAGCACTGGTTTGAGGTTCATGGTTTTTGTTTCAGCTGTTCTCTTTAAATCACACACTTATATATATATATTTTTTTTTTTAATAATTGAGGCATTGACATGGATAAGGTAGTAAGTCAAGAAAACCTATTTTTATTTTGATATTTTACATTTTGATTTTGAATTTCTGAAATTAAGTTTATTCATGAAAAGCATCTTCCGGTGTTCATAGCAGCTAAACCACTTTATACACTGACTTACTCCTCTTCCTTTACTATTGGCACGACTTCATACTACTTTATTCTATGAAAATCTCTTTTTTATTTTTTTTTTTTTACTTACTATCTTTTCCAATCCAATCCAAGTGCCTCAGTTGTTTATTCATCTGTATTTTAACATATTGTCATTACTTTAAATCACTATTCTGAAGGGGGGGGGGAGCAACTGGATAAGTTTTTATTTATAACACAAAATAACGAGCAGACAAATAAAAGAACTTTTTATTACAGGGTATGTGGTGGCAGGGTCAAATGGCGAAGCACCTTATATTAGTCCTGAAGAACGAATTCAGCTAGTGAAGGCTGTGCGAAATGCAACAAACAAACCTATCATTGGAGGAGCTACTGCCGAATGTAAGTTATACTAATTTTAATAATTGATATTAATTGAGAATATTCTTTTACCCATCATAAGAATAAAAATAATATAAAGTACAAAAACATACTATAAAAATCTGGTGCGATGCGCGCAACACACAACTTTCACTTACCAACTTACATTAGAAATCGACATGTTTTTTTAATTGCCATTTTTATAAATAATATAAAAAAGATGACTTGATTTTGATTAAAAATGATTAATTTAATCAAAATCATTAAAGCCGTTTTTCAGATATTCCAAAAAAATGTAAAAATTGGAAAAAAAAGTTATGAAATAAAGAGCCCCCTGCATTTGACCAATTTTAATGAAATGTTGTCTGTCACATTGTGAGCATATACATACACCAAATATCCAGTCTGATAAAAATCATTACAGCCGCTGATGAGTAAATAAAAAAACACGTAAACATAAGAAAAAGTTTATTAAATGAAGTACCCCCTCCGTTTCACCAATATTGATGAAATTTCGGCTGTCGCATCGCGGGCATATACATACATCAAATACCCAGTTTCATCAAAATCATCAAAGCTGTTTTTGAGAAAAAAAAAAAAAAAACGTAAACATTAGATAAAATTCTTTAAGTAAAGTCCCCCCTCCGGTTGATCAATTTTGATGAAATTTTTACAGTCGTATCTCGGGCATATACATACATCATATACCCAGTTTGATCAAAATCGTTAAAGCCGTTTTTGAGTAAATAAAAAAAAACACGTGAAAATGATACAAAATTTATTAAGTAAAGTCCCCCCTCCGGTTAATCAATTTTGATGAAATTTTTACAGTCATATCTCGGGCATATAAATAGATCAAATACTCAGTTTAATCAAAATCGTTAGAGCCGTTTTCGAGAAAATCGAAAAAAACGTAAAAAGTTATTAAATAAAGTACCCCCTCCTTTTGAGCAATTTAGATGAAATTTTTGCTGTCACATCGCGGGCATATACCTACACTAAATACCCAATTTCAGGTACCCACGGTTTATAGTTTTTGAGCTAGTCTGTTCACACACACACACACACACACACAGACACACACACAGACCATTTCGCGGGACTCGGTTATTTCGACTCAGGGGGTCCCAAAACGTGTATTTCCGTTGAAAACCGGAAGTCGAATTTTTTCACGATCGCAATACTTCCACTTACTATATATTTCATATATAGGTAAGTGAAAGTAACAATAGCCTATTCTACTTTTTTTGTGTGCTAAACACAAAGGTATTTTTACTAAAAATTTACATTTGCCAAAAATTACTGAAGTTTACCATTTCATGTTGAGACTATCAGACAATACCTCAAATGGATCTGTACAACATTCTCATCTTGATATCTGGACTGAGATACAAATAACATTACATCATTGCTCAACTGGCATAAAAGTATACAGTATTGAGCAAAATACTAAATACTAAGGCAATAAGGCTTGTAAATTACAAATAAAAGATAGTATACAGTTGATGTGTACTTATATTTAATTTACTATAACAGAAAAAAATAATCAGAACCATAAAACAAAACAACAATGACCTTTCTTTTTGGATAATGTTAGGATATAAACAAATAATCCAAATTTAGCAATTATATTGTAACACTTCTGTGAGTTAATAAATATTTATTAAACAAAAATATACAATTATCAATGTCATACGAATGATAACAAAATAAATATTCGAGCAGGTTACAAAATTTATAACTTTATAGCACATAAATCATATGGCTTGAGCTTCGCAGTCAAGACAAACACTAAGACTTAGACTAATTGGTCTAGTCACTCGCTTCTTATATATAGTCGTAAAAGGAATGGTCTGGAATAGTCCTGACCCCCATGGAATCATCCAGGCCTAGAACTAGTCCTCTGACGGTCCACTCCAACTGATAGTCCTTTCCATCAAAATGTTTCAACACAAGGTCTGGGATTTTAAATCATATGTTTTTTGTTTTTTATGTAACGATTTAACTTTACAATATATATTATCGCCTCAAGAAAAACAATTTTGAAATAAAATATATCAGTAACATTTTTATATTTTTCAGCAACCAAAGCTGCCTGTCAACTTGCAAAGGGGATAGCAAATGCCGGAGCTGATGGCCTTCTCGTTATGGCACCATTTTATTTTAGAAAGCGGATGACGGTAAGATAATTACACTTTAATTAACTGCATAAATCTCTTCCTCCACTTATAAAAAACATATTCTGCATTCTCATTCTATGATAAATATATAGTAGATCTCCATACATAAAATTAGGGGAGAGATTGTCGGAGATGGAAGGACATAAAATCTAATAACAGTGTTACCTATTTATCTTCAAAAATATTGAAGGGTTGCTGTTCTCTTTAGTAACTTCTTATTTGGACTGTGCCTCCGAACCTACAAGAGTACTATTATTAATTAGCATTCTTGAGGCTAGCGGCTCCAAGCGAATCCACCCTGGTTAGTTTGACTTTTTTGTGGAGAACCCAAGGAATAAATTTCGACCTTACCACCTTGGTTAGAACAGATTGAATAATAGAAATAGGCCCTCCTTTCAATTTAGTATAAGGGGGTGGGTAAAGGTACTAAACACAGAGAAAAAGAAAATAACTAAATACGTTTTGTATCCTTGAAAAACATTATTTAAATAGTATACTTATTATTATTAGTATTATTGATAATCAAAATATTTCTTAAATAGTTAAATAACTTTGATGTATCTATTATAGGACGAGGCACTTTCTTACCATTTTAAGAAAGTTGCAGAAGAAACTGAGCTTCCTGTAGTTATATACAACATGCCATTTGTAACGGGGATTGACATAAGTACACCAACTCTGGCTAAGCTTGCCGAGCATGAACTGATACGAGGAGTCAAAGACAGCGATGTAAGTATTAAGTTCTGAGTAGGTTAATAATGAAATAGATTCAAAAGAGTTCATTTAATTTTAATTATTTATTCATTATAATTAATTAATCAATCTTTCAGATTCGAAAGTGTGCTGCTACAGTTCAAGAAACAAGATCACTAAACTTTGACGTTCTGATTGGTTCAGCAGGCTACCTTCTTGGAGCTTTACTAGCTGGTATGGTCATTTAATAATATATAACTATTATATTATGACTTTAGTGTTTAAATAACTACCCTATTATGACAGTAAATGTGAATTGATTAAATAAAAGTAATCGTAATTTTAAGACATTAAATTAGGGAAGGTAAATATAGTGTCCTTGACCAATGCACTGCGCAGTGTTGGTTAGAAAAATTTAGAAGTGGAGATACGACATTGCAAAAGAAGAAGGGTTCCAGGCGACCATTAATGGATATTGATGAGGTTCTGAAGGAAGCTGCTGAGTCAAATCCATCCACAAGTACTCGCGAACTTGCCAGGGAGTGTGGTGCGTCAAAAGATACTGTTAGCCGCCATCTTCACTCTATAGGGAAGGTGAAAAAAAACAGTAGAATAGACTCACGAACTTACTCCTCTACAATCAGCTAAGAGGCTAGAAATTTGTGAAAATTTATTGAAAACCCCTTGTCATATGAGATTTTATCAGAAGATTGTTATCTGTAATGGAAAGTGGGTTTACTGGCGAAATCCATAAGCAATGGCTAGATCGCAGTCAAACATGCAGAGCAAACTAGGAGACCTGCCAACAGAGGCTCTAAGAGCTGGCTTAAAAATCAATGCCACAAAAACAAAAGTGATGAGGTTAATAGCCAAAAAGCCAGGAAAATTTAATAATAGAGTGACAAGAAGTTGAAATGGTCGATAAATTTTTCTATCTTGGAAGCATGGTCAGCCAGAATGGGGTAGCAGATGAGGATGTCAGTTGCCGGATGAGAAAAGCTCAACATGCCTTCTCTCAGCTCTGGCCTGTCAGGGGGCTGAATATTCTTGGAGTTTGGTGGCCTGAAACTATCTCCAATACTGAATTATGGGCACGAATTGGACAAGAACCTATTAACTAGGTTATCAAACACTGAAAATGGAGATGTCTGTGACATACTCTTCAGAAGGACCATACTGATATATGTAGATAGACAGAGTTTGGAGTGGAACCTGGAATAACTTTTCAAGCAAATATTGTGTTTGATTCAAAGCCCTTAATAATATCTGTGATGCCAGAAAAGGTGTTCTTACCTACAAATAAGCAACTAATTATAGATTAAGGTATATTCCAAATCTGATCATGATCCAGAACCCTTTATGGGTTATAGAGCTTTCAAAATACAAACAATGATAAAAATTCTACTTTAATCTATTTCTATTTTAGCTTCTTATGTCACATAAAGTTACATATTTTAGAGACCCAATATTTCAAAAATATATAATCTTTGCAGGTTGTGCTGGAGGCATTAATGGACTAGCAGGGATAATGGGAGAAGAAATATGTAAAATATATAATTGTTTTAAGGCTGGTGATATTCAAAAAGCAAATGAAATTCAGAATAGAATAGCAAAAGCAGATATTCTAGTAAGTGGATAAAAAAATTACATTATTCAATAGATATATTAAAGTAAGACAATAATAATAATAAAAAATTATAGTATTCTTCTATTAAAGTATCAGAACTGACTTTATGACTTTTTTTTTTTTTATTGTTTGTTCTTCCCCTACCTCGCCGGATAGGTTATACGGGATTTCTTAGGCCAGGAGGGTGGGTGGGGGGGTTTGAACTTGCTATCTTTAGGTTTCCAATAATATGTTTGGTTGTCAGAGGCAACGTGTATTTTCTGATGCCTTTGCCCACTCGGTCATCCCGCCTCCCTTTATGACATTGTTGTAGGCAAAGCTTTAAAGGTGCCTTTACATTGTGCGAACCTCACCCTCTAACAGATAAACTCCCAAAACCTTGCTGTACCATAATAAGAGAGGGAATTATATATCGGACTCCATCTAAGTGGTAGAAGCGTATGGAATAAGTAAGTAAATCATAATCATTCTGAATTATATAAAGTTAATACATGATATGAACTTACCTTTGTCATCATAATGTCTGTAACCTGCCTTCAAGGGCCTCCGCAGAATTTCTTCTAGGGGGCAGGCTGGTAGATTTTTCGTCTAGGGAGGGGGCAGGTGTGTAAAATTTTCATTACCGGGGGGAGGGGGTCAAGGGGTTTGAGTTGTTTTGGCTAGTTAAGGGTCAATTCATGGGTCTAAGGAATCTTATTGATATTTGAAAATCAGACTGCAGATCCCATTTCAGACTACCAAGAACCAAACTCAATACTGACAGGCCATCCTGCATGAAGTTTTCCCACGGTCTCTCACAAGCAAGAAGTAAATGGAGATATGAGAGGAAGCAGGCTCACAGCCAGAAGATGAAGGCATACTAGGCCAAGAAAAAGTAGAAGACCCCACCTGAGTGTTTAGACGAGCCCTGTGGTCCGTAGTAGGCTGAAACGATTTAAAAAAAAAAGAATATATATACATATATAATTTTTAAATATTTTTTATAGGAAGAGAAAAAATAGGCCTTGGCCGGGATTTGATTTCCTTATCACCAGTAAGGTGCTCTTGCCACTTGAGCCACCAGGCACTGCATAGCGCAGTTAAGTCAATCCCTCCTCTTCACTCAACTCTTTCCCACAAATTTCATAAATTAAACAGAGGGGTGGGACAACTCCTATATATACATACAAATATATATAGGAGTTGTCCCATTCCCCCGTTTAAATAATATATTTATAGTACGGATATAATCAACGTCATAAAAATGCTAAAAGAAGGTATAGAAGCTTATCTTTACTAACTCAAAACCAACACTAGCGCTACCCCCGAACACTCAGGCGAACAGATAAAGTACCTGTCTGACTTATTTAGATTAGTCGAACAGTGTTCATCTAACATTTAACAGACTGTTCGAGGGTGAGGTTCGCACAGCGTAACACCACCTTAAGGAGTACTAATACTGCTATGTCACTTCCGGGTGTTGTCTCTCTCAACTGAAACAAACCCTTCGGAGTTTCTTTATGTTTTTTAGGTGAGCGAATGCTAAAAGCTGCAATTTGATAAAATTAATCAAAACCCCTCTTAACTATTAAGGAGGTGATGGGAGTTTGCTAATATCGCAGTACAAATAGGCTAGTTCCAGAATTAACGATCCTTTAAAGCTCTTTTTATTCATGCCATACACAATTTCTGACAGTTGGTTTTTATAACTCTGTTGCTGCATTAGATTTATCCCTATAGTTTTGAGCTGATTTGTTCTCTTTCTGTAATCAGAGTATAAGCAAGTATCTTTGTGTCATCTTGATTGCATCTATACTATCTTCGTGTCCTAGGATTTTCTAAATTGATTCCACCTTACATACCATATTTTCATCTGATGCAGATATCACCTTCTCCAGGGCTAAGTTGACCGTCAGCCATAGGAGGCTGTCACACTGCCTCAATCATGTTCAGACTTTGGACACTTCACCATAATCAGGACTTAGTGCATTACTTTGTGAATCTTGCCAATATTAATGGTTTAGTGCCCATCAATGATCACAACATAAATATTATGTACTATAGATATATTTATGATTTATATATTTTTAACATCTTAGCGTTTGGATAAGTTGATGCATCATTATTTATAATTATTTGCAAGTATTTATAAAAATCAAAAACTGTTTCCAGTTCATGGTAGAACAAGGCGTACCTGGCTTAAAGGCAGGAATGGATATGGTTGGCTTAGCTGGTGGTGACTGCAGAGTGCCGATACAGCCTCTTAAAGAAGCGGAAAAGTATAAAATTCATCAATTTCTTGAAGACATGGGGTTCCTTCCAGTGGAAAAATCTCGACAAATGCAAAATTGAACCATTTCATTTGATTTTACATATAGTCCTTTAATTTTAGTTTTAAACATTCTATAACAACTTATGATTACGTTTATTGTACATGTAAATTAATTTTTCGATTACAATCTGTATTTAGATATTACTAGCAGGAATAATACACATAAAATATAAAGTAATTGAATAATATGTATTTCCTTTATAAAGTTAATGAGTGTATGAAATAGACACCCAAAAATTTCTGATTATCCCCATTTAATATAATTATTAATATAGAAATATAGAGATACTTTGTTAATTTATATACATAAATGTGATTCTCAAAAAGAATGCTTTGTAAAAAAAAAACTATTTTCCTTAAGTAATATATTGAGACTGCACTTGAAATGTAATATATATGAGAAAAAATAAATATAATAACTGAGTGGAATCAATCTTTTATAAATGTAATGAAAACATTATCAATACCTGAAATGATTCAATAGCAATTTAAATTACTTATTTAAATATGATACCTATGTAAACTGTAAAGCTTGATGGAGGACTTTCAAAATTTAAATTAATTTTATTGTTTGATTATTTTTAGGTTCGTTTAGTAGCTTTACTAATTATAAGTTTGTATTTATTTAAAAAGGAACCGTTTAATTCTGATATTAAAAAAAAACAATTTAATTCTATGATTAGTTAACAAAACTCTTAAATATCTTTTCAAATTTCACAATATGAATAAGTGAAATTGATAATAATTCAGACCAAAGCATGGGCATACCCAGCTAGGGGCCAAAAATACATGTAAGTAGAAAGAAAATTAATTTTTTTTAAAGCAAATAATTGCAATAACTAATAAAAAAAATGCAATATAATATATTTACCGTATATAAATATTATTATTAATTTTCTTAAAATTTTTTTTTAACCTGCCTTTCAGTCCGAAAATATTACAACCTAAATGACCGAGGTTTGCCCCCCCCCCTAGTTTTTTTCCGGGGTATGCCCCTGGTCCAAAGTTTTGAAAAAATTAATCTACAAAGATTCATAACAAACATTCAGGAGGGGAGAGAGTAAGAGGTAAAACCATTCCAAGGAAAATATAAATATCTGTATAGAAGTATAAATATGTAAATAGAATAAAGAAATATGGGAAAACACGTCCTTTTTCCAAGCCTAGCTTAGAAAAGATGAGCAGGATACAATTTGAGTTAAATTCAATTTGAAACCAGTGCAACCATTCCTTAAATGTGTGAATACTTATTAGTTTGTTTGTTTATTCTTTTAACAATACTTTATGCTACTAAGGCTAATCACACGAAACTAGAGTGGGAATCCTAAATTTTGACTATCAGAGTATAAATATGATAGGGATCTTTGACGACTACCTGACATTGCACAGGCTTTGGTGCTCCATTTAATGTTTCCTCCAGAGGACAGCATAGCCAGAGATTTTTCTCCCTTTTAAAAATCTTATGGCCACCTGCCAATCATCTTTGGTGTGGAAGTTGCCTATGAAACCACTACACTACTTATGATGCCTTATTCATTAGTTGCTTTTTTGTTAATTATTTGGTTCTCAAATAATCAAGTCATGATCAATAAGCACATGCTCCTGGAATTTGTCAAAATGGTTTGCAGAATTTCCATTCTTAGTCTGGCTAAGAACAGCATGGGAATGAGAATATTAATTAAGAATGCTAGAAGTGATGAAGACTACTCAATTTTTAAAGAATGTAGAAAGTAGGCCTAGCATAGGAAAAGGGAAGTATGAAAAGAAATGAAAAGAATTTCCAAGAAAACCAAAAACTTTTTGATAGGACCATCAGAAACATGCCTAGGAAAAAAGATCCAGTATTCAAGCCAATCAAGGGCATAAACAGCAATATTCTTACCAATCCCAATGAAACAATAAACGATGAGCAGAACTTCTTGTTTATAAGCCAGGCGGTCCACATATAGAGATTTGGGAAGAGGATGACTACATTGACAAGGAAAAAGTAGCAGAAGCCCTGGTGACACTGAAAGCAGGCATGTGGGTAGGCATCGATGGTATTTCCTCAGAGATGTTAAAAAATGTAGGTCCCAAGAGAATATAAGGCTTAACATAAGATAGGAGGGAAAAACTATTCCCAACGACTTGAAAACCTCTAATATAGTTCCTATTTAAAAAAAGGGACATTTAACAAAACATTCACGGAATTCCAAAACCAATGGAGGAACAGGCAAGGATGTAGCTTGAGGCCATTCCTTTTTGAAATGGAATTGAACAGGGCTTTGTGGATAGCAAGGCAGGAAATGAAACCCTCCAATTTTGCTTGTTACCCAGTTATATTACTGGCTTATGCTGACAGCCTGGTGGTCTTTGGTAGCAACCTCGGTTCTGAAGGATCAATTAAGAGAAATCAATATGGAAATAAACCTGACAGGCACATGTCCGCAAGTCATGCGGATAAGGGGGAGGTCTAACCAGGGGAACTGTGTCGTTAGATTGGATGGAAGCCGTATAGCACAGATTAGTGACTTTATATATTTGGGAGTATATCTGAATACAAATTAAAAAATTTCCTCTCCAATGCAAGAAGACAGACTATAATATAAGTATATATGAGAGTATAAGTATACGACTATAGCAATAGACGCATAGGAGACAGAAATGAGGGAAGAGTTTTACCATAGAGGATTGGATAGGACCAAGAAAAGAGAGATAGGGAAATCATCAAGGCTCAAAATAGGGAATCATAGATAAGACTCTATCTAAGTGGTAGAAAAGGAAGAACCAAGTAAATAATCATAAATAATTATATAATATTAATTAATCAAAAAAAGACAAATTATAGATTTTTTTTTTTTAAACAGCTATTTTTGACTTGCGTTCAATTGATATGAACAACTTATCACAATAATTTGTTAATAAAAAATATATACATATCTTATTAAGTATTGTATATATTATTAAGTATTATATATATTATTAAGTATTGAGTAATGAATTAATAAATATGGTAGAAAATGATCATACCTTTAAGAGCCGAAGTAGTTTGCTCCGATGAATCAAAAATTATTTATTCAAAAACATATAACGGAAATCACTTATTTTTATTCTTGAGAATACGGCCTTTCCATAGGAATGATATTTGATTTATGACATTATGATAAAAGTTTTAAGTAGAAAAAGCGCAATCCAAAAAACAAAACAAAAAACTGTAGACGGGAAGAAGCGGGAGCATTCTAAGCTAAAATTGGAATTGCAGGATGCTAAAGTTGGAATTCTAAAATTGGATATGCCATCAGTAGTTTAATCTAGTAATATAAGTTTTACATTAATGTAAAATTATTGAAAAGAATTCCTGAAACTTATAATTTATTTCATTCCTGGAATGTAGGTATATAGCAATTTATTCAAACTAAAAAAAATTATATATTTATACATAACACCGGCACTTCAGTTCATGTTTCAATTTTTTATTTCTCCAATAAAAAAATGGAGCCATAATTATAAAATAAGAGCCATTTGACTTCATAATAATATTGGAAGTGTTGTGCTGGATTAACCCTATTATTTATTTTTAATTCACCAATTTTTTTTTTGGTAAGTCCCTTTTTATATTTGTTATTAAAATATTGTGTCATATTCCTATCATTCATATAACTGTCAAAAAAGGGTTAAAATTAAAACTATTCATTAGTTAATTATAAAAGTTTCTGAATTGATATAATGTTTTTCTATTATTAAAAGAATATATGTAATGATATCACTTGTCCAATACAATACCAGTCCAACTCAAAATCTCATTTTTTAACTTCTTTTCTTTTATTGTTTTTCAATTTCTACTATCTTAGTGTAAGACCACTTATAAACCATTATATTATACATTCTTGATAAATTAACACTTTTACAATTAAACCATAAAGCAGAGGAGACATAAAAGGAAGGGAAAATGAGAAACCTAAATTGCCTACTTTGAAAAGTAGGAACCTATCTAAGGTAGAATGTTTCTTTTAGTCTGCTTTAGATTGTCCCTTGGACCTGGAGACCATCCTGGAGTGAACCCAGTTTCTAGACTTAAGAAAAATTATGGGGTGAAACTGGCAGTTTACCTTGATCACTGTCAAATCAGGTTTTTATGAATACATTTAATTTTTATGTATACATTCAACTTGCTTTTATGTGTGTGTGTATGTATTTAAAAAATTATGTATCTATGTATAAAAAATAGATTGTGGTGATTGTTTTGCTCTTTAACAACCTGCATTCGAAATGTAAGAATTATCATTATGACTTAATGATCCAGCCTCATAAAATTTTGACAATGACCCTTGTTCGGAATATATGTTCACACTGCTGACACTTTCCCTTTACATTTCAACTAGACTGTTCGTGTTTTGATAAACCACAATGATAAACATTCGACTTAGCTTCATATTTTACTTAGGATTGTTCAACTAAAATATTTTTTTTTTCCGAATTTGGCATTAGTAGCAGTTTGCTTAATCGTAAATGCTAAAACATAACTATTCATCATTTATTTTTATTTGTTTTGTTTAGACACAGAAAACCCTCAGGACATCAAAGCATTTTTTTTTAATTCTATATTATATTATTAGATTTAATTAATCATGTTTGATATCTTGAAACTTGGTAATTTTCATTCACAGTTACAGATCTAATACCAATTGTTGAATCAAATGAGAATGATTTGTTTGAAGTAAAGAATTAGTTCAGTGTCTGATAATCGGAAGGAGGTAGCTTGAGCTTTTGGGCTGTAAAGGGCGGTACAGATTATTTTTTTAAAAAAAGAAAGCAACCCCATTCCCCATGAGCTCAAACTCTTTAATCAGTTCATCATTCATATATAGGTTTCCATATGAACTTAAAATTCTTGATTAATAGAAACATTCTGCCTCTGTAGTTAAACTTTTGAATTTCCCTTTCATGGATGACAGTTTGGTATTCACCTACTTACTTGGTTCATAAGTTGGCACTAGACCATGCCGAGTTGACTGAACATTAGTTTCATCTAGGATATAACCAAAGTTTTCTCTCAGTGATATATCTTCAAATTGAAAAGCAAGCTTCCTGTTCTATTTCCCAACTTGTGTGGAAAGAAAAATACTTCATGGCATGAGAAAAATCTTAATTAAAGTGTCATCACCTATCAATGAATGAAAAAATCACCTATTATTAAGGAATAAAAATCTATATATACAACTAAAATTTGAAAAAAAAAAAAAAAAAAAACTTAATTTTCATTACAGCAATATTTTAATGTTCTATTGACATTTATGATTTTCAGATTTGTCAATTCTCTATTAATCAGTTGTATACTAATCATGCGAATAACTTTTTTTTTTTTTTAACTTTAAGTATGTAGGAGAGAGGAAAAATTAATAATTTATTCTCTACAAAATATTTATTTGGAATTAATCCTTATATTAAATTTTAAACACAAGTATTAAAAATCAAATAATATTAAATCTGATATTTATTTTACATTGTGCTCAGTTCTTGCCGGTAAAATATTACACATTTCATGGGCATGGTACTTTTACTGTCGAATTGTCAATTGCTGGAAAAAAAAAAATGACATAAATATTAAAAGTGCTTTAGAAGCAACATGAATCATTTTGACTTCACATTTTATTCTGTTAAATTTTCTTTAAATTGAAAGTATTGATACATATAATCATGGTTGATTAATAATTTTAATTCCTCTAGCTGATAGCTTTAAGCTGGGGGAAAATATAAGTCTTCCACCTTATATTATCATGTTTAATACTTATGTTGTATTCATAGTATTTCAAACAAAGCTGTTATCTTCATTTGTTCAATCTTAGCTTTTTAACTGGGTATCTAAGGTTTATTAGGAGAGGAAGAAGGGGTCTGGGGTTCTAAAAAGGAATTTTTTCAGTAGCATTTCATGCCATTTTTTGAAGCTTTTTCAAATTTTCATACCTTTTTTTGGCCAAAATATAATCGCTAATTTTTTCTATTCACAAAAATGTATAGCATACACAACGTATTAATTAACTTATGAATTAAATATTCTAAGATGACCAAAAACTATTGGATAAATCTGGCATGACATCTCGCAAGTTATACGAGTAAAACATAGCCGGCTTTTGGAAAAATGTGTCGCAGTAAAAGGGAGTTATTTTAAAATTATTTTTTCTATAATTTAGAGGATTTTTTTCTGAAATTCCATAGGAGCGACACTCCTTACTCCCTAATAATAAGCTAGGCTTTGCACTTACCACACAGGTTAGGGTATGTTTTGGAATCAACCAGATGATGACCCGCACAGTCCTTCGGTCCGTAAACATAGGGCTTCAGACCTATCCAGTTTCCTCTAAAACATATTTCAGGAAGATAATTTTTAATCAATCATAAATCAACACTAAAAATAATTGAGTAATAATGTGAAACCGATGTTCCTGACAACATAAGATTTACGTATATCAAGATTGGTTCATTTAATTGTATAATTTTTTTTTAAAGTGTATAAAGATTCTTTGAATATTTAGGGTACTGATATCAATTAATTGATTTTGTTATATAACTAGATATATAATTTTATAATTTACTCACGGTGGTAAATAATCACAAACAAAGTAGCTGTAATATTCATTAGCTTTGAAGTAATAAATTATTCCACAGCCTACATATTTAGTCGATCCCCAGATTACCTATAAAATAATAATCCAGTAGTATATGTAATGCATAAAAATAGGCTTCTGTAATTTATTCCAGTTATTCTTACTATTATGAATGTATTGAGCTACATTTATCCTTACAAAGGGCTTAGTATGTTTCTTTTCTTTCTTTTGATTTTTAGATTTTACTCTGTATTTGTTTTTTAACCTGACAATTTTAATTTTTTTATAGGAAAACATCTTTTTTTTTTTAAAAAACTATTTTTGAATATTAGTATATAATAGAATATTTAGATATTATTAAATTAAACCATCTATATACATTAATAACATTATATTTGAAAGAAGTATGAATTCACGAATTAATTTTAAAATGTAATTTTTTAAACTGAATACAAAAACTAATAATTTAATAGTTTACTATATAAGTTAAGAATTTTTTATTAAATGTTATTGTGAATTTATGTTGGATTGTAATTTCACATCATAATACCTGAAAGTGTGTAGTGTAAACTATCATTTTATAAGTAAATATAAATTCTAAATTTTAGATAGATAAAATTGTTTTGACAAATGTTACTCTTAATAAATGCTGCTTGGCCATTTATTATTTCATTCTCAATATATATATTTTTATATTTTGTTGGGGACACCTGTTCCTTCAGGGCCTTAAAAATCTTTTGCTTGCTGCAGACTTGTATTAAAATACTTGAGAGTACATACTTGGGAATAGTGGCCAGAGTCAAACGTAAAAGTTCCATTATACCCAAATTTATAAACTTCACTAAACCAACTATTCATCATTCCAGTTAAATCTGGTACACTGAGGACATCCTTGGTACTTGATTCTTGAGCTAAGTTTTGTCCGATGTGGTGTCCACCTATTCAAAATATATATATACGAGTCTTATGAATAATAATAATGTTTTTAACTTAAACAAATTAAAAAATTGAGAATAGCTTATCAATCTTGAATGAGATGTTCTTGAAAAAGATGAATTTGGGGGAAAAAAGTTACCTAACATCAAATCTGGGTCATGTACAAATATACATCCATCAGCCCATAGTTGTGCTTTCTTTGCTAATTCTTCGCTCCACCTCTGGAAAGGAAGGTCTTATCAAACTCAAAACTAAGACTAGACTTGACACTATCTGACTAACCAACAATCTAAGATAGTAGTATAGTTATTAAAATCTAAGAGTATAGTTCCATCCATTAAAATATTTTAGTAAAAAGCTTGTTATACTAAGTAAAGTGTAAGATGAATGCTGTTTTTATTGAAGATCTAACTTTTGCTGAGATGATGATTTAAAGTAACATTAACCCTGTTTGAGTTGTCTTTTTTTCTTTCTACCCCTACCTGGACATGCTTGGCTTGTGAGTGGGGGTTAACCAACTAACTATAAATATGTCAGTCGAGAAAGTCAAGATCACTGTGCTAGAATGCCACAACAGGTAACACTCAATTTGGTCGGCCCATCATGTCCCCACATACTCATTTTATACCATACAGATGTTATATATACCATCTTTATTAAAACAAGTAAACAGGATTTTAATGATTTATCGGATGATCTGCATTATAAAAATGCGACCTTTATATCTAACCACACACTTATTGGTTTTTTGGCTGATTTAAAATTTTCATCACCAAACATAATATGAACTTACATTTAAATTGAAAATTCTCAAGCTAACCAATTTTTAGTTATTTTTTCATTTTTATTATTTTGACTTCCTTTGGTTTTAAAAAATAAAATGAAATTTGTTCTGTAGGGTGGAAGTATCACAAGAAAATTGAGTAAAAAATTCAAGATTAAAAGTTTCTATTGTATAATGATAAAATATTAATTGTGGAAATAAAAATGTCCTAATATCACTATTAAGACTAATATTATAAATTTGCAATTTCTCTAATATTTTTGTCGAAAAAAAATCAATAGCCTTCAGTATTAACATTTTATCTAATTCATATTCCGTATTATTAAAAAACTTTTCTAAAATTTTTGCAATTGTACTCTTCAAAAATACTCTGTTCCTTTTGAGTTTGAAGTGATCTTCTTCATGCTAAAATAACACCTCTTGCTTTCTCATTAAACCCATTTATCTATAATATAGTTGTCTAGAAAGATATTCCGACTTTTTAGTTATTTTACTCTCCATAAAATTTTGAAAAATTAGTGTTTACTGAGTGTTGTAAGTGGATAGGGTAACTGGCCTTTAGTAGTCAATATATGTTGTTTTTGTTATTATTCTTTCTTGTTTCAGTCCATAAATAATTTTACTTTTTAATCAACAAATATTTCTAATTCAGACTACTTGGACTTATAACTTCGTGCTTCTATTAAATGTCTTATTTATTTGTTAATTGCATCTATAGCCTACCTCCAAATTCAAATCTATCTCATACATCTTTCCCACTAATCTATCTTTTGCTCTCCCCGCTACTTTGTCTCTAAAGTAGTTTTCTTGACATTTATGATGAAATCTGACTTACCAGTTCAACCATATCCGCTGCAGTTGGTTGAGTGGGCACCTTACCTGATGCCACTTTTTGCCTCATCTGATTGTGAGTATCAACAATCAACTGCTTCTGTGTGCAGTTTAAATGTCCGCTCACTGTAAAAGTAGTTAATAGTAAATTTTCATAAATTTATTATAATTTCATTAAAATGTATCAAACTAATAATTTAAACCTATTTTAAAAAGATTAACACCATAGAACAGAAATTGCTCCTGAAAGTATGCCAATTCAAATACTTACTCTGGACTCAGAAGGTAAAGAGACTTTATTTTATCTTGCTAACCAGCCACTTATTTTAATATTCATATATGCTTACTTTCTTTTATATTATTATCAGTTTTATAAAGTATTCATTTATTGTTATCCTCTAGCATAGATACTCATATATATGTTTTCTTTTAGCCCTGATGAAGATCCACAAGTTGGATCGAAACGTTGGCTTTCCAAAATAAAAAAGTATTAACTGAAAATCCTGTTAATCATTTAACCTATCGTAAAGAATAACAGTTGACTATCTCTCACCTCTATATAATTTTAATTTATTAATTTGTTCTTTATTTATTATTAGTTATTATTTAAATATGAAGTCCAAGGGCTTGTCAGCATCAGTTTTTATTTTATCTTTAAATCGTGTATTTTTGCCAAAACAATCCAAATATTAAAACTTTTCTTAGTGTTCCAATACTTTCGACACTAGCTTACATCTTACATGTAATTCTTCCTCTCTACCATAAGTCGGTATAGTTACCAGCAGTTTTTAATGGTCATGTTGTGTATTTTGTTTCTTTATTTACTTACCCAAATGCTCTGTAATAACCTAAGAAACAAAAGTATGTAATTTTTCAATTGTTTGTGTTGGAATAAAGTTGTTAATCAGTAGAGAACAAAATCATGATGGGGTACTAGTCCTTAAATGGAATTAAGACTTTTGCATGAGCTTATCCATTGCTCACGAACTTATGATATCCTATTTACAAAACATTTAATGATAAGAGTTGTATGTATCTTCAATTTCGCGGAATCGGCCTTCTGAATATCCTTGGAATGGAAAAAATAACAACATGAGTTAACTGTAAGTACCGCTGATCGAAGACTAGTAGTTTTGTGCCTTTTTTCTTATTGTTTTATTCTCTCGTAACTTCCTGGTTATATCCATTTTCGATCCTCTCTTAAAATTATTCTGCCGCATAATTGAACCGAAAAGGTCATTACTAATATTTTTATCATTTTTAATGAATGGGTTTATTTTTTTTTTCAAACAGCAGGCTACAATTCGACAAAAAAGGTTAGTCCTATACCGGATGTCCGATGGGTATAGTCGATAAACTGTGAATGATTAAATTCGGTGAGCAAAAGTTATTTCATTCGGAAAGTTCCCTGTCTCTTCAACTACAGGAGGTTCCCGTAATTGAGGGAATCAACAAGTCATTTCGTAACTTCAAAGAAAAGAAAAAAATAAGGTAGATGGACCGACATTATAAAGTTCTTAAAAACGATTACCAAGATGAAAAAAGACAATGGATAGAAGAATTCGTATCCTTTTATAAAGAGATTTTGCTGCTAAAATGTCAGTAGGAATCGTAATTTTTTTCTACTTTTTTTGATCATTAGACAGGATAGGAAGAAAAATGAGCTTACACTTGTTACTATGCTACTGCGGTACTTCATGGAGGGAAACTATATTCAAGCTAACAGAAATTCTTGAAAACCGCTTTTTCCAATACAGAGTTTATTTAAATTCGTAAATCGGATAAAAACTTAATTTGTAAATCTAGCAATTGTTTAGTATTTTTCTCAACTAAGTTTGCCGATCAATCATAAAGGTTTTTAAATTATTAAATTTTAATTCCGATTATTCTATAATAATAATAATTTTAGCTGCAGAGAAAATGCCATGACCTACATGGCCGGAATTCGAACACTGTTCTCTGTGTCACCGTTGCAGCGGGGATAACAATTTTTCGTTGGTCTAATAAATGGTTCACCAGTATAAAAAATATCCCCAAAATACCTATACCTGTACTCGATGTATCGTTTTATCTAATTATCGACAGTTGGGTTATCTATAACATATTTTTTTGATACCCAACAAAATTAAAAAATGCTTTCCAATTTTTATTCTAAATGAATCACCGATGTTCCAATGTGTTCATTTAAAACAATGAGTCCGTTTTCATATCCCTATCCGTTGACAATTTCCTAAAAATAGATTAGTCATCGCTTTGTAAGATAAATTCGATTCAATACTTAATGATCGCTCTCGTTTACGAAGAAATTGAATCACTCTTATTATCTGGTTTTGGATGATTAATTTTAATTAATCCAGAAGGATATGGAAATTTACTATCGCTTTCGATTCTCCACTATTTCACAACTCCTTTTCAATAATATATATAATCGGAAGGAAATAATTATTCTAATAGCTATTACAATAGTTTGCATTCTTACAACTCAATCTATTTGTTATTAATTTTGTTTGGGAAAACAAATTTTGTTTCCCTCTTTGGTGTAGAATTATAATAATTATAATATCGCAATAATAGGACTGAATCATCTCAAATAAATATATTTAAAATAAAATTGGTATGTATATTTGAGATAATCAGGTAAATATTATATGGTGTATAATATATTTTAATTAATAATTCGAATTGTGTTAATATCTTGTCTAAATGCTTTTATTCACATAATAAGAATGAACAGAGCAGGGCTGTGTTTGTTTGTTTGTTTAACGTCATTAAGGCTAATCGGACAATGCTACAGTGGGAGTTCTAAATTTTGCCTATCCAGGTATAATTAGGATAGGGATCTTTAACGAGTACCTGACATCTTACAGGCTTGGGACCTCCAATTTACGTCATATCAGAGGGACGTTTCTAGTTACGTTGTTTCTAGTTTGTGCGGACGCATGTATAATCGTAAGTAAAACATTTTGACTGGAATGAGCATCATGAAAGGCGCATTAGAGGAAGCAAAATTGTAACTCGTATTAGCGTTCATTTTGCGTCAATTAACTTTACTAATGGCTACTCTGCCAGATGAAATAACGGTATGCCGACGAAGATGCTGATTAAGTAATCGCTACTATCATTATCTTCCATGGGAGCGTTGTGTTCCTTATCGCCAGGGTATCTATCGGTGAATGAAGTGAACATTGAATGTTGTTGAAAAGCGTGGGAACTTCTATTTAAAAACAAATTGAAGTTACTTCTCAAAAGTTATCGAATCAAATTAATTTACAGATGAGCCTTTCCAAAAGCTCAAATGGATAAAGTGAATAGCTTAGGAATAAGTATCAAAATAATCTTTGAGTGTTTTTTGTATCAAGAAATGTCTGCTAATTATTTAGCTATTTCGTACTATTCTTTAAAACGCCTTTAAGGATTTCTTTTTCCCTTCCCATCCTCGTCTTTTAGGTTATATGGGGTTATCCGTGGTCCAGCGAAGAGGATAGGGAATTAATGCCGAGTATTATTAACACTCCGGCGTGTACCACTGCTAACACTTTGGATGCCGAAAAAGAATACCTGAGAGTCACGCTCTCGTTTCAACACAATTTTAATATTTAATTCTCTGACAAGAGCAACAGTTTCTCGATGTCAGATGACATCGCCGCCAAAGTGTTAACCCTTTCATGGCTCCAGACGAGATATCTCGCGAAACGTAGTCGGTCCCCACACGCTAATGACGAGATAACTCGTCAAAGGCTACCGGTCCCCACACACTAATGACGAGATATCTCGCAAATGGTTTTTCACTTATTTACCGTCTTCAGCTTCACAAGAGATAATTTGTGGTGACTGAGGCACATCCTAGCGGATCCATGGAGACTTAATCCATAATAAAAATATAAAATTAAATTTTTTTTTTTTAAATTAATTAAAAGTCTGCAGCCAGAAGAAAATAAGGAGAGAGTCGAGATACAGGTGTAGAAACTGTAGAGTCGTCCTTTGTGCAACACCTTGTTTAGAAATATATCACACACAAAAAAATTTTATGTAAAAAAGAATAAATTTGTCACAAAAAAAAAAAAAAAATTACTGCAAAAATAAAAAATAACGAAAAAAAATTTAAAAATAAAAAAAATATGAAAAAAAAAATAATAAAAAAAAATTCCTAACTCTGCCGGTGGCGATCCAAAGCCCGCATCTAAAAAAACGATGGGAAAGTTTTTTATCCTTCTAAACTATGGTAAATTATTAAAATATTACTTTAAATTAAAAAAGATATTACTTATTGAAAATTAATTCAATTAAAAAAAATGTATATAAAGTATTAACATTATTATATTGTTTTTCATTATTACCTTCTTATATCACGTAATATCTTATTGCAATCGGTAATCTAGCATTTTAATTTATTGAAATAATGATAAAGACGGCGTAGGGAAGTGGCGACCCCATCGCCCAGTCTTTTTGACTGCAATCAGCCACTGGTCCTCCAGGTTGGGGGAAACCTAGTGCCGGGGGGTATAGCCCGGCCACCCTTCCTCCTGAGGGGACATAAGTATTCAGGAGGCCAGTTGTCCCGAGGATACGGGGCCTGTTTGGTTGGGCTAATCACCCACCAAGCAGTACAGCTGATTCAAAGAACCATTGTTGATAGCCTCGGATATGGACGATCTTATGGTAAACTACCTGGCAAGTTGAAGGATATTCGTTTAGGTACTTGGAATATACGATCTCTCAAGGCAAGGAGGTTGAGATAGTTGAGGAGATGATGGCATATAGGGTTGATATTATGGGAATTGGAGAAATCAGGAGGAAAGGCAGCGGAGAGGTCAGGCTTGATAGGGGATACACTCTACTATACTCTGGGGTGCCACAAGGTATTAGGGCCAAAGAAGGAGTTGGTGTGATTTTGAAGGAGGAGCTTGTGAAAAAAGTCTATGAATGGGAACCGATTAACTCTAGATTGATATCTGTTAATATTCGACTTACAGTGGGGAATGTTACTATCATTCAGGTTTATGCACCAACTGAGGATTCGAGTGCGATTGAGGTTGAACAGTTTTACAGTGACCTGGCCAGAGCAGTAGACAAGAATAAGAGTAGAAACATTATTATAATGGGAGACCTCAATGCAAGAACTGGTAGGAACCACCAAAAGGCCTTTGGATGTATGGGTCCGCATGGAGGTGAAAAAACCCTAAATAATAACGGCAAAAGATTGATAGAGTTCTGCGTAGACAATGGCCTCGTAATCGGTAACTCGCTCTACCCGCATAAACCAACCCATAAGATCACATTCTCAGCAATCGAAAGGAATGCTAATAGCGTAATAGATTACTTCCTGTACACCAGGGAGCTAAGGAGATATTTTACAGATGTAAAAGTCATTCGTGGAGCTGAGATCGGCAGTGATCACATGCTTCTAGTTGCAGACACTAGAATCCTTCTGGAGAGGAAGACTCCCTCGAAAGCATATGAACGCATTGAGGTAAAACAGTTGAACGATCCTGAAATAAGAATACGCTACGAAGATGATCTGAAGGCCAGACTCCAGGAACTAGATTTCAAAAAGGAAATGGATGATGTATGGCTTGATCTCAAAACAGCTCTGTTGGAATCGGCATCCAAAATTTGCGAATTGAAGAAGGTCTCAACTTCAAGAAAACGCTCTGACTGGTGGACAGAAGATCTTCGAGCAATTATAAAAGAGAAAAAGACGACCTGGAAAAATTTCTGCAAGGATAGAAGCCGAGAGAATTACGAACTATACCAAGCGGCCCGAAACAGAGCGAAAATGGCTGTAAAAGAAGCTAAAAACAGGTCATGGGTAGAATTTAGCCGCACATTAAATTGTGATCGAAAGGGAAATGTGAAAATGTTCTGGAGAAAGATCAAATCTCTCAGAGGCCAGAAGCCAAAAAGTGTGAGGAACATACGGAACGCAAAAGGAGAGATTGTTTCGGAAGACAAAGAGATTCTGGAAGTATGGCGTGAATACTTTATGATACAGTTCAAAGAACAAGAAAGTAACTTGTTTGTAGATGAAGGAAATGTAAGACAGGAGGAACAGGGAGATGACCCAATCGAGGAAGAAGAAATAGAGATGGCCATCTCTAAAATAAAAATTGGTAAAGCAGCGGGGCGCGATCAAGTCGCTCCTGAATTCATAAAGTATGGAGGGACTGAACTTGTAAAAGCGCTACAAAATCTCTTCCAAATTATATGGAATGAGAGAAGGATACCGAAGGATTGGGAATTCAATTTAATTGTTCCAATTCACAAAAAAGGGAGTCCAAGTGAATGCTCTAATTATAGACCAATCTGCCTCTCCCCTGTGGTGTACAAGATATATACCAGCATACTGGAGAAAAGATTAAGACCCATTGTTGAGCCCTACCTGCAAGAGGAGCAAAGTGCATTTAGGCCAAGAAGACAGACGCAAGATCATATCTTCACCCTCAGGAACGTTATAGAAAAGGCATGGGACCGTGATAGGAATATATATCTTGCGTTTTTGGACCTGAAAGCGGCTTTCGATTCGGTTCCTCGAGAAGAAATCTGGGGAGCCCTGCGATCAAAGAATGTGCCTCCCCGATTGATAGAGGCTATTAAATCTACGTTTCAGGAACCGAAGGGAATAGTCCGCCTGAACGGTCAGGAATCCAAGGAGTTTAAGATGGAAATGGGAGTCAAGCAAGGAGATTCACTAAGCCCTCTTCTTTTCATCATCTACATGGATGAAATCGCCTCTTGCTGCAAAAGACGCACTGCCCGAACCCATATTGGGCAATGGAATTTACTCCCTGTCGTGGTCCAGTTTCTCCTTTTTGCTGATGACATAGTGCTTATTGCAGATACCCCTGAGAGACTCCAACAAGCAGTGGTTGAGTGGTGTGAGGAGCTAAAACGGAAGGGCATGACCATAAACTCCGCTAAAAGCAAGATCCTGCAAGTTGGGAAATCCGAAGAGAATGTCAGGATCCTTTGTAACGATCAAGAAATAGGAGTGGTGTCAGACTTCACATATTTGGGAACGGTGATAAACAGATCAGGGAAGGTGGACTCAGAAATAACGAACAGGATCTCTAAAGCGAACTCGGTCTACTACCAGATCTGCAAGACAGTCATCGGAAACAAAGAAGTAAATCAGGAAACGAAGCTACACCTTTATAAGTCCGTATACCTTCCCGTCCTTCTTTATGGAGCGGAAAGCTGGAAACCTAACTGAGAGACTGCAAAGCCGAGTTACAGCAGCGGAGATGAGGTTTCTAAGAAGGATACTTGGAAAAACAAGAAGAGACCGCATCAGAAACGAGAGGATTAGGGAGGATCTAAAGATATGCCCACTCCAGAAAACAATTGAGACCCGCCAGCTCAAGTGGTTTGGACATGTCTGTCGCATGGAACACCACAGAGACCCAATTAAAACAATGGACGTCCGACCATTGGGCAAGAGGCCCAGAGGTAGACCCAGGAAGTCCTACTTGGGCCATATCGAAGATATTGGGAGACGGAGACAGAAGACGGCTGCCGAAATGAGGATCATGGCAAGGGACAGAGATACCTGGAGCCGTTGGCTAGAGACACCCCCACGCTGAGAGGCAAATGGGTGAAAGAGAAAGAAGAAGAAGAAATAATGATAAAGGTATTATAGAATCATAAAAAATAAATAAAACATCAATAAATAGTCAGTGAAGGTTATGAAGGGTTGAAGAAGTCGAAGCTGTCAGCGGCGGAGAGTGGCCTGCAGGCCTTAGCGTGGGGAGTGAAATGTCTGCAGACCCGATCAGCGCCTCAGTGCAACTCTCGTTCCGAGTGCTTAGCGCTTAAAGGGTTAAGAAAGTAGAAATAATTTCTATATAGCTGAAAATTAAAATAATGAAAATTTAACGTAAATTCATTTATTTTTATATTTATTTATATTTATATTCATATACTTATAAACGTATAAACATTTATTTTTTAATAACAATTATAAGAATTATTATTATAATAACTATAATTATAATAAATAATTATTATAATTATAAACATAACTATTAGGATAGTATTTTTATTGTTTATTTTATTATTGTTTAACTTAATTTGAATTCGCTCTCATTATTATTCGGTGGAACTTTAGAAGTGCGCTTTGCCTATTTTGCGCTCTTTAGTTAATTATTCCTTTTGAGCGAGCATACTGAGTGGAAGTCGAAAGCTTGGAATTAAATCAAGACCAATTTTTTGACTAAAAACGACGCGATGGGAGTTCGCTAATATCACGGTTATGTAATATGTACAATATTAATCAGTGGCTTCTGGAGTCGACTATTTTGAGAGGTTGAGTGATCGTGAAATCATCTGATTCCCATCGCGTCCATTTTAGTTAAAAAGAAACTTCATTAGGTTTATTTAATCGTAGCAGTGGACTTCTGCCCGCTTTACTAGCTCATAAAGGAAGAATAAAATCTCGATGGATTCTTTTTAGATGAGAACAGGGCCACACTTAACGGCATAAAATAGACCACGCTGCAAAGTTCTATCACAAAACCTATCGAAATACGCTTCGTCCAGAACGTACATTTTTTCACCCCCTGACTCTTCAAGTCTCCAAAAATCCTTTCCTTTGGTCCTTAATATAGTGCCTTAAAGAATTGAAACCAATAGGAGGATTCCGGTTGTCGGAACTCCAGCAGATGGAAAAAATGAAGACGATGAATACATTTGAAAAGGGGGAATTAAATATTACCATGCTTGATCGATTCTCATTCTTGAGACATTAGTGTTTTCACTCCACTTTTCCTCAAACTTGAATAAGGGATTTAGCCCTTAATCTTCAATAAAAATGTCTAGTGATTATGTGAAGAATTTTTTTTCGATTGGCGCAGTAAGTCTTATGAGACCTTTGGTTGTGTTCTCCTTATATGCATTTATGTTGCCTGGGGAAGATCCGACAGTCCGGAGTGGGTTGCCTAATCCTCATGTAGCTACAAACCATGGTCTCCAAGCTGCAGCGGCAGACTGTCGATAGCTCCATAACCAGTGTAACCCAACGTATTAATCCACCGCTACCGACAACCCCGCATGCCTGGCAGAAAAAAAAAAGCTCCATGAACAATCACCAAAGGTGCCAATTTGGCAGTCCTCCCCACCGCTAACGTCAGCTCTTTCGGGTTGACAGTGACAAACTGGTTTTAGGCCCATGGATTATGCATGATTGCTCAGGATCATCAGGCCATGAGGACCTATATGACCGCGGTTTTCTTTCCCCGAAGCAGACCGTACATGAACCGAAACTCCGGGTGGCGAATAGCCTGGAAAACAATAGAATCCTAATCCTAATACATGGAGTAGAGTAATCACTCTTACACCCGGTGAGGTTAAGTCACCTCCAGTAATCTGACGGTCTCTCCTACCCGGAGGCTTTGACTGGGCGAAGAAAATCCATTTATTGGCGGACCCACTGAATGAATCATGACCTTTCCACTTCTTAGAATATGTTGGTTACCTACCTTTTTGATTACTCCCATGAATGCCGAAAATTTCCGTGGAGGAGGGGTTAATGTTAAAAGTCAATTGTGAAAGAGGATTGAAGTTTTGAAGGATATTTACTGTATTGGCAAGGCCACATAGCATAAGCCATTATCACCTTCAGGTTTTATCATTTGGCAAATCATGGTAAAACTTCATTTATGGTAAGTCTCTCTGTAAATGATATTTTAGGACTTATTAAAACTAATCTCAATAACAGGACTTGTAGCATGGGTTTTCTAATTTGCCCATTATCGTCATACGATCGACTAAATGAATTTAATTTTTTGGACAGATCCCGCAGCTATAACATATACATACGTCCGTATCAGTCCTTATGATTTTTTTTTTCTTCATTGCAATTATATTAGATTAAAGTTTATATCGTCCCCACCATGCTTAAGTAATGAATGTGCAACTAAAAACCTATGCATATTCGCTACTTTAGCATGGTGACGACGATATTATCATCCATATTTGAATGATATTCGATTTTATACAGCAGAATTTCAAAATATAGACCTCTATATTAATTAATAATTGGGTCTATATTCCCTATAAAATTATGTTCAAATTCAAAAAAATGTTGGTCTCGTATTTTCTTGTAAAGTTGTGTGAAGAAAAAAAAATGTGAAGATGTACATTATAAACAGGAGATAATGAGTAAAAATACATCGGGATGCATATCTAAAGCTAAAGTAGTAATATAATTTGAACTCACTGATAACCCGCCCGTTCTGGCACTCCGCGGAGGCTGCTCCCAGCGCCAGCGCCAAGAAGAGGAAGGTGTGCATCACGTAAGCACCGCTTGGCGAAGTCGCACTGGCTTGGTCCGGGTACCTCCCCTCCATCTTCCGGTATCCCATTCGCTGCCTGCCATCTAAACACTAAATCCTTATCATTGGAGTAAATCATTATCGATCATACATCAGATACTTCACTATCACTATCTTTATTTCTCCCTCTCAAAGATCTACCTACCTTGCACATGTGGTGATAAGAGATCACATGTAGTTGTGCATAACCTATTCCTTTCCAATTTAGCCCCGCGTGCGTATTAATTTAAATTATATTTTATTCCTACTGAATTCTACTGCTATTTTATTCCAATCCGTATTGAGTATTCCTCTATCGTTTAATACTGTATGATAACTCTTTTTTGCGGAGCGATTGATTTCGACAAAGGATATCTTAAAACATTAATGAAAGTCAATGAGGTTCGAAAATTCGAATGTTGATAAGTCGATGAATCGATACGGGGAGGAATAGTGTATTAGAGAAATCGATCCGGTACATCAAGACACTTAAAATGTAGCGAGATAAGGCCCAGCCAGCCAGCCAGCCCAGACTAAATCTAAAGACAATGTCCAAGACGCAATGGTTGATTGTTAAGGGATACGATCAAATTTGTTTGTTTTTTTTAACGTCACTTCATGCCACTGTAATCTGACGATGCTACAGTGAGAGTCCTAAATTTTGCCTATCCAGGTATAATTAGAATCGGGATCTTTAACAGGCTCGGGACCTCCATTTCTCGCCCCATCCGCGGGACGGCATAGCCAAGGATTTTTTACTCCCTTTTAAAAAATCCTAGGGCACCGCGGGACGCGTACCTGCGACATTTAGTATTGTAGACGGTCAAATTTGTTGAGATATTTATAATATGTCTATTAATAGTATTTCATGCACATTTGTATGGTGTGACTATTTATTATAATATCATAGCCTTCTCTAAAAGTATCCGCGCCATCCAAGTTCAGTTCAGCAGCCATCCTCTTCGAGATCCCAAGAATGTAGCTGGTATCTGACCGAACGATATCCAGACATCTCTATTTGAGCCGTCACACTCTTATCGCACGATAAAAGGCTTCCTATAGCAGAGCCTCTTCAACTATGTAGCAACACCTTTGGCCTTTAAAAGTGCATAGATTCTATAATTTTCTTATCCTGCAGTCATTACTGTCCTTGATCTTACCAGAGTTTTTCTCAAGATAATCCTTTCAAAAATCAGTATTCTTTTTTTATCAGCTTTAATCGTTACCGAAGTTTCAGAACCATTCAAGAGAACCGTGGGTACTGGGACTTTGTAAAGCCTCTCTTTGATGATAAAACAGGGGCTATTTTTGGACATATGGGTGCGGTTATACTAGGGGTGTAATAAACCAACCAATTCTAACCACTAAGTATGAAATAATATAGAGGTATGAGGGGGGGGGGGGGGGGGGGTATGCTTAACCACCTCTTAGGTGCCAACCCTGCCTTTGTCCTTACTGCTTACTATCTTTGTTTGGTAGGAAATCAGCGAAAAAATTTATAGCCATTAAATTTAATCATTATATTTAAGTTCCCTATTTACATAGGTGGTAATCTTGAAAGGGTTGAAATCTTTGGTAGTAGTAAGAATTTAGTATTTAACTTAAATATCATTTTTTGATCACAGATATTTTCTGCTGGTTTTTATAAGGTTTAAAAAGTGTTTTCTTCTGAAATCAATTATTAACTCTTAATAACAATTGTAATCAGGTTGTCATGCCATGTCATGTCACATGTACATCCAGTTTTAGACAGAGGAATGCTAAGGTATCTGACGAGAGTTACAGTAAACAAAAATAATATTTCTGGAATAAGTTTGTTAGGTATTTTCTTTTCTTATAATTTGTTTTGACTGTCTCTAATAGTATCAGTTCCATGACAGATCAAAGTTTGTAGTAGATAAACTAAAACAAGAAAACTTGTACCACTACAACCCTTTGGGGGTCTAAGATACACTACTGTGTAAGGAAGCACTGTTTCGTGGTCATCGGTAATACAAGGAGGTGATTTGACCGTGATCACGCTCAACCGTGAGGTTTTTCCCCTCAATTTTTCTATTAATGGTAACCACTTTATAGAGGCTAGGTTTGCCCAAGGAGGATCTCTCGGCCGCCGAGACACAATTTTAAAATAAAGCCCCGTGATTTGACAAATAAATAAAAAAATGCATTTTCGTATATTCAGTTTGAAAATAATTAAGCATTTTTATGATAACCAATACTTTGACCCGAAACCTACAAAAAAGTTCATTCGTCTTAAAATATCTATCTTATTCTATATTAAGTGATTTAAACCAGGGTGGGGAGAAGTTCGAGATTTGTTCTGTGAGTTGGATTTAAGAATTATATGTGCCTACTACAGTCACTATTATCAATAGATAAAAAGCGAGGCGATCCACAAAGTTTAATCGATCATTGCTTACATTCATTTTTGCAACTCCTCAAAAACTAAATAAAAAATCCCTTCTGGGCTTTGACTAGTACCCGATTATACGATTACCCATCTGTCGAGCACTTTCTAGTCAATATTAAAATATTAATTTTAGTATTTATTCATCATTTCCAGTTCCCCGCCTTTTGGGAACGAAGAAACTCAATCCCAAAAATAAACTTGTTGATGATGGTCTTATTGTGAAGAAAACCACAACCCCAGGGAATTACGAGCAAAGTATACTGTACCTGAAGGCTATCGTATGGTTTCTCATTCTGGTAGGTTGATTGCTTTGTTCTCTGACTCACACCCTATACGACATTAAAAAAAAATTACATCTTGAAGGAAACAAATCATTTTTGAATTCACTGTAACGGGAGGGCTCGTGCGAATAATTCGCAGAACACATTAACACGTTCACGCCATGTCTGTAATTCACGCTCTTCGCCCATTTTTGGTTGAGTTTAATCCTTTTCGCTCGAGTTTCGGGAGCTATTCCAGGGCATTATGCAGTATTGGCAATCCAACAATAATAAAATAAACAATAAAAAATATTAACCTACTAGTTATGTTTATAATATGATATTAATTATAATTGTTATTAAAAATAAATGTTTATAAGTTTATGAATATAAATATAAATCAACACAAAAAAATATAAAAATAAATGAATTTACATTAAATTTGCATTATTTTAATTTTCGTCTAGATACAAATTATTTCTAATTTCTTAACACTTTGGCTGCCATGTCACCCGAAATCGAGTTACTGTTGATAGAGAATTAAATATTAAAATTGTGTAGAAACGAGAACGTGACTCTAAGGTATTCTTTTTCGGCAGCCAAAGTGTTAAAGATCTAATTATTTGGCAGAGGAGGCATTCCAGTGTGAGCCACCGGTGGTACACGCCGCCTGATGAGGCAGTCAAGTGTGAGCCACAGGTGATATACGCCGGCGTGAAAGTGTTAATCAATGAGCTCATAGCATTAATTTGAAACTAAGTAATATTCATTTTTAACAGTTCCTTTTTATTTATGACGCTCTTGTTAAATGTTTTATTTATGATGCTTTAATCGAGTAAAAAATCAAACGTTCTTTTAAGGATATATTTCTCCTTTAGCGCTCCCAGAAGTAACAATCTTATTAAAATTGTCCGATTTTCGAGATATGACGCTGTTGAAAGTAATGAATATGTAGCTCGTTCGTTGGCCTGAGCCAAGTTCCAGTCCTTTCGCAATCAACTCCCGACTCTTCATAATTCATTTATTTCCTACTTTGCTTCCACCTCTATTGCTGACAATACTCCCAGGAGTCTGAAAAAAAGAAGGCTTCCCGACCTACTAATGTAGAAGCTATGTTTGAATGCTTCTCTATAAGCCTGTTCACTTATTGAAGATTAATATTTTATCAGGATGGAAATAAGATTATTATAATGTGACACAGTTATTTAATCTTTAATTAAAATTAAAAGTTTTATTTTACAATGTTTTTATTATTTGTTTTATGTTTCTTATTGATTACAACAACTGTGCCAGTGGTCATATTTCTATAATGAAAAACCTTACAAATATACACATCAAAAAAAGTTTAGCATCACCCTAAAAACTAAGGATCAGAATAAATTATTGGAAAACTGATTTCATCCATTAATACTACATGGATTAAGGCCAATAAAGGTCATGCGTAACATTCTGAACACACAAGATAAGAGGCTCTAAATCCTTCAAAGTTGATATCCTACTGTAACCTGTGGTTTATAGTGAATGATTCAGTTTAGAGCTTTCTTTCGCTTCTGCTGCACTCTAAAAATGAATAGAAGAGTATTCTCTACACAAACCCGGTTCCGCATTGTTGTCCTACGAGAGGAAAGGGAACCAACCTGACAAATTTCTCGTCGGCTCAACATCGGACTTTATTTAATAACTGATTACGTTTTTTTCGATTTTCTCAAAAACGGCTCTAACGATTTTGATTAAACTGGGTATTTGATCTATTTATATGCCCGAGATATGACTGTAAAAATTTCATCAAAATTGATTAACCTGAGGGGGGACTTTACTTGATAAATTTTGTATAATTTTCACGTGTCTTTTTTTATTTACTCAAAAACGGCTTTAACGATTTTTATCAAACTGGGTATATGATGTATGTATATGCCCGAGATACGACTGTAAAAATTCCATCAAAATTAATCAACCGGAGGGGGGACTTTACTTAATAAATTTTGTACCAATTTCACGTGTACATATTTTTTATTTACTCAAAAACGGCTTTAACGATTTTGAAGAAACTGGGTATTTGATGTATGTATATACCAAATATGTAAAAGCCTACATTTCATCAAAATTGGTCCAACTGAGGGGACACTTATTACATGACTTTTTTTTTTCCAATTTTTACCTTTTTTTCGATTATCTCAAAAACGGCTTTAACGATTTTTATCAAATTCGTCATGTTTAATGAAAATCAGGGTTTCTTTAATATCAGGTAAGCTTTATCATTATTAAAATGTTCTGAGGGGGCTTTTTTTTGGGGGGGGGGGCTTTTTTGTTTGTTTGTTTCTTTCTTATAAAGTACCTTTGTTTTTGTTTACATGGAGAAATTAACTGTCTCTCGTTATGCCTAAAAATAAGAACTGGCTAAATATGAGATATGATAAAAATAAAGGAAACATAACGAGGAGAAAGAAAGGAAAATATTCAGTCAACTCATAAAACTCGTTGAGCCCACGCATGCGGAGTACCCCTTTAATGACTGACCATCGTTCATAATTAAAGCCGTCTGTTCATTTGAGAAGTGGCAATTAACAAAACGCATTAATTTCTAATCTAAGTAAGTTGGTAAGTGAAAGTTGTGTGTTGCGAGCACACACCAGATTTTTAACGTTAGCAGCCAGAAGAGACCCGCTTTCCACCGCCGGGGACCTTCGGCGACAGCTACAACGGGCCTATAACACCACTATAAGTGACCAGACTGTCCGGAATCGTCTTCATGAGATGAATCTTCGAGGAAGAAGGCCCTTGCGTTGTCCTCCACTGAATTGGAACCGCCGCCGACTTCGAATGCAGTGCGCAAGAGCTCACGAAAATTGGCTGTTACCTCAGTCGAGAAACTGTCTGTTCTCTGATGAAACTAGACTTGCCTGCGTCCCTGACAATAACAGAATGAAGGGAATGGAGGATTCCAGGCAGGCCAAGTCGGTTTAGGTACCCACCTCAGAGAGTACAGCAACATGGTGGGTCTGTCATGTTTTGGGGAGGAATTATCCACTGTTCCAGAACTGAGCTGCTACCCATTCAGGGGACCATGACAGCGAATATGTGCATGGATGACGTGTTAGAAGCTGTAGTGACACCCTTAGCTCAAAGGCATGGTGATAACTTCAACCTAGTGGACGATAACGCTCGCCCTCATCGCGCCAGGATAGTAACGGATTACCTTGCGGCTGCTGGAATGGAGAGAATGGAGTGGCCTCCGTTCTCTACTGACATGAATCACATCGAGCACGTATGCGACATGCTTCACCGAGCTGTTCAGCGGCGGCCGAACGTTTCAACCAATCTTCAGGAGTTGAGGGAGGCAGCGATTGAAGAATGGCGAAACCTTCCACAAGAAGACATTAACCACCCTAATCCTGCGCATGCCTTTGCGAGTCCAAGCTCTAATTAGGGCAAGGGGAGGTAATACCGAGTATTAGGTGAGGAAACCATTTCCTGAAAATTGTTACATTTTTTTCAAACTTGAATTTTTTTATGATCATGTAAATATTTTTTTTAGGAAATATATTTTTTTATTCAGTATTAATTGTGGTTTTTCTACTTTAAAGTTTCCCTTCAAATTAATCTTTGAAATTTGACAAATGCAGGTGATGCGAAACTTTTTTTGATGTGTGTATTACATATGAAGTATATTAGATTCAAATAATATCCGTAAGCAATATTTTCAGTTTTATGGCGATGATCATTAGTTTAGCTGAGCTATTACTACTGATTCAATTCAAGGAGATATATAAAACAATGAAAGACTGTTTCATAACCCTTTCTATTCTTAGTGATAATTTAAACTTTATCGGGACATAACTAGTGTGATGACGATAGTAATACTAATATTTGTTATGTTTTTTTTTCTCTCTCACCCATGCCATAATCTCAAATTTTTCACAGATAATGTCATTTTCGTAAGTTATATTTAACTTGGCAATGATAAGGTTTATGTTGAGGATTGTTAATTCAGAGTTGGTGAAATGCATTTTACTGTTAACAGGCTATGTACATTAGCACACTCTTTTACGTCATCTTCTTTTTCTTAGGTGTGATAATCTTGATGGTATTGTTCTTTTTGGGAAATCCATTACGTTGATAAATCGCATTGAAATTGTATCGAATAAATTTCAAAGGTCCTTCAAAGACTCATTACAGATAAAAGATAAATTTAGGTAATAATGGTTTTGTGGAGAAGAGGAATTTAAGTCAAAAGTCTGAGGTAAGATAAAAATTATCCATCAATGAATATTTAATTCTACGACATTATTGCTTCTCATTCCTATCGAGATTAAGCCGAAGAGTCGGCATAAATAAAACCACCATTCTCTATTTTTTAATTTCAGATTGCAAAAACTTGTGTTTAATAGGAGGGTGTTTGGAATGGGATGCATCAAATTTGATGATCGATACGTTTGGTTGTTTTTTATTGGCATAAGTGTTAATAAAATCATAAATTAGTCAAAATGTCGTTCCAGCTCCTTACAAATAAAATTATTGTTGCATCATTCCGATTAAAGAAATAAATGATCAGTTTAGAAAACTTAAAAAAAAAAAAAAAAGATTTAATGTGTATATGGTTGAACGATGAATGTCATACAGAAGATGGGATCGTGTTTAGGTTAGTTAGATAAAACTAATAACAAATTATTTATTTGAAAATAAAGTTTCGACCCACCTTGCTGGTCATCGTCAGGGCTATAAAATACAAGCATGTTATAAAACGTTGTAAGAAAAAGAAAATGGTTGATAAACTCTGTGGCTTAGAGTGAATGTACAAAAGCATGGCAATAATTAATACATTTTTCATAAAAATAGCTATTAAGCCAGCTAAACAGAATTAATAACGGACATATACTTAAAAATGTATGAGTGAGTAATTCTGTCGAGGAACATAGATAGGTAGATAGAAAATAAACTCTATTCCGGAACAAAGTATCTTCAGAACAGAATGGGACAAAAAAAGATAAAATTACTAGTCAAATAATCTTTATTTGACTTTTATATTTGATTTTATATACATAAAAATCTCGGGTCCCGATGTTTGTCGGAGGTAAAAACAGAAACTGCTAAACCAATTTTGATGAAATTTGGCTCATTATGTGCATTTTTGTCCAACTTAAAAGATAGGATAGTTTTATCTCGTTTATTTGCCTCAACATATCTTTGTTTGCAAATTAAATGTTTTATTATAGTACAATTGAGTGTGCTTATTTGTAAGTTCTATAATTTCCCACAGATGGCGGTGTAAGTTGATTTATTTGCACAACACTTCATTTTCTTTCGATATTTAGGGAGGGTAAACATAAATCTATTTTTTCCGGCTTGGACTAGAAAAATCCCTTGGTAAATTATGTGTCGCCTTTTTTACGTGTGTAAAACATAACATGTATTTGATTTAACAAAAGACAGATTAACCAAATCATTGGGTACCTATCCGTATAACCTCCTGATATGACATCTCATACCATCATGTATTGTATTCTGAATTTAATTAATATGTATTAAGGCAAAAGATTAATTTAGTATATTTTTGCTAAGTGTCTTCTATTGTGATTGTACTAAAACCTGTACCAATTATATTCTTTATTTGTTCCTTTTACATGTGTTATTCATTAACACGCTATGCTCAAATATAAAATGTAAAAAATAAAATCTTTAACCCATCTAAATTCTTTTCTTTCCCAAACAATTTTTAATTTGGCGTAAAGTTCTATTTTAAATCCCGTTTGTTTTTAGATTAGCTGAAACGTTTTTATATGTAACAGTAAATTTTGATTTGACTATGAAAAAGAATGGGATATAACTAATTCAATGTATTGTAGCTGCTGAATGTTGTTCTATATATTTGTTCTTCCCTTTTAAATTTTCTAGCCTTCACAATGAGTTGCAAAGAAGATCCGTTTATACTCGTTTATATGTTATAATGTAAATAGACCGAGTAAATGTGCATTGTTCTTTAATTTTTTTCCTTTTATTATATTGCCTACTTAAACTATTTGTAATCGCTTCCTGAAGCTGAAAGGCTGGGGGGGGGGAGTATCGTTTCTTATGATAGTTGTATATATGTTTAGGATAACTATGAGAAAATCATACACTACTGCTCTTGAGTTGAGTTCATATCTTCCGACTCGTAAATGACGTTATCTAATATCATAGGAGACTCTCTGACAGGTGACACTTAAATGTTGACGTTCGCCTTATCTATCTTCCTTTCGTTCAACCCATGAATTACGGCTCGCTAAGTTCTGGAAACATGGCGTGAGTTATTAGGAACAATATCCATGATTATAGAGCTTTACCTCTATCAGCGAACGTTATCCTTTCTATTACTGACCCATTGGAACCTGTCATTTCTTTATCGTTCAGCTGTTCGTCATAGAGAATTTACATTGTTGAGGGAGAAATTTAGTGATATGCACACTGAAGCATGAAGCTGAAGTGGCTGTAGTGGGCTATCATAATATACTAAAAGGTGTAATCAATTACTATTATTTTTCCCTTTCAATGAGGGGAGCAAATATTCTTGAAATATTTATTGGTCAAAATCTTTCTTAAACATAAATAGAATAAGAGAAGTTCAAGATAAAAGATTCAGAAGCTTCTTTAACCATAGAGGAAGCGGAAAACAATTTTTGTTAGAATAAAAAAAATCTATTTTCAATTCGTTTCGTGTCTTTCAGTCGTTCTGCCTCTATATCTGAAGGCAACTCAACACAGCGGAAACGAATAATAATAACAATAACTAAAAATAATAAGATATATAAAATACTAGCTTTTTATATACCGCTTTCACCCGGAGAATTTCATTTTTTAAATCTATAAAATCTATAAAGTGAGACTTTTATTGACTCAAACGGTCGATTTCGTAAAACCTAATATAAAGCGAGATTGTAACAGTTTTTATAACAATAAAGAATATACCCAGAGATCGCCTGAAGTTATACAATTTTAATATGGACAGGTGTTCGCACATGATATGAAAGAACCACTGACCGAAATTTGGAGAATTTAGGACAAAAGGTATGTACTTCTATAAGGAACAAACTTAGAGAAGAATTTCATCTTTATTTACATAGATTATAGCTATATATACCGGTTTCACCCGGGAAATTTCATTTTTCTAATGAAACGGTCGATTTTGTAAAAAACCATTGTAAAGAGAGATCATTACCATTTTTATAACAATAAAGAATATCAGCTGAATATCGGCTGAAGTTATGCAATTTTAGTATGGACAGGTGTTCGCACATGATATGAAAGAACCACTGACCGAAATTTGGAGAATTTAGGACAAAAGGTATGTACTTCTATAAGGAACAAACTTAGAGAAGAATTTCATCTTTATTTACATAGATTATAGCTATATATACCGGTTTCACCCGGGAAATTTCATTTTTCTAATGAAACGGTCGATTTTGTAAAAAACCATTGTAAAGAGAGATCATTACCATTTTTATAACAATAAAGAATATCAGCTGAATATCGGCTGAAGTTATGCAATTTTAGTATGGACAGGTGTTCGCACATGATATGAAAGAACCACTGACCGAAATTTGGAGAATTTAGGACAAAAGGTATGTACTTCTATAAGGAACAAACTTAGAGAAGAATTTCATCTTTATTTACATAGATTATAGCTATATATACCGGTTTCACCCGGGAAATTTCATTTTTCTAATGAAACGGTCGATTTTGTAAAAAACCATTGTAAAGAGAGATCATTACCATTTTTATAACAATAAAGAATATCAGCTGAATATCGGCTGAAGTTATGCAATTTTAGTATGGACAGGTGTTCGCACATGATATGAAAGAACCACTGACCGAAATTTGGAGAATTTAGGACAAAAGGTATGTACTTCTATAAGGAACAAACTTAGAGAAGAATTTCATCTTTATTTACATAGATTATAGCTATATATACCGGTTTCACCCGGGAAATTTCATTTTTCTAATGAAACGGTCGATTTTGTAAAAAACCATTGTAAAGAGAGATCATTACCATTTTTATAACAATAAAGAATATCAGCTGAATATCGGCTGAAGTTATGCAATTTTAGTATGGACAGGTGTTCGCACATGATATGAAAGAACCACTGACCGAAATTTGGAGAATTTAGGACAAACGGTATGTATTTCTATAAAGAACAAACAAACAGATTTCCATCTTTATTTATATTTATATTATTTTTTTATTTTATTTTTAATTTTATATTTATTATTATTATTATATTATACATTTTTTTTATTTGTTTACCCCCCCCCCCCTCCTGGCTACCGCGACCAACGTTTTCAATGCGATCTCTTGTTAGTTCTCGCGAAGTAAAATTTTAAAAACCGTAATTAATACGGCTTTTTTTTCGCGACTAGTTACCTCTCGCATAGGTAATTAGTCCAAAAATCTTTATTAGGTAAGACTAGTAATTTTTTTATTACTTATTATTCCTGTATAATAATAATATATATATATATATATAGTATAATAATAATAAATAAAAGGAACAGAATTGGAAATATACTTAAAGGTATAATTAGCTTTATTATATTATATTATATTATATATATAATAGATAATTGATAAGAATAGTTATTTTCATCACTCGTACCAAAAGTGGTTGTTTTCGGTGCGCTGGAAATTAGGCCTGAATTACACCTGCCGAGTACTGGGCCGAGAGAGTACACTCGGCCGAGTGCTCGGTTAATGTAATCAGCTAAGTCAGTACTCGGCCTAGCAGCAGGCGAGTCATTTCGGCGTGAGTGGATAGAAGGCTGTTCTATTCTCTCGGCCGAGTGAATACCCCCACCACCGGCCCACTCTACTCGCCACACCACTCGGTCGCACAGTGGGACGAGTCCACACTCCTGTTGGACATCGGCTATAACTCTCAAAGAAATTTCGCTGGGCTTCTCAAATTTTGTCAGTTTATGTTTTTGAGGACGCAGAATCTTAATTATTGTCATTTCATTCATAATCATTACATATATATATATATATATATATATATATATATATATATATATATATGTGTGTGTGTGTGTGTGTACATTATAATTATAAAATATATTAGTATAAATTCAAAGTTCATTAACAATTTTATATTAAAATTTATAGCAATTACGTTTACAGTAGTATGTTGTAACAATAATAAATAGATAACTACTATGATTGAAAATATAATTAAATAATAACAAATTTAATGTAATATACCTTTTTTTAAAATTATGAAATTATTCATTAGCTTCACATTCTACCTTATGAGCAAGCTTCTTGCTTCCTGGACATTTTACTTTTCAGAACACTATTACATTGAGGTTGAAATGGGATCGGAGTTGATAGCAAACTATCGATTCTTGACGTTTTTTTGGAATGCTGCTCTCTATAATCCCAAAAATGTTTCTGATTTGTTTCTTGATCCTTATTCCGAAGCCAGGTCGTATCAGTCAAATCTATCTTATTCTTTTGAAAAAAAAAAGGTCATTGGTTTTTTTATATACATATTTATGATGTTAGCAGCACAAAAGTCGTATAATACCTACGTTTGATTTTGTTTGACAGGACTTAAAAAAAAAGGCTAACAAAATTATAACTTTAGTCAATTCCAAACTACCTACTTTAACCAAGCAACTACTGTCTATTTATAATTTAATGAAAATTAAAGACAGTGAAATATTTTTGCTAACAATATTTCGTGTACAGTGTACTCTTTTAACTTACTAATTATTATAGTGCAGTACAAATATAAAATATTAAAAACATTAACAATTTTTTTAAATGTTCAATGCTATTCTATTGGAAATCGTAATTTGGTGAATAAATTGTTGCAGTTGGTTCGAAATATATTAATTTGAGGATTATGGGTTGATGAATACCCAAATATGCTAAGAAGATGTTCTAAATAACCAAATTCACTCTTGAGTTCAGTGTTCACGCGTGGTAAAATCTCATTTAAATAAGAATAGGCAGATTGTGGCAAGATCGGAAAACTGTTTATAAAACTTCAAACCTTTGCTAACAATAGGGTATATGTAGTTTTCCGGGCAATTTCCGGCATTTTACTATATTGTACCAAATAGTTTACATTTGTTTGAACCGTCGTAACTGTTGCATATGTTTTTCCAAAACTATATTTCTGGTGTATTACAATTCGTTAGCAATGCTTGATCATACTGTAAACATTTCATTAGGTTTAGCCAAAAAATATAGGCACACTTACTTTAAATATAAAAAAGATGAATGTCTTACTGCCATGTTTCAACTCATATTGTATCATTATTAACGCAAACATTGAGTTAAATATTAGTGCACATAACAGGGAAAGGATTCTAGTTTATTAATATTACTATGAAACCTCTAAATTTTAACTTTCTTGTTTTGGTCCAATGTCCGGTCGGACAGTGGACTCGCCCCACTGTGGGTCGGTGTGATCAGTCAAAGTGAAGTAGACATAGTAGTGCGATTTATCCCCGGTCTCAATCTTTTTGTGATTAATTAATTTATTAAGTTCAAAATGGCTAAATGGAAAAAAAACAATTAAATTTATGCTAGAGTACAAATCACACGAATGCCTCTGGAATTTCAAATCAGCAACCTATAAAAACAAGCAAATTCGTCATGCGATCGCTTATTTCAAGTTAGTAAAAGCGACGAATTTACCTGATTTTGGTGTACCAGAGGTAAAAAATAAAATTAAAAAATTGAAGTCAATATACAACCAAAAAAAGAAAAAAATTCACGGTTCTAAAAAATCTGGTTGTTGGTTATCTTCAGTTTACGAATCCTGTGTAAAATGATTCCAGGAATTGGAACCTACCACGGAAATCGGGTACAAGAGGAAAACATAAAAAAATATTTCAAATATTTCAACATTTTTTTTGTTTAAATCTATGAACTTAAAAAATAATGGCAGGTATAATCAAATTGCAACATTTCTTTAAAACTTTCTTAATTTGTATTATTTGCCTCCTACGCGGAACTATGTTTCACGAACGCATAACCACAATGGCACTGACTCGCCGGCTGTCTCCTCCACGTGTAATCACCCCAATCCTCAATATTTTGCTCGGCCGAGTGACAGAGGGAGCTACTCGGGCCAGCTACTCGGTTGGTGTAATTCAGGCTTTAGACCAAGCACCGAAAACACACTTTTGGTACGTGTTATGAACAATAATTTTCATCATACTGCTCATACTTGAGTACACAACACTTTTATATTTCATTAATAACTTACGGATACAATATAAGAAATTAAACTGAAACTTTTTTTTTTTTTTTTTTTTTTTAATGAAATCTGTTTATTAACCTATAATAGAAGAAAAGTACTTAAATATTTACATTAATATTTACAGTACAATTCTAATTATAGTATTATAGTAGGCTTCCTCTAAAACATATTCTATTATATCCATGACTTTTTGCACTTCAAACATACTACCTAAATTAGAATAAAGCACAGTATAGCTACAAGTAACCTCCTTCAAACACATGTTTATCAATATAAATTAGTAGCAGGTAAGGTTAGCGCACCAAACAGATTTTCAGGCCTAGGTCAGAAAACTACTACTTTACGGACTCAAACCGAGTATTGAAAACAAATGTTTATGATGCATTATGATAAAAAATATTTATTGTTATAATAATAATAACAATAAATATTGACTTATAATACATTTTTTAGCAATATCTTTCCATCAAACTAGATATCGTTGTGATTTAACTCTCGGGGTTTTTGTCTGGTGAATATATATTCTGTATGGGAATATATAGACAATCTATCTGTTACTATAAAAATAAATAAATCGGTTTCGCTTTACCTCAGTGTGCCATCAACATAAACTTATGCAACAAGCGGTTTTCGAACTCTTGCCAAATCAGTAGTTAACTTACAAGGGGAGGGCACAGCTATGGGGTCGTCGATCGGGCCCATTTTTTTTCTGGTGATTCTACATCGAAAAATAGTCGACACGTGTCCAAGCGTTCCGTCCAATGGGCCTTAGGTGCTGAGAAATAAAATAAAATACCTTGAAAATCCTTTAATTTTATCTTGAGTTTGGAAAATGATATCGACATGATTCTTTTACTAATTTATTTATTTTAGAGAGTAGATTAAAGGAAAAATACAATCGTTAAAGAATTATTTATATTTTTCAATTTAATTTAAAAAAAGCTTCAAGTTTTCAAGTAAACTAGCTTTATAAATTTTTTCACATAAAAAAATAGCAGAATTGAGTTCAGCACCTCAAGAAACCCTGATGTCTTAAATATCATCCAAAAAAAAAAATAAAAATTTTTTCCTGTCAGGAGCAGCTTAAAAATGTTTCAGCAAAATTTCAAATTCTGCATCTCGTGTTGAGCTGATCCGATTTTTACGTTCTTGAGCTCGTTGCATAGAAGAAAGCTTCCTTTTTCTAACCATATAAATAACTATTGTATTATCTCGGGAAGCTCTTGTAAAAAATGGTCCTCAAAATAAAAATTAAATTCAAACTTTTCTTTGTATTATGTTGATTCCTGAAGACGTAAAAATATCTCGATTAGGTTAAAATGTGTAACTCTAGAGCCTTTATTTACCCTATAAATTTGATGAGAATCGGTTGAATTTTCTCCGAAATGTGTTCGGATTTTTGGATGTTTAACGAAATTGTAAGGATCTAGCCTTAGCGAAACTTTTAATGCAATTTTTAATTTTTTTTTTTTTTTTTTTTAATCTTCCTAAAATTTGCTTATAGGTTTTTTGATTGTCCTCAAAACGAATCTGAAAATTGTTATGAAACAAATGAGCCGAGTAACAACCAAAAACAATACTAATAATTTAAAAAAAAAATCCTAGAATGAAAGAAAATAAAAAGTTAGTCGATCACTTTGGGAGAGAGGTTTGTAAGAGTTTTCAATAACAAATAACAATTAGGAATGATTCACATCGTATCAGTTTTAAAATCCCCCACCTACCCTCACCAGTAAGTAAACAAAGAGTATATGCGGACGAGTGCAAAGTACGTTTTTCTATTTTAGTTCGCACTTGTTTCATTATACCACATTCACATTGGAAGTATATCCATAAGAAAAAAGTACTACTTGTTGATGGCGAGGGCATAGAAAAAACACATTGCATATAGATCATTTACTAGTGGTAAAAACATCGTGAAAAGGATAGAAATAATTACTTTTTAGAGTTATGTTGATGGAATATTCTGGCAAAATACTGACATTAAAAAATCATTTTGTGCAAAACTGTTTTTGTTTCATAATCGAGATATTTTTACGTGTTCAGGAATCAACATAATATAAAGAAAAGTTTGAATTTAATTTTTATTTTGAGGACCATTTTTTACAAGAGCTTCCCGAGATAATACAATAGTTATTTATATGGTTAGAAAAAGGAAGCTTTCTTCTATGCAACGAGCTCAAGAACGTAAAACTCGGATCAGCTCAACACGAGATGCAGAATTTGAAATTTTGCTGAAACATTTTTAAGCTGCTCCTGACAGGAAATTTTTTTTATTTTTTGTTTTGGATGATATTTAAGACATCAGGGTTTCTTGAGGTGCTGAACTCAATTCTGCTATTTTTTTTATGTGAAAAAATTTATAAAGCTAGTTTACTTGAAAACTTGAAGCTTTTTTTAAATTAAATTGAAGAAATATGAATAATTCTTTAATGATTGTATTTTTCCTTTAATCTACTCTCTAAAATAAATAAATTAGTGAAAGAATCATGTCGATCTCATTTTCCAAACTCAAGATAAAAAATAAAGGATTTTCAAGGTATTTTATTTTATTTCTCAGCACCTAAGGCCCATTGGACGGAACGCTCGGACACGTGTCAACTATTTTTCGATGTAGAATCACGAGGGAAAAAAATGGGCCCGATCGACGACCCCATAGCTGTGCCCTCCCCTTGTTAGTAAAGTTCGTTGCTACAGCATTGGAAGTATTCTGTAGTAACTACAAAGACCCTCAACGAACTATTTGATTCGAAATGGGTCCAAGTGTTTCTATCAACGATTACTACATATTTCCATATTTCGCATTTACTAGAACCATTTATTTTAATTCGTTCATTTAAAATGGTTTATTTAACTCAAAAATGAAATTTGACGTTTTCGTGAGGATTTGCACTTCATGTTCGCTTTTAATACACCTTAGGATCCCATTGCTATTGTTGTTTCAGCCCACTGATTTCTCAATCTCCTTGTTATCTTAGTGTCATCTTTTCCAGGCTCTGTCAATGACGGCAATTCATCATTTGGCACGGCTTCAGGGTTTCGGACAAGGCCTCTTCGGAAGGAAGAAGCCTGTACTATCGGTATTAAAAAAATATATATTGATAATAGATTAATCCTAGTTATTTTTTTTTTACATAAAACAAGAACTTGCAACTACTGAAGTCTGGGTATGAAAGTTGAATCAGTACTGGGCAATGTTAAACATAAAACAATGACGACTTCTTTAGATTTTGGTGACTCATTGTTTATCTTGTTGGTTTGTTGAAATTAATTTGACCTAGGAAAAGTGGATACAGGAAATGGTAATGTATTTTCTGTTGACAAACAAGATCAATTAGGATTTATTGAACAGACGTTGAGTTTCTATTACTCAATCAGGTACTTGATGTATTCTGTGTACATAGTCTGGACGACAACTCTATATTCAAACAGTCTGTTGGTTTATTTGAGTTTTACCAATTAATTTATTCCAACTAGACTTGCTTTTCTTAATTAACCTATTCAAATCATATCTTGTGTCTACATCTATATCCTATTCATCTACGGGGAATGTGTCCATCAGTGGGTTAATTGGAATTGATTGCTAATTGTGTAAATTATGTTTGTTTTATCTTCCTCGTTACCACAGCTGGGGAAGCTTTCTATTCTTGAAGGACACATTTTTAAGTTCTCATATTCTGAAATTCGACACTTGTTTTAATATTATGCATCAAGGGACTTGATATATAAAGCGGGGATTTCGCACCCTGTGATGGGCTTATCGCCTACTACTGCTGATCCGTTTTTCAGGGATCTTGCGACTTTGCGTAGAATAGTACTAAGTCAAAATTATCACATTCTTCCATTGACTAATTTTTCCAGCACCTAGTTTCGCTTACCGATGGGTTAATGTATTTTGTTTGACATGATTACACAGCAATAACTGCTCGTTTTTATATGCTGTTTCCTCTACCGACTGAGCCTGTAAGATAAAAGGTTTGGTCGACGCACCTCATTTTGTCTGCTGCCTTAATTTACAAGAGATAAAGTAATATGAATTAGTGAAATTATCGCATAAGTTCATTGTACATAATTTTTTTTAGCCCAGATCTTATACCGTTTCCTGCTTACACCTACTAGATTATTTTGCTTCTCGCACATCGCATTTGTCCCGATCCTGTACGATGCCAGGTACTCGGTAAGGATCCCTATCCTAATTAAACCTGGATAGGCAAAATTTAGGACTCCCACAGTAGCATCGTCCGATTAGCCGTAGTGGCATCAAGTGACGTTAAACAAACAAACATCGCATTTGTTACGTGAGAAGTCTCCTAGTTGCATTTTAGACAACACCTTTAATTTTTTTCTTTGCTTGACAATTATTAATTTTCTATTACAGTAACCATTAATAATAGTTTTAAGCAATACATAAAGTGAGCTAGAGAAAAGGAAAATTAACGTCTGTATAGTGTAAAAATTTAATCTTTCCTGTTATTATTCAAATTAAAATTTTTATAGATTCCCTTTTAACTACTGGAAGCAAGCAGACCGTTTTCTGTTGTATTACATGTGGCACTATGCAAAAATGCTACTGTTTGCGGTAAACTCTGACAAAAAGATAGTTTTTAAAGTAAATAATGGTTCGAAAGAAAAGACGTAACATTTATATTTTTTTTGTTAGCGAAAAGGAGCGTTATTGTTTTTAGAGATTTTTGTTCTTTATCCTAAATGGCATTTGGCTTAGATTTTAGCGAGGGTTTAATCTTCTTTCATCCTAAATAATGCAAGATCATCAAAATAAGGTTTTATTTTTCATTATTTTTTTGTATTATTGCCGTTTATACGTATCAGAAAATCATGAGCGGGATTAATTGATTGAGTAACTACACCAAAGAGTGCATCCAAAACTAAGGAAATACAATTAATTTATCTCCACAACCATAAACTGAGTTCCGTTAGCCGACTTGAAGAAACTCACTCCGATCGTGCTTAGAAGTGACAAACCTTTCTCTTTTAAAATGATAAATCACTTTGCGGTAATCCAACTGTGCCCCCGAATGTTTCGCATTAATGTTCGATGCATCAACTTTAGAACTTTAGTTTTTCGAGGAAAAATAGAACAGTAGAAGTTATATTTTTTTTCGATGGGACCATTCAATGATTGTTATAAGAGATCATTGTCTATACTCCGATTTACTTCCTGCTAATAAAACGTTTTATCTCGTATAAAGAAATGCAAGGTCGTAAGCTTGATACCTCAAAACTCTCGAAAAGAAGCAGACGGATAAATTAGAAACTTTTACAGAACGTTGCTGTTTAGTCAAATAGTGTCCATATCTATTTTTTTGCTAATAATAATTCAATCATAACAGAATACAGCCTATTTATTTTTTTATGGCATGTTTGTTTCTTTAACGTCACTTAATATCAATCAATATCAAAAAATCTTAATATAAACGAGTATCTGACATCGTACAGGCTCGTTACCAGAGATCGTGTCCCCTATCCGAGGGACGGCATAGCTAAGGTTTTTTTACTCCCATTAAAAAATCCTAGGGCCACCACGGGGCGCGAACCCGCGACCTATAGTATTGTAGGTTGCCATTCTAACCACTAGACAGGTGACCCCTTTTATCACATGTTTTTCTACTGTTACATCAGTTAATATCACCAATTCCGAATAAAATGAAAGTAGCTCGGAAACGCAACAGTACGTTTCAGTTTTAGACTGAACCTCAAGAAAATTATTCATGGTAAATACACGTAATTGTTATTACATTCATATGGACAACCATGCATTCTTGTTTGGCACGTAGACTAAAACTAAACTATTCGAGTAATCAGGCACAGCCTTGTAATGACTCAAGTTGCTAAACAAAACAATAAATTACTCATAGCTAGGGTACTCGTGTGTAGAAAAAGGAAAGGAATGAATATAAACTAGAATAAATGGATTCATTGTTGTATTATCGCTGCATTTAGTTATATTTAATTATATTGTTAATGTATATATTTAATATAACTATTTTTAGTATTATTTAAAAATTATTAATTTTTATTTCGAGAAATGGATATGCAAAACCGAAAAAAGTGGCAGGAACTTTCAGTGGCGATTTACGACTCCGCATTAAAATATAATCGTTCGTGGTGATGATGGTGATTTATTGTTATAATTAATATTTTTTACATCAAATTTTCCAGTAACAATAACCCACTTTCTGATCGAGAACACAATAAATGAAAAATATATTTAATTATTGCAGCCCAATTACAGTGCAATAAAAAAAAAAAAAAAAGGTTTTTTACTTAAAAATGTAATTATGAGATAAATAAAAATGAGAGTGATTCGTTATTCCACAGTTTTATTACTAGGTTAGATGAACAGTTAATGCAATGTGCAAGTAAATACGAATGGATAATAAATTAAAGATAAACTGTAGAATGTACGTTCAAAGTTTCGATCAAACTGGTTCTTTCGATGGATCAGCAGACATTAGTGACCTTTTGATCCTCAGCTGAAACAAAGAATACGATATAATTATTAAAATAATAAATGAAACGGTTCAATTTGGAAATCTGTAGGAATACAATTTTCTTAAATTTAAAGTAAATATTCATCAAGTATAATTTTACTTAAATGTCAATAAAACCCATAGAAACTTTTAACTAACCCTAGATTATTATTTGTCACGCCATTTTTGATTTAACGCCTTAAAACCCAAATAAACGCTATTTTCGATGCAGCTAAACTAAAGAACTGGCTTCTACAGTTCGTATCAACAAACTCTTCAGAGGAAAATAGCCGAAGAGGAAACTACCCGAGGTAGGGGCAGCGCTGTTGTCGACAAGCAGTGGAAGATATGCATTTATGTAATCGATCAAGAAGAATAACAATCCCATGTTCACAAGACAAACCGTTAGGTGTGATGGTTTGGGCCTACCGATGGTACAGCGTCCCACCAGGCTTCCACAGGAAACATATAAAAAGTAAAAGAGGCGAAAAGAATGGACACTAAATCCAATAGTTTGAAAAAATAAGGAAATGGAGAATGTGACAGAACTCTACACTCAAAATGGACGTTCGCTGTTCTTTAAAAAGATTAGGGAAGGCAGCTTCCTTTGGTCAGAGTAACGGACTGCAAAGACGCAGGTGGAACTCTAATAATTCACAAAGATGATATCCTGGAGCCATAAAACAAATTAACAGTGCCCAGAAAACTACAGTTAATGCGTAGAGACTCATTGAATTCTGTGGAATCCCAGGATAAAATTGAAAGCGCCTGAGTGGATTGAAACATGGGAAGGCGCAAGTCTGGACGAAATCCAGTTAGAGTTGTTGAAGCATGGAGGGGAAACGTTAAAGGAAGCCCTCCTTGAGTTGAGGATGGCCATCCGTGAAAGGGATTAGCCATTATTTTCCCAATACATGAGAAGGGGATATGACGAATGTGCGAACTGCAGAGGGATCTCGCATCTCTTATGTGTCTACAAGCTGCTCTCTGACATTCCTTCTGAAATGATCCTCCGGTATGCTGAAAAAGAATTTGTAAGATACATGGCTGGATTTCGGAGTAGATAGGTCCGATAGCTGGATGGAATTGCAGCCAATCCCAAAGCGTGGAGTTCGGAATGGAAAGCTGCAGCAGAAGAGAGAGACGACTGGCGAAAGCTTCTAGAGTTTTTTATTTTTTATTTTATAGGACCATCCCTAGAACCCAAACCCCAATCTGGAGGGTCAGGAGTTGCGTTTTGCACCAACCTCCCCTGGCCCGGGAAACGCCGTATAGCCTAAAATGAGAGGAAGGTGAGAACCAAATTTTAAAAAAACTTTTAAATTATGGACAATAATGGTAGTTTTATCGCTAGACTTAGATCACTATAGAACTCTGAAATTCATACTTGATATTTTTGGGTTTCGATAAGATCGAAATAAAAAGCCCCTTTTCTTGTAATTTGGCGCCAAAACGCGTTCGAATACCTACCAGTCATCTTCACAAGGTCATTGAAATAGTATAATTAATTCATAACTAACGTATGTTATACTTAAACTTTTTTATGTTTTTAGGATTTAAATATTCATAAAGATAAAAATTATGCTAAACCCATTCCTCGCTCCAATAGGTGCTCGAGATTCCAGTTCCCCATTAAATCATAATTCATTAGTACGGAAAGAAAAGCTACCATACCCGCACCACTAAAACTCACTAAAGTGTGGGGTAATGGGTTTAGTGCTTTGTTTCTGTGTCAACGATGGTTACCATCAAGGAGGTGGTCTGACTGCATTCGCACAAAATTGCCTGGTTTTCCCCATTAATTAATTGTTACTACTCTTACCCAAGGTTCGATCCATAGCAGTTTCGATAGAATATAAAATTACTCGTCGCAACAGTTTCGAACCCGTGACCTCAAGCATAGACTGCGGTCCCTTGCTTAAACGCAACCTACCTCTCATATTCCCTTAAGTAAAAATAACAGAAACATTTTTTTTTACTTACCACAGAGATGGCTGTATTTTAGCGACTTGACTTTACCATGTTTTGTACAATTTAATTTTCCACGGGTAAATGGAGGCTGTCCTATGAAGTTACCCCTAAAACCATTTTCAAATGTGTATATAAAACAAACCACTAAATGGAAAGAAATACATATATTTGTTATTGATTGACAAAAACTTACGGTGGTAAATAGTTACAAACTAAGAGTTTCTTATCAAGATTGTCCTGCTTGAATATGCTCAAACCGCATCCCACATAGCCGCTCTTTCCCCATATCATCTAAAAAACATGATGAATGATATTTATAAATATTTATAAAAAAAAATAGTTTAGTTAAATTATTTCAATTATAATGGTATTTTAACCATTCCATGACGAATTTGACGACATGAAGTTATAAACAAATCGAAAAAAAAAGTTTTACAAATGAATTATATGATCAGCAAAGTATTGTTACGGGCTTCGGGTTCGATAGAATGAACAATTAGCAATAGAACAATAATTTATTAATCAATACTCGCAAGGGTAATTACTGCCTTATTATCAGAAACAAACCAGGCTGTGTATGCAGACTCTACTCACTTATAACAAACCGCACGGGTTAAAACAAGAGTCTTTTCTACGACATACACTATCACCACAATAACATATCACAATTCTAGGATAGGATAGGTTCAAGTTCGATCAACATCAGAGGTTACGACTCCCTAGCTTTTTGGATAGGTACATTTCTTACAAAATGTTTTTTTCTTCTCTTCTCGTTTTTTTCATTTTCCTTTTTTTTTTTTTTTTTATTAATTTTTATATAATATTATTTGTCTTTTTCTCCATTTTCCTCGTTTTGAGTATTTTTTTAAAGTTGTCTATTTTCCCTCACTCTTCTCATAGATTGATTAGGCATTACAATAACACAATAAGAATGAATATGTTTTTAAATTATCCAATATTTAGTAAATAATGATAACGACCTAATAAATGAATGAAAAGGCGTATATATAGCAGAATTTCAAATATACTTTTATTTGTCAATTTAATCAGTACTCGTACAAATACACACTCAAATGCATATTCACATACAAACATACTTGCATACAATTATGTAGACTTGGGAATTAAATTATATCATATAAGTTGCTTTCTTGATGATTTTCCCAATCGAATATTTACAATCGATTCAATACAAAAGAGATATTTTCAATCGAATTATCAGATCCTTGGAAATAAAATAGGTTTTGTTAGACTGGAGATTCCTCTAAAACATGCTGCCCCGTGAGTTGTGGGGCTGTTTCTAGGTTTTGCACAGTGCTTTCTATTTGACTTATGAATTTTATTTTATATGTTTGATCAAGAATTTACCTTATGAAGGGTGTTGGGAGAAATATTTGGCAGAGGTACAACAGAAAAACTTGTAAAATCACAGTTTTACAAGACATTCAAACCCAAACACGTGAGTCTGTGTAACCTTCTACAGTGGATCCAGATCTCCAAATGTAACTTTCAGAACTAGCTTAGTGCTGATGAAGACTCACATGTTTGGCTCGAAATGTTGGCGGTTAAAGTTAAGAAAAGGTTTTTATTATAGACAATCATTTTCATTCTAGTTCAGTTAGATTGCAACTCATCGACAAATAGAAACTTTTTTACTTTCGCTTACCGATATATAAAATATATAGTAAGGGAAAGTATTGCTATCGTGAAAAATTTCGACCGGTTTTCAGCGGAAATACTGGTTTTGGGGTCCCCAGAGTCAAAATAACCAAGTCCCGCGAAATGGTCTGTGTGTGTTTGTGTGAACAGACTAAATCAAAAACTAAAAACCATAAAAACCTGAAATTGGGTATTTGGTATATGTATATGCCCGTGATGTGACAGCAAAAATTTTAGTGAAACTGGTCAAACGGAGGGGGTACTTTATTTAATAAATTTTGTCTTATTTTTTTTTTTTTGTTATATTTGATATATTTAAGTTAATTGTGTGTAGAATGAGTAAAAAGTCAATAATATTCTTAAATGATACAACCTTTTGCTTAAAACAATGTTTACCAGATAAAACAACCAAGTAAAAGGTCACAAGTCACAATATTTTTTCAATTATTTTTTTGTCTTATTTGCAGTAAGTTCAATAAATATATGTAACAACTGTAATTAATAATCATTGACATCACGAGAAATAGTATCAATGCATGTACAACTAAAAAATGGGGTCACCTGTGGTGTAGTGGTTAGCATGGCAACCTACAATACTAAAGGTCGCGGGTTCGCGTGCAGTGGTGGCCCTAGGATTTATTAATGGGAGTAAAACATCCTTGGCTACGCCGTCCCTTGGATAGGACGTAAAATGGAGGTCCCGAGCCTCTATGATGTCAGGTACTCGTTAAAGGTCCCTATCCTAATTATACCAGGATAGGCAAAGTTTAGGACTCCCACTGTAGCATCGTCCGATTAGTCTTAGTATCATAATGGGATGTTGAACAAACAAATAAAAAATAAAAACATAATTGTTTGCCATACGTCGAAGCAATGATTGTTGGTTTCATATGCCAGACTTACGTACAAAAAATTTCTTCCCCCTCTTGAAAATCAGAGAATTGAAGACTTTCCTTAAATATTTCGAACTTTACCCGAGAGGGATCTTATTCATAAGGTTCTAAATTCAGAAAAGTTTTTTTTTTTCATTGATGCAAACAGAGTGAGTGATTATATCAAATCAAGGATGGTTGGTGTGAATCAAGGTATGGTTAAGGTTTGTTTCCATGATAACGAAAGGTTTGATTCCCGTTTACTATGATACATTGGCAACGCTGACTCATACACATTCTTTTTTTATGAATCACGAAACAGTTCTAAGCTTGCGATCTTTTAGAATGAATCCTCGATAATTCATGCCCTCGTAATTGGAACACTTATTTCTAAGCATTGCTTTTTTTTCTAACTGCCCTCGCTTAACTCCTGGCTCAGAGAAGACTGCACTTCGAACCTAGTTTCTTGGTTTTAGTGTTTCCCCAATATACACGATTTTAATTACAAGCTTCGGAATATTTTATATCCTCTGTCCCGACCTTTTCTTTGCCAAACTCCCAGCTCAAATCATCTTCTTGTCATCCAAAACTTCTAACCTTGGTTCATGTCCACTAATTCACGTAGGGCTTCCTCATTAGATGATGATTTTTGTCCAGACCCTTTCTCACTTTTTCAGCTTTTGTTATCGAAGGATCATCCTCCTCAAATATTCCCCTAAATCTCGTTAATGTAATAAATTCGAAAAAAAAAATCTATTTGTGTATTAAATAAGACCGCAGCATGAAAAAACCTCTGATTTATCGAGAAATACTACTTTACGTTGTTTGAACTCCTTTTATCAATCATCTTAGTATTGAGTATAGTATTAAGTGAATAACTATTTTCTTGTAGAAAAAAAATATTCTCATAAAAAAAATTCTATTTTCTCATTTATTTAATTTAATATGGTGCGCCTTATTATTAGGGAAAAGTGCCTCATTATGGGATTGGTGCCTCATATGTGATATGTAGTTTCTGGATATAGCTCGTACCGTAACCTCGCTTTTATTCAACAAAATTGAAGATTAATGTCGCATTGGCACATAAACTTGTCACATAACCCACATTGTAATATGGGATCTTTTTCACTTTTGATGTGGTCTACTACTACTGCTAAATGTACAACAACATTGTCTGAATCGTCTAAGCAATTTAGAGCCAAGAAATTAATTATTAAAAAAAGGATCCCATAATAGGGCACTTTCCCCTATATTATATTATATCATAATGTTATATTGCTTTATTATAACAGTTTTTAAGCAATAATTATGCATTCAATAGAAATTACGAGCCCCCTAAAAAAAACCAAAAATAGACTTTCCAAAGCGATTTATACTACCGAATTCTATATATTGTGACGATGTAACGATAAATATATTAATAAGAATAAAACGTCGAGTTAATAGTTTTAATCCCAAGCCTGGCCATTTGAGGGAAGAACGAAGAATATGTATAAAATTTGATTTATATACCCTTAGTTTAGTTTTATTTGAAATTCTATATTAACAACAGAAAAAAAATAACAAACCTGCGAGTAATGTCCAGCCTCAGGGGTATATTTTCCAAATTGATACAACTTGTTTTCATTAATCCAACCATCCGTCAGTTGTTTCAGAAGATTTGTCAAATCTACTTTACCTCTGCTCATTGAGATAGCTAGGTTTTGCCCAACCTGGATTCCTCCTAATTACAATATAACAAATAAATAGCAATAACAACTTTAATTGTTTTCATAGTTATTAACAAGAACTAGTAATACAGATTTTATAAATAGAAAAAACATTATTATAGTCTAAAAACATATTCTATCGCAAATTCAAGTGATAAATACAAGCGGTCACACTACAAGCCTATACAGGGCTCTTTATAGATGTTAAATCTCTTACTCGACTCGGAGAACTCAGAATCTCTATTAATTATAGATAGTCCGACAGTATACAGTAGAACCTCGATTATCCGGGGTGATGACGAGGAGTGTGGATAATAAAAGAATCCTTATAATCCGTATCAATTCAGTTTGCAGTAAAGACGCAAGAAAAATAATAATGTTTGATAATAATAAATTTATATTTATAAAAAAAACCAAAAAAAAAACAATATCTACCTACATCTATATAAATAAAGATGTAATTCTGTTTGTTTGTTTGTTTATTTGTTCTTTATAGAAATCCATACCGTTTGTCCTAAATTCTCCAAATTTCGCTCAGTGTTTCTTTGATACCAGGTGCGAACACCTGTCCATATTAAAATTGCATAACTTCAGCCGATCTTCAGCTGCTATTCTTTATTTTCCAAATTTCGCTCAGTGGTTCTTTCAGACCAGGTGCGAACACCTGTCCATATTAAAATTCCATAACTTCAGCCAATCTCTGTGTATATTCTTCATTGTTATAAAAATCGTTATGATCTCGCTTTACAATGTTTTTTTTTTACGAAATCGACCGTTTCTTTAGAAAAATGAAATTCTCCGTGTGAAACCGGGATATACAGCTATAATATATGTATATAAAGATGAAATTGTTGGTCCTTTATAGAAATCATACCATCAGAATACATACCGTTTGTCCTAAATTCTCCAAATTTCGCTCAGTGGTTCTTTCAGACCAGGTGCGAACACCTGTCCATATTAAAATTGCATAACTTCAGCCGATCTCTGGATATATTCTTTATTGTTATAATAATCGTTTTGATCTCGCTTTAGATTGGTTTTTACAAAATCGACCGTTTGAGTCGATAAAAGTCTCAGTTTATAGATTTAAAAAATGAAATTCTCCGGGTGAAACCGTTATATACAGCTAGCTGTATGTCCCAGTTTCACCCGGGAAATTTAATTTTTCTAATGAAACGGTCGATTTCGTAAAATAACCATTGTAAAGCGAGATCATTACGATTTTTATTAGGATAAAGAATATCAGCTGAAGATCGGCTGAAGTTATGCAATTTTAATATGGACAGGTATGAAAGAACCACTGTGCGAAATTTGGAGAATTTGGGATAAACGGTATGGATTTATATTAAGAACAAACAAACAAACAGAAATTTTGCCCTGCAGTTTCAGCTACTAGCAAATTGGCTTGCCTAAGACTCAGTGGCGGGCCTTGTATTTCTGGGCAGACTCAGTTTCCCGCGATTCTGCCTGTCTAATCCTCTGTTGTTCAATCCTATTTTGATGTTCGTCGAGAGCTTCGGCTGCTCGTATTTGACGTTGTTTTTACTTTCACTTACCTATAGATGAAATATATAGTAAGTGGAAGTATTGCGATCGTGAAAATTTTCGACTTCCGTTTTTCAACGGAAATACACGTTTTGGGGTCCCCTGAGTCAAAATAACCAAGTCCCGCGAAATGGTCTGTGTGTGTGTGAACAGACAAGTTCAAAAACTATTAACCCTGCGAACCTGAAATTGGGTATTTAGAGTATGTATATGCCCGCGATGTGACAGCAAAAATTTCATCAAATTTGCTCAAAGGGAGGGGGTACTTTATTTAATAACTTTTTAAGTTTTTTTCGATTTTCTCAAAAACGGCTCTAACGATTTTGATTAAACTGAGTATTTAATCTATTTACATGCCCGAGATATTACTGTAAAAATTTCATCAAAATTGATCAACTGGAGGGGGGACTTTACTTAATAAATTTTGTATCATTTTCACGTGTTTTTTTTATTTACTCAAAAACGGTCTTGACGATTTTGATCAAACTGGGTATATGATGTATGCATATGCCCGAGATATGACTGTAAAAATTTCATCAAAATTTATCAACTGGAGGGGGGACTTTACTTGATAAATCTTATACCATTTTCACGTGTTTTTTTTATTTACTCAAAAACGGTTTTAACGATTTTGATCAAACTTGGTATTTGATGTATGTATATGCCCGAGATATGACTGTAAAAATTTCATCAAAATTGGTCAAACGGAGGGGGCACTTTATTTCATATTTTTTTTCCAATTTTTACCTTTTTGATCGATTATCTCAAAAACGGCTTTAACGATTTTTATCAAATTCGTTATGCTTGATGAAAATTAGTTGCTATTTAATATCAGGTAAGCTTTATCATTATTAAAATGTTCTGAGGGGGCTTAGTTGGGGAAGGGGCCTTTTTTGTTTTCCTATAAAGTACCTTTGTTTTAGTTTATATTGAGAAATTAACTGTCTCTCATCACGCCTAAAAATTAGAAACGCTAAATATGATATATGAAGATAATCAAGTAAACATATACAGGAGAAAAAAAGAAAAATATTCCGTCAACTCATAAAACACCTTGAGCTCACGCATGCACCGTACGCCTTTAATGACAAACCAATGCGGTATAATTAAAAATGTTCTGTTCATTTGAGAAGTGGCAATTAACAAAATGCATTAATCTAAGTAAGTTGGTAAGTGAAAGTTGTGTGTTGCGCGCACGCACCAGATTTTTTAGCTTTTGAGCTCATTACTCCTATTGAAGCTCGCTTCTTAGGAGGCATTTTTAAAAATAAATTTACCATGCATGTGAATAAACGTATTGTAATGTTAAAAAAAAAAAACATATGGTTTAAAAATCCCAGAACTCGGCGCCTGCCAAGGGACGGTCTTACCGGGCCTTGTTGGCCTCTTCAAAATCTATAAAATGTATTTTAAGGCCATTTTTTCGACTCAAACGGTCGATTTCGTAAAAAAACCATTGTAAAGCGAGATCATGACGAATTTTATAACAACAAAAAATATACCCAGAGATTGGCTGAAGCTATTTCTTACATAATATATAAAAATTAAATTTATGAAAATATCTGTATATTTATAAATCTGTGGCTGCAACGTAAAGAGTGTTTAAGTTCAAACTAAAAAATATTTTTAAAATTTTGTTTTATAGCAGATTCGTAGCACATCAATAAGTTTATTTAGCATTTAACGCGGTCAGCACCATCACTAGGGTTATCCAAATTTAAATCCCTATAATTCAAATTTCGTTCTCTATCTAATGGTCTGATTCCCTTAATTCCCAAACGACTAAATTTATTTATCAAGGTGTCTCCTACAAAATTTTATAAATCTGCAAAAGTCGTATGTAGACAATGTTTTTTTTTTTCAATTTGGACTTTTTACGGTGCAGCCACATATACGTACATAACATGAGAAAGTGTGCAGATGATTACATATAATATTTCTCTAGAACAAAAATAATCAGAAATTTTGGTTTATTTCTTCAAATTTTATTTCCCACCTCTCGTATCATTTTTCATAATTCTAATGTGTCAGAATTTCGCAAAGAATTCTAAATGTAACCATTAGAATTTTAGACAGTGGATTATTTTCCAAGTTTCTATTCCGAAAGTTCTTCACTTTACGAAAAGGTGGAAATTCATTTCGCAAATAAATTATTCTATCCTTCCGGAACATCTAATTTTATTATAATATTCAAACAAAACGTTGAAAATAAAGAAATAAAATAAAAACAGAAATCCACGGTTGCTCAAAGATCCGGATAATCAAGGTCCTAGTGAATCTCTGATCTCTTGTCATAACAAAATAAATTTATATAGTTAAGTCGAGTAACCCTCTCATTGCGTTAAATCTATCATTGTTTATAGGCGCTTATATAGGTCATTAGCCATATCTAGATGGGATCTAGAGTTAACGATTTTTACTAATGGCGTAAGAACAGAAGAGTTTAACAACAATCGACGTAACGTAATTTAGGTGTAAGTCAACCTAACTGGCTGTTACTACCTAACCAGATATTATTTTGGATGAAATGCGCACAATTATAAGAACATTTAGAAAGAAAAAAAATCTGGTGCGTGCGCGCAACACACAACTTTCACTTACCAACTTACTTAGATAAGAAATTGACGTGTTTTGTTGAATATCATTTCCCAAAGTCACACATTTTTCTACATTCATATCTTATTTTTGTTAATCGTTAAAGCCTTTTTTGAGTAAATAAAAAAAACACGTGAAAATGTTACAAAATTTATTAAGTAAAGTCCCCCCTCCTGTTAATCAATTTTAATGAAATTTTAACAGTCATATCTCGGGCATATACATACATCAAATACCCAGTTTGATCAAAATCGTTAAAGCCGATTTAGAGTAAATAAAAAAATCTGGTGCGTGCGCGCGACACACAACTTTCACTTACCAACTTACTTAGATAAGAAATTAATGCGTTTTGTTAAGGCCACTTCTCAAAGTTACACATTTTCCACATTCATTTCTTATTTTTGTTTTCATTTACTCTATAAACCCCTCAGAACATTTTAATAATGATAACGCTTACCTGATATTAAATAACACTCAATTTTCATTAAACATGACGAATATGAAGAAAATCGTTAAAGCCGTTTTTGAGATAATCTAAAAATTAGAAAAAAAGTTATGAAATAAAGTGTCCCCTTCGGTTGATCAATCTTGATGAAATGTTGGCTATCACAACTTTGGCATATACATACATAAATACCCAGTTTGATCAAAATCGTGAAAGCCGTTTTTGAGTAAATTAAAAAAACACGTGAAATTGATACAAAATTTGTTAAGTAAAGTCCCCCCTCCGGTTGATCAATTTTGATGAAATGTTGGCTATCACATCTTTGGCATACACTCGTACATACATCAAATACCCTGTTTGATCAAAATCGTGAAAACCGTTTTTGAGTAAATAAAAAAGACACGTGAAAATGATACAAAATTTATTAAGTAAAGTCCCCCCTCCGGTTGATCAATTTTGATGAAATGTTGGCTATCACATCCTTGGCATATACATACATCAAATACCCAGTTTGATCAAAATCGTGAAAGCCGTTTTTGAGTAAATAAAAAAAAACACTTGAAAATGATACAAAATTTATTAAGTAAAGTCCCCCCTCCGGTTGATCAATTTTGATGAAATTTTTACAGTCACATCTCGGGCATATAAATACATCAAATACCAAGTTTGATCAAAATCGTTAAAACCGTTTTTGAGTAAATAAAAAAAACATGTGAAAATGATACAAAATTTATTAAGTAAAGTCCCCCCTCCGGTTGATCAATTTTGATGAAATTTTTACAGTCATATTTCAGGCATATAGATAGATCAAATACTCAGTTTAATGAAAATCGTTAGAGCCGTTTTTGAGAAAATCGAAAAAAAACTTAAACAGTTATTAAACAAAGTACCCCCTCCCTTTGAGCAATTTTGATGAAATTTTTGCTGTCACATCGCGGGCATATACATACACTAAATACCCAATCTCAGGTTCGCACGGTTTATAGTTTTTGAGCTAGTCTGTTCACACACATACACACACACAGACACACAGACACACACACACACACACACACACAGACCATTTAGTGGGACTTGGTTAATTGGACTCAGGGGACCCCAAAACGTGTATTTCCGTTGAAAACCGGAAGTCGAAATTTTTCACGATCGCAATACTTCCACTTACTATATATTTCATATATAGGTAAGTGAAAGTAATTAATAAATCTGATAAAAATGTTCATTAATTCATTTATGAGGAAACCTTATAGAATAATAATGCCATTTATTTCTTATTTCCATATATAATTATTCCATATATTCCATATATAATGCCAACTATTTCTTAATTGACTAGATTAACCTAGTTTTTTATGCGAAACATATATTGGCACCGCTCTTTATTAAAACCATTCATCAAAAAGTCCGACGCGTGCGCAATGCAATTTTTCCGTTTAGAGGTTAGAAATGTTTTTACTGATATCTACTTCAACTTCCCATATTTTTAGATTCGAATTTATTGCATACACTTCTCATTCCCCCACGCTGAGAGGCAAATGGGTGGAAGAGAAAGAAGAAGAAGACACTTCTCGTTCATAAGTGAAGTATGGGTATCAGATTAATTCCTCATGAATGTTATTTTGGATATTTAAGGGGGGGGGGGAAGGGGTTAATTATTAATTTTTCACAGCTTTGTCAGATTTCAACCAAGTTTTAAGCACTTGTCGTTCGTATTTCAAATAGAAGCATAATTCGATTAATCTCTAATAAATGTTATTAAGGGCAGGTAATGTTGAGCCAGTCGGTAAATTTGTTAATTTTTACCTTTTTAATCGATTCCTAACATTTTTTTTTTTTTTTTCATTTCTCTCCTGAACGGATCAAACAATTTTGATTAAATTATTTATATATATTTATATTTCATGTATTTATATGCCCGCGGCGTGACATTCAAAATTTCATCAAAATTGATCAAATAGAGGGGGAATTTAAGTTAATAAATTTTGTCTCATTTCCACGTGTGTTTTTATTTACTCATAAACGGCTTTTACGATTTGGATCAAACTGGGTATTTGATGTTTGTATATGCCAAAGGCGTGACAGCCAACATTTCATTAAAATTGGTCAAACGAGGGAGGACTTTACCTAATAAATTTTGTATCATATTCACGTATTTTTTTTTTTATTTACTCAAAAAAGGCTTTAACGATTGTGATCAAACTGGGTATTTGATGTATGTATAGAGGAAAGAAAACGAAAAATATTCCGTCAACTCATACAACACGTTGATTTCCAATTTAAGTAAGTTGGTAATTGAAAGTTGTGTGTTGCGCGCACTCACCAGATTTTTATTATTTTCTATCAATTGGTAAACTATCGAGGTAGGGTAAGTTTATCTTCTCCAATGTTGAGATGGACAAGCTTGATTTTTGTTTGTTTATTTCAATTATAAGTGTGTGTTTCTCGAACTCTCGAATTATAAGTTTCTTGACCCGTTTTATATTTTTCATAATTATAAAAATTTTGCTTTATAATCTACATCAAAATTGAATTAACTGAATTCGAAATATATGAAAACATTAAGAGTAGCAATTTATAACTGATTCGACAGAAAACGCTTCTAAATTTTTTTCATTATTTTAAGAATACGCATAAACTAATATTCTCCGCGTTTTGATCTAATCAGAAAACACCACATATAGGTATTCGTGAGAATTTATAATTTTTTTTTTTAAGTCGACGCCAAAATGCCTTAAAATATTTTCCATTTAATTATTTATAGTCAATGGAGATATCTTAACATGTCCCCTTACCAATAGTCGTGTTGTGCTCGAATTTGCACTGATCTGCTAAAATCTGCGCAGTGTTTGCTGCTACCCCACTCCACCTCTAAATAAAAAAAAAAATAAACATGTTAAATTATTCAAACTATTATTTATCACACTTAAATATATTATTTATTTTTATAACTTTACCATTTCAAGCATGTCTTGAGCCGGGGGGACATTTAAACCTTTTCCAGAAGCAACCAAGTTTCTCAGTTCATTGTGTGTATTCAAAATTTCTTGTTTCTGCTCACATGTCAGTCCAGAGCCTGAGGTGGAATATGATTATTTTTAATTGTGACGTTCTTTTTTTTAATTTTTTTTTAAATAATTAAAAATTTCCGGAAGAATAAATGTAATAAAAAATGTAAATTTGTTTAAAGATATAGTAAGGGAATATGATAAAAACAGGCTAAGCCATTGCGTATTGGCAGGTAGAATATCGGTGAAAATTTTAAGCTAAGATTGAAAATTATTTTTCAATCATATCAAGACCCAGTTTAGGAGTAAGAGTTAGGAAGTAAAAGAGATAGGTCGATTCTGGGCCAAATCCACAGCTAATGAATATTAAGGTGTAAGAGTATAATTTTTATTTATTTTAGATTCATTATCCTAGTCGACCCCTGCAAACAATTCGGATAGCATATTAATCAATGATCTTACAGCCTTAATTTGAGACTATGTACACTTACTATAAAAAAACAGACATTTTTTCCCGCTTTGTAAACTATATTATAAATAGGATTCGAAAGACTGTAACATCCTAAGTCATTGTCCGATTTTCATATTTCTTTTTTCATTTTTTAAGTTATAAATAAATTATTGTATATACATAGCTTTTCTCGTGCCGTTTTCTGGTAAATCTGACTCTTTTTTCCACCAGGATATCATAATATGATCTCGTAAGTAATATGAACCAATAAGATCTAGTATCAAAAAAGTTATGACATGCCGACAAAAATTAAACCGTTTCGAAATAATACATAGAAGATATTTAAAGCAAACAAAATAAAATATTTTTAATAGTTCATTATTCTTTTTTAATGTGTACTAGCTGTATATACCGGTTTCCCCCGGAGAATTTCATTTTTTAAATCTATAAAGTGAAACTTTTATCGACTCAAGCGGTCGATTTCGTAAAAACCAATGTAAAGCGAGATCAAAAAGATTTTTATAACAATAATGAATATACCCAGAGAATGCCCTAAGTTATGCAATTTTAATATGGACAGGTGTTCGCGCCTGGTATCAAAGAATCACTGTGCGAAATTTAGAGAATTTATGACAAACGGTATGGATTTCTATAAAGAACAAACAAACAAATAAACAGAATTTCATCTCTACTACTCTATTATGGATTAAACTAGAATAAATCATTTGATACTGAGCTATTTTATTAGTAATAGTTATAATACTTATTTCATTTGTGATTAAATTTTGGATTAAGTATGATCAAACGTAGATTTTTATTTAAACGGAAATTCTGTAACGAAAGTGTTCGCTATTTATACAACGAACAAAAAAATATTATTTAAAAAATTAATTGTGAATAGAATACAAATTTGGTTTGTGAAGTACAGACAACTAAGTTATTTTATCTAATTATTTTACCTTATTTTTATACTATGTTGCTTAAACTGTCTAGAACCCATTACAATAGAGAGTTGAGCTTACATCCTTTGATAGGCATAAAAGTAATGTTGTGAAGTTTTGATAAATCTAAACATCAAACGGAATTTCAACCTTCCTGTAAAAACTTTGCAAAGTGCTGCTTTGCAAGCAACAAAAAAATAACTGCTAATTTGCTAATACTAAATTTGCTAATTTAGTATTAGCAAATTAGCAGTTATTTTTTTTTTTTTTTTGCAAAGAAACATTCGAGCCATTTTTAATGCTCAGAATTTGATGGAAGTCAGATGAAAAAATTGAGTTCTAGTATTTAAAAAGAAAGTTTATTTTGTCAACAACCTAGTTTTCTCCCCATAAAAATTTGAAGTTTGCCACCCACTGCTATGCGATTGCTCTGCGTAAATAACCTCACTTCCTGATCCTCAGCGTATTTAACCTAAAGGAGGGCGCTGGAGTTTCCCAAATATTAAGAACCTTAAGGTGCCTTTACACTCTACGAATCTCACCTTCGAACAGGTTCTCCCCCGAACCTTGCCGTACCGGCGTTAAACGAACAGCCATTTATACTAAACGTTACGTTAAGCGAACCAATACGGCTGACTCACCCAACGGTAGCTTATGATGAAGAAAAAATCTCTATTATCAATATATTTTATATTATCAGAAAAATAAAAAAATAGGAGACGAATTAGAACGGCGCACTAATATCACAAACAACTCCTGTAACTTGGAAAAAACCCAAACAAAACTGACACTAGCGCTACCCCCGAACACAGGGGAACAGATGAAGTACCTGGAACACCCGAACAGTCGACGTGAAGGCTGTTCGAGGGTATGATATTCGAAGTTCGTAGAGTGTAAAGGAACCGTCAGATTTAAAATGCATACCAAACTCTCACCATTATTCATTGAATTTGCATTTACTTTATAAGTAGGTAGTCATTAATTTAGGAGAAATTGCGAAAAATATTCCACCAGGCGCTATAAAAACAATGGACTGCTCGATACTTACTGACGAGGATGCCGTTTTCACAGAGCCCCTCCGCAGAAGCGACCAACGCTAAGAAGAGGAAGAACATGGTAGTAGTGATCTGGAAGTGGAGGATGCGGTAGCTGCTATATCCTCTTCCCCCCACCACAGATCTAGGCAGCAGAGGGGACTTCCTTATCGTCAGGCACTTCGGCTCCTTATCAGTATCACGGCTGGTTTCCTATGAGTATCGCCATAACAAATAATCATTACCAATGATTAATAATAAGGCGAGCTCTCAAGAGGACGTGTGTTTTTCCTCCGCATTGTTCCTATGTATGACTTTTTTTAAATATATTTATATAGGTAAAAATATTACATATAAAAAGATTTTTATATTTTTCTATGATTATCGTTTCCGTAATATTTCGTTTGAAATTATTTCTTGCAAGGTGTGTAATTCTAGAAGAATCAAATTTTAATGAATGTTTAGTTTGCCTGTAATATGAGGTGATAGCTGGTTTGTTAAGATTATTTTTTTAGGTGTTTTTTATTGCAAGCTTAGAATTAAAAATCTTGTGCGTTCGCGCAACACACAACTTTCACTTACCAACTTACTTAGATAAAAAATGGACGTATTTGTTAATTGCCATTTCTCAAAGTCACTAAATTTATTTATTATTAAATAAAAGATTTTACTTGTGATAACTCGGCAATGCAAGCATAATAGCATAAGTCGTCTGATTTTATAATTCTCTATGTAGTTGTTGAAAACTTCATTTAGCTACCATGAAAAAAATGATTTCCATTAAATGAACAATACGACTTTAACTATAAACAATGGTCTGTCATTAAAGGCGTACTCAGCATGCGTGGACTCAACTTGACGGAATATTTTTCTTTTTTTCTCCTCTACATGTTTACTTGATTTTTTTCATATTTCATATTTAGCCATTTCTTATTTTTAGGCGTAACCAGAGACAGTTAACATCTCCATATAAACAAAAAAAAAGGAATTTTACAGGAAAACAAAAAAGTCCCCTTCCCCATTTAAGACCCCTCAGAACATTTTAATAATGTTACCTGAAATCAGCTTACCTGATATTAAAGAACACCTAATTTTCATTAAATAATTTGATCAAAATACGTAACTAAAGCCGTTTTTGAGATAATCGAAGTCCAGCATGCGTGGACTCAACGTGTTTTATCAGTTGACGGAATATTTTTCTTTTTTTTTCTCCTCTACATGTTTACTTGATTTTTTCATATTTCATATTTAGCCATTTCTTATTTTTAGGCGTAACGAAAGACAGTTAATTTCTCCATGTAAACAAAAACAAAGGTACTTTACAGGAAAACAAAAAAGGCCCCTTCCCCATTTAAGCCCCAGTTAGAACATTTATTAGTGATAAAGCTTACCTGATATTAAAGAAGACCTGATTTTCATTAAAAATGACGACTTTGATCAAAATCATTAATGCAGTTTTTGAGTAAATAAAAAAAAACATGTGAAAACGAGACAAAATTTATTAAGTAAAGTGTCCCATCCAATTGATCGATTTTGATGAAATTTTGACCGTCACATCGCGTGCATATACGTACATTAAATACCGAGTTTAATCAAAATCGTTAGAGCCCTTTAAAGAAAATCGAAAAAAAAACCGTAAAAATTAGACAAAATGTATTAAATAAAGTATTCCCTCCGTTTGACCAATTTCGATGTAATTTTTGCTGTCACATCGCGGGCATATACATACACTAAATATCCAATTTCAGGTTCGCACGGTTTACAGTTTTTGAGCTAGTCTGTTCACACTCCCACAAATAGGTACGCACACACAGACCATTTCGCGGACTTGGTTATTTGGACTCAGGAGATCCCAAAACGTGTATTTCCGTTGAAAACCGGAAATCGAAATTTTTCACGATCGCAATACTTTCACTTATAATATATTTCATATATAGGTGAAAGAAAGAAAAGTTAATTAAACATTTTAAATGCATTTCCTACACTGATATGTTTTATAACGTTGGAACTGACCTTTAGTGTATTCTCGTAATGGAAGTTTATATATTAAAAAAAAAAAGTTTATAGAGAAAAAAGAAAAACAAGAAGAATACAACGCATCTTCATGGCTTCTCTTGGTCTTGGGTGCATTACTGTGTAAGAAAGTACCGGTACATGCTGAGCGGTCGTGGAAGGTGGTGATTTGACCGTGACCACTCTAAACCTCTAGGATCTTTCTGTTATTTATTTTATTTAGGAGTATCAACTTTATAAGATATCCTGCCAAGCCAGATTCGAAGCCGGGAACTAGATCGCAGGAGTTGAGTGCCTTATCATCGAGCTGCCCCAGTTTCTTAGCTTTATTGATAATTTAATCGGTTTCTAGGTTATAATTGGGAATTTTTAAAATAAAACATCAAATCCGTTAGCAACATTGAACAGTCAATCAATGTAAGTTTTTTTTTATAACTCCATGATACGTCAATGCATCTGCTGACTGTGAAATAAATGTTTGATTTGCATGTATTTCAATCAAGGACTGAAAAAATAACAATTGTTTGCATCGATTTAAATATATAGATGAACCAAACAATAAAATTCGAAATAGAACTACAACTAAACGAGGTATAGTCAATATTAATACACACTAAAAACCATGGGTGGATTCCGGGATTATGACGGGGTTATAGGTCACTAAGGCCTTAAATATTTTGGCTATTCAATGTTTTTGTATTTTTAAGAGAATAATGTGATTAGGTTTTAACGTCCGCTTTATGCCAAGAGGGCTAATCGGGTAATCAACCTCTTCTAATCCATGGCAAGCCTCTGAGTCTGTGCAGTGAGGCCGTCACCAAACAGAATCGAGCGGGTTTGGGCGGGATTCGAACCCGCTCCGCCAGCGTTGGAGTCGGAGACGCTATCCCCTCAGCCACGCCGCGGCCCATGTGATCAGGTAGTTACTATATCCTAAACATAACACTTTCGGTTGTTTACCTCGCAGTACTTCTTGATACAAGGTAATAATATCTTTAAAAAATGTGCAGTCAGCCATGTGGTTACGAATGAGGCCCCCAAATTTCTTGCTAAATCCGCCCATGGCAAAAACAACTAATTAGCAATGATAATATTAGTAATGTAACACCAATGCGGGTTTGAATATAATATTGAGTATAATAACGTAAACTTATAATAAAAAGATGGCAAACAAACAAAAACGAACTCAAACTAGTAACAACGTTACAAAATAGTAATTAACGACTCCAAAGTAACCATTTGCTTCAAGATATGACTTAGTTTCTTGTCCATCCCTTCTTAACTTTAGTCCGAAATGGAACAATCCAGAAACGTCTAGATAATTCTAACATGTAATTACGTACTAATACATGAATGTAACGGTTCCAGAATTGTCTAGAACTCTTTTCAATGTAACAGAATTAATCATAGGAGTTTATTTTACGTTACACTACTTTGTTTGTTTGTTTAACGCCACTTTATGCCACTAAGGCTATCCGGACGATGCTACAGTGGGGGTCCTAAATTTTGCCTATCCAGGTATAATTAGGATAGGGATCTTTAACGTATACCCGACATCGTACAGGCTTGGGACTTGTGTTTTACGTCCTATCCGAGGACCGGGCATAGCCAAGGATTTTTTAATCCCATTAAAAAATCCTAGGGCCACCGCGGAAAGCGAACCTCCAACCTTCAGTATTCTAGGTTGCTATGGTAACCACGTTACCACAGGTGACCCCATTACACTACATGAACTGACCTATGTATGAAAGTATTGGGATCGTGAAAAAGTTTGACTTGGGATTTCCAGCAGATAAACACACTTTGTGGTCTCCTGAGTTCAATTAACCACTTTACTCCTCTTTACGATTTCTCAAAAACGGCTCTAAAGATTTTGATTAAGCTTGTCATGTTGAGAGGTTAATGAACAATGAAGTATCCCTTAATATAAGATTAAATCACATAGAAACGATCTGATAGGCTTAAAGAGCAAAAGAAAATTCTTTCTATAATGTTTTTGTTTATATCATACATTTAGCTTTGTTTATTTGGAGTTAATAACAGCGATTAACCCTTCTTACCCATAGTAACAAGAAATGTCTAAATATAAATTACGAAAGCTTTTAATAATCAAACAAAAAATAAGAAAAAGTTATGTTTTCCCTAAACAAAAATTACAATTTCGGTAATAATAAGTAACATGTGTGTGTAATATATGAGCCGCTTATTTTGAAAGTGGCCTAAGTCCATTTATCTTCAAATCGAGATATTTGAGGGTTTGCGTTTCAAAGAATTTAAAAATATACGTAGAGAATAATAATTAGTCGAACTGCTTAAGTGTATCTAAGGGTGTTAAATTTATAGTTCCTATTAAAATAGTGGCAATTACTAAGTGAATAATATCCGTTTTCTTATCAAGAATGGAGTTCGGTTTGACTTTGAATTGAAGAATTTGAAGGTGCCCAAGTCCATTCGACATAATTTAAAATGCTTCAAATTGAAAAAAACAATACTGAATTTATTTTCCATATCATTAAAATACGTTTAAAATGGTTATGAACGTGTTTTTTCCCTTCCTCAGATAATTTTCTTAATGATTCAACTCATGATCATCCCATGTGAATCATTGCCTACATTTACAGAGTTTAATACTCGTTTTAAGCGTCTTTCACTTATTTTACTTTTCCGTTTTTAGAATTTAATAAATACCTAAAACTCCAATTTCTTGGCGAACCTTTTCCGTTTGTTGGACGACTTCGTTCCACAATTTTGCGCTCAGCAGCTTCGTAAAGCAATACATTTTGTTTGCTAAAATCTCCCAAACCCCAAAACTTCTCAAAAATATCCTTTCTTTCTTTTTTTTTTTTTTTTGTGCAAGCATTTTGAGAATATTTTCTGTTCCTGAATTTCGTTCAATCTTTTGGACTTTTTGGATGTATGATTCATCAATCTTTTCTCCATTGTTATTCGTATCTTCATCCTCTGAAGACGAATATTGTTCTATAATTCTGTTTCTTTTTCGATTTTTTTTTTTTTAAATCATTATTTACTATTTCTTCTTCACTATCTGAACCAAATAGTCTTGTCATGTTCTTCCCTATGGATGAAATAATTTCTAAAACTTAATATTTAATTTTTTTTTTATATTAATTGAACGCACTGGTTATTCAACTAACGCTATTGTCAAAAAACTTAGGTTAACTTGTACATACTAATTAATTAAAATTACCTTCATCACTACTTTCCGACATTACCAATAGTAATTATCTTGATTTAAGTATAAATGGAGTTAGGCCACCACTAAATGTTTATTGATCGGAAATAACAATTAACAATCAGTAACCTTAATGCATCGCCCGGGAGGCTCTTGAATGGAACCCTTAGGGCCAGCGTCGTGTCTGAAGGCTGAGGAAGACGTGGAAGAGCTCTGTCCTGGAAGAGGCTAGGAGCCAAAATCATGAGTGGGCCCACGGTTAATAGATATAAGGTCGAAGCATCACAGCGCTAGCCAATCAAAACCAAGCTTTGACCAATGACGTCACAGTAGACCTGTAAAACATGTTAGTCTAACTAACTTCTTCTAGTAGAAAATACACTAACAGACTGTATTACAAAAAGCTGTGATTGTTTATTTATTATGAAACGTAACAACTTAGTAGTCAAGAGACAATATATTTTTCAACTAATGAAAGTACGGCTTCGGTAGTAGGGGTGTGCAATGACGTTACGGACTTGAAACAACCCCCACTCTAAATAGAATGCTTCGACTGTATATCTATTAACCGTGGCGTGGGCCACCCTCAAGGATTTGGCTCCAGATCGAGATAGGTGGCGAAACTTCATAAAGGCCCTACGTCCTACTGAGGGATAACAGGAAATAATAAATAGAAAAAAATCAATCAACCTTAATGAATAGAATTTATTTTAATTATTATTTTCTAAACTATTGATTTAAAAAAATAAATATTAGCTACCATGCCTGAGAAGACGACAATATAGTCGCTTTTTTTTTTAAATACTCAAGCGTCAATTCAATTTAAAAATTGAATGATAATTTACCGGTGATGCGGCAGGGCGAGAAGCGCTGGGATCTCATAGAGACCTGCCTTGCCTCCCACAAGTGGGTGGTAGGGCTCGACTCGGAGATCCATTAGCTGAATGTAAATATTGTACATAAGAGTGAATGTGTTTTCTTTTTCTTTTTTTAAGTATTATTTATTTTTTATTTTCTCCTTATGTATTTCCATATTTGGTTATTCTTTAGATGTTTTGTATGAATGTATTCTTACATCACTAATACTAAATGCCCTAGAGTGTGGCAGATTGTATTATTTCTTTTAAATAAAATAATTTATTATTATTAAAAAAAAAAGAATTATAATTCACTATCTGCCGGAATTGTGAACCCTATTTACGATGAATGTATATACGCTAACCTCGATCGCTCAGTTTAAAATTCGAGTTTTTCACATACTTCATTTTGGTCCGGGATTTATTTCCATAATCACCTAAAAGATTTTATATTTATACAAAAAAAGAAAGCGAAGCTCGGACTAATACAGAGTCTCATGAGAAAGTGGTGCCAACTTCATTCTTTGTACACCATTGCATGAAGTACTACTGTCATCAGTACAGGTCATTTTGGAAAAAAAGTTTTTATGCGTTTCTTTTTCCAATGGCACTGACATCAATTTAAAAACATGTATATTTTTAGTTAAAGAAAGGACGGTTGTTATGTTTGTGTTTAAACATAAGTGTTTATTATATTGCAGCTTTTGTCTTTCGCTCACTTCGCTCGCTCAAGGGGATAAAGAAATTCCCAATGGGTCCCTTTCAGTTAAGATAGGTACAACACTGAATGGCTCTTACTTTCGAAATACTCGGACATTTTCGGTATTCGTCCTAGGGAGTGATTGTGGACAATTCTAAAAGGAAAACCTGCACTTTTGTAGTGCAAAAAAAAGTTTTCTAAAATACCAAGCTTTATTTTATTCGATTATTTTAAATTTATTTGATTTTTTTTTTTTTTCATTCGCTCTATGTCTTCTCAATATCAAAAAACTAGAAGAAGCGCCTCCCAAATCTTCCAATCGCTTCTTCATTTGAGAAAATTAAAATGGTTAGGGTCTACTCTTTCTTTTCCGCCACTCACTGTAATTACCAAATGCCGGTAGTTAACCCTCACTGACCATTGAGAAATATCGCCCTCCATAATTAATAGACTCCGGTTTCCCTCAGTAGCTTGACCCTAAAATATCAACTAGTAAAACCTTTTCGAAAAAAATCCTGAACAAAAAATAAACGGCTTCTATAGAGCTTGGACATAATTATTCTGCAACTTATCAGAACAAATATATTTAATTTTCGTGAATGTGCATTTATTTTATTTCTTATAGGCAAATGGTGCAGATATCTTTAAATGTAAATTAAAATACTGATATAATAAAAAAATTATTAATACTTCCCTATTATTATATTCTATTTCGCTATTAGAAATTAGACTATACTTGGGCTATTATTAGTTTCTGTATCGTCAAAAACACGAAGTTCTTATTTGGAAAATATTTGTCGTAAAGTTATTTAAGCTACAAACATATCAGTACGTCAAGATATTTCCACACACAAATAATTCAAATTGATAGCGTAAGTTCTACCTTGACATTCATTATTCCCTATTGTGGCGACGTATTTAGATATGGTTGATTTATTTATTTGTTGATTAATGATTTGCTTAAAAAATTTATAGCTGTGTAAAAATATATTTTTTCCTAGTAATATCTGTGAAGTGCATTTTTATTTGGCTATAGCTGTTTCCTCGACAGATACCTTTCTTCATTATATATGTGGGAAACGCAATGCTGGAATATATAAAAATCATCTTACAAGCATTCCCGCTCAGGGATTTTCAGTACCATAGTTCACTAATTGAATTCCAATCTAAATTTTACCGACAAAACAGTAATGGTACAGACGTTAGACCTTTAATATTTGAAAAGTGGCAAAATAAAATTACATGTGTACATTGCATGGAATGAAAAAAGTTTGAAATAACTTAGAATAGCTTCGCTGTTTTTAATTTTAGTCAAAAGGTGAATCGTGTAATGAGGTAGATAGGGAAAAAATATTCAATAGGAAAAAAAAAAATAATATCAGAGAGATGAGCATAGATTTTGCTTAAAATAAATTTAATTTTTTTCCTACTGAGCTTTACTTTTTATATTAATGCACCAAACATATTTTATAAATAAGAAGAATGGCTGTAAAATTATTGGATAAAAATGCTTTTTAATTTTATCCACGTTAACTATGTAATTTATGAAAAGAAAGTATCTAAATTGATATAACTTCTATTATTGGCAATAGTTGGTTCTGATTTTTTCCGTACTGGTAGAAAGTGAAGGGTGCTATTATACCTCGTATATTTCGATCGATCAAATGCGATGGATCGGCGATATATCGATTTTAAGATTTGCACCCCTATATTTGAACTTTCAATAAATTTTCGGCCTCAAATTAGACTAAATCATAAAAAATACTTATCGTTGAATTATAGGACAATATTTTTTTCGGTTAAAATTCCTAAAAAATAGGTATTTTTTATTTAATTTTTTTGATTTTTTCTTCATCAGGCAATAATTATTTAAACTCCTTTCAAATGGAGCAAGTGCCAGAAAAAAGACATGCAGATGAGCAGAAATCTCAATAGATAATAATCCTGACTCATTTCATTCTCCATGTATAACCCTGTACCTTATAAACTATTTTATTTAAATTTAAGTGAAGAAAGGATTCATACAAAAATGAATTTGAAATACTTTGAGCAATGGCCTCACTGATAATGGGAATCCCATACTCTTTAATGAAAACGGAATTATTCGATTATGGTCATTTAATCAGGAGCTATAGATTTTTGGTCGCTAAATAAAATTTTTTTCGCACTGTGGGTCCATAGAAAAAAAAATATGACAAACGCTCCAAATTATCGTTAACCAACAGACTTACAATATACAACGTTCTCATTAGACCTATTTGGATGTACGGGATAGAGTTATGGGCCACTTCAAAGCTCTCAAATATACAAAGGATCCAAGCATTTCAATCGAAAGTATTGAAGAAGATAGTTGATGCACCTTAATACGTGACTAATGACTTACTACACAAGGACTTCATCATCCAAACAGTAATCGATACAGTCACACTATACTACAAAAATTCCATCAAAGACTAACTTTCAACATGAACCCACTAGCAGAAACACTTAAATCCACCACGAATCCACACAATCCACCCCGACGATTGTTAAGGCGGTGGCCTAGAGACATAATGCAATCATTAACTCCAATGGATCACACATACGTGTAGAGCACATATTTGCTCATTGCAAAAATTTGCATAATGCAAATTGAAAACATGTGACATAATTAAATAAATAAAAAAAAATGAAACTAGAGTAATATTAATTGAAAGAGAGAAATAAAAGTGAACCAATTGTGACTGAAACCTATTAATACTTTCATTACAAACGGAAGAGACAAAGAATTTATTAATAATAAGAAAAAATAAAACATACCACTGGTTCGCCTATCGATTAAGGAAACCGTATAAGGAATATATTATATTAAATACAGTTCAAATATGAAGTAATGGAAGAGAGCTTGAGAATCGATTTATTTGGGGGACCCTTTTTAATCACTTGGGTGTTTGCTTCAGAAGTTGTATTTCGTTAATTTTTGTTATTTTATTGCCTTCTAGGACTCGAAAAATTTTAAGGCTGTAGTGTAATTGTTACTGTATACTGTTATGTTGTTACTGTATCTATATACTTTGGCGGCCGATAGAAAAAGATTAAATAAGAAGAAGATAAGAACATAAATAAAGAGAAAAAAAAACGCACTTATTTATCTACCAAAATATAAAGTAATTATAATTTATTAAATTATAATAAATGATCCTTGAAATTGTGCAAGAAGTAGATGCGTAAATTTATTCAACTAATTTATTTTTCCCTAAATTTCGGTTAGAATTATAAACCACTAGTTAGAGTCTATATTTACGTAATCTTCTATGACGTTGCGATGTATATATATTTATTAAATTTTGTCCCGTACTATTTTCTGTCATACCAATGAATAAAGCGAAATATGGAGAAAAAAAAAGAGAGATGGAAAAACAAAAAAAAAACCCGTAAACATTCCACTCGTTCCTTGACCGCGAAGAGTTCAAGAACACAAAATGAGGGTGATTTAGAGTAACCACAAACATGAGTTTTTCTGAATATTTTATTTTTATTTGTTAAAAAGTTGTTTAACCTAACGATTACCCTAATTGCTTTCAGTCCATTGTTATGTAATTCGCGAATTAGTATTAGCGCTTTTATTAGGTAACCATGGCAAATATGTATAAAATATAAATGTTAAAATTTGATAGTGATAAATATCTCAGCAGCTGCATGCAAACACTTAGAATTAATACATCTAAATAACACCAAAACATATATTGCCTTCAAAATCATAGCACTGTTAAGTAAAACGAATAATAATTACTCCATACGGTGGGTTCCGGGACATGTGGGACTGTCAGGTAATGAGATGGCGGATAGAACTGCCAACCAAAACCAGCTGCCCCGGATAAATGCCAAAATCCCATTATCTGACATAATAAGGATGATAAAGGAAAATGTAATCGAAGATTGCAAACGTTTTTATGATTGGGAATCTGCATCTAAAGGTAGGGACCACTACGCGGTAAATAAGAAGGTGGACTTAATCCCGTGGTTTGAGACTCTCGCTCTCCATCTTGACCGTCCTAGTCTAGTAAAGCTGACGAGGATAATGATAAATCATGGGTGCACTGCTAAATTCCTAAATATAATGGCCCTGGTTAAGGTCGCGAACTGCCCAACTTGCCAATGTCCCGAAGGTCGAAGGCACAGCACGTTTCACTGTAAGAAGTTTGAGGTACAGATACGCAAAATCTTAAGGAGAACCTTTTTAGACGACACGACAGGGTATTTAACATCTATTAATGAGGATAGGGCCTACGATTTGAGCAAATTTTTGAAAGAAATAAAAGTTTCGATATAGTTATTGCGATGGTAGAACCCTGAAATCCCATTATTTAAACATTTAATTATACTTATTTACCTATATTCTAAATTTTCCTTTTATTTTATCATTTATTCTTAGTTTTTCAGTAAATATTTTAATTTACCATAGCTTTCCATCATTCCAATAACATTTTCGGTTAATAATGACAAAACTTTGGCAATGGATTTTCATTGGCAAGTCTTGAAGCAAAAAAAAAAAAAAGTATCAATCCAGAAGAATCCCACGTACTTGTTTAAAATCAGGCCGGGACCCACTGTTATCCTTATGCTTTGTTTATAACCAGGCTGATAGCAGCTACCTTAATATTTATCAAATTTGAAAAAGTTATAGTTTTTTATTATTTTTTTTTTTTGGGGGGGGGCGTTAAGGTTAGGTATTTATCAAATCTTGAGTGGAAAAACATATGCACTAGATTATTTTAAAAATGAAACCATGCTCATATCAACATGAGGGGTTCCCGAGGGTGTGTGGACATTCAATCCCCCTCCCGGCCTCTCTCGTTGATGGTTGAGCCCCAAACATCCGCGATATACAATCCGCCCCTGGCCCCGATTGGTCTAGGTACGCCACTGATTATGTGACCGTGATATCCGCGAACTCCCATCACGTCGTTTTCTGTTATAAAGGCCTTGATTAGTTTTATTTCATACGAACTTCCGGCTTTTGTTCGCTTCGCTCGCTCAAAAGAGATAATGAAACCTCTTTCTAACGTTTTTACTTTTTAGTCAAAGGTGCACTTCCAAAGTTCAACCGAAATAGCAACAACAGAAAATGAAGTTAGTTAAGAAAAGTCTTAAAACTAAGATCTCTTAATAAACTACAAAAGAAAATGATCAAGCACAATACAAGAGATAAGATAACGTGATGGCAGGTAACAAAAAATTACTGGATAAGGCCTTGTCCATGTTGGCGTCTCACAACTACTTCTAGGGGGAGTGCATGGATCAGTTTGGGAGGTAGAACCCCCACCACTCCTACCTTTGCTGACCTCTCTCACCCACCCTTTTCTTTCTCTCTGTATCTCAATTTCTATTGTATGAAATGAAATGAATGAAATGAATAAAACATTGTAAAAACCTAAACACACTTTACGGAAACTAGATCAATTAATTTAAAAAATAATGTTTCAGGCATCCCTTAAAACCTTTGATAAACAGGTTGGAGCAGAGGAAACGCATGACTTTCACTATTGGGTCAATCCATTTGAAGTGGTCCAATCGAGTTGCTTCAACATTTTTATTTTTTTTTATATTTTTACCATTGAAAGAACAATGCATCAGGAGTAAAAAAGTGCAATTGGTTTATTTTTTGAATTTTTATTTTTCCAATGGAGGCCATATTATTTTCGAAAAACCGCGTATTTTTAGCTATTTCAGTGCTCTGCTTCAAATCAAATATCTCCTCCTTTACTCATCCTAGAATATTCAAATAAAGACCAATCTCTTAAGAAAGGTCTGACCTTTAATAAATGTCATTACAACTATGTACTTAAAACTAAGAATTACGGTCCATGTACCCCTTCAAAGTTTCAAGCGGTAATTTAAAAAAACCGGATATTCAAAAATTATTTTTTACAAGAAGGCAAATGATTAAGTGTTTGTTATTTTTTTATTTGACAGATAAAGGTAGGCACTATAAATTCACAAAGTTTCAAGCTGTGGACTTGCACAGTTTTTTTAATACAAATTTTTGAAATCTTGAAATTTCCAAAATTTTAAAAGTTTAAAGCTTTATATCTCTGTTGGGCAAGAAAATAAAATTTTGATATTTAGGCCAGATTTAGTTCCTGAATAGAGGATTAAACTGTCAAAATTTCATTTTGTGGACTCAACTAATTGCAAGGATATAAGACATTGAAAAGTACTAAAATAAGTATTAAATTCAAAGCACTAAACAGCCTGTATTATTTTCTGTCAGTGTCCAGGAAATGAAATTTTGACAGTTTAATCCACTATCCCAGACCTAAATCTGGGCCAAATTTCAAAGTTTTATTTTTACGCCTAGCAGAGAAATTAATTCTTTAAACTTTTGACATTTTGGAAATTTCAAGAATTTAAAAATAAAAAACCGTGCAAGTCCACATCTCGAAACCTTGTGAATTCGGAGAACCCACCTTTATTTATCAAATAAAAAAATTGCAAACCTTTAGTCATCTGCCTTCTGGTAAATAGATTTTTTGAAAACTCGTTTTTTTTTTAATTACCGCTTGGAAATTTGTAGGGGTACATGAATGGTTATACTTATTTTTAAGTTCATACTTGTTATGACATTTATTAAACTACAGATCTTACTAAAGAGATTGTTCTTTATAAAAATGTTCTAGGATGAGTTAAAGAGGGGATATTCGATTTGAAGCAGAGCACTGAAATAGCTAAAAATACGCGTTTGGTCGACAAGAAAACTGACTAAAAAATTCATATGAATAGAGCGGAAATGATGAAGCCTTGGTTCCATTGAGTAATGCACTGGAGACCAGTACCTCACCATCGGAAATAGTGGTTGAACAGGGGCGAACTAAAACAATAGGCAAGCATTGTGTGATAAGATTTCACAGATTCTTTATGCTAACAAGACAAAAATTAAGGTAAATTTATGTAAAGTGGCTTTAATAATCTGTACTAGATTAATTTTAATATAATAAAGGTGAAGAAAACGAAAAAAAATAATATGTGTTGTTTTAGCACTTTGCATATTATACTTATTTTAGTACCTTTCAATGAATTTTTCGGTCAGTTTTCTTGTCGACCAAACTCGTATTTTTAGCTTTTTAAGTGCTCTGCTTCAAATCGAATATCCCCTCTTTAACTCATCCTAGAACATTTTTATAAAGAACAATCTCTTTAGTAAGATCTGTTGTTTAATAAAGGTCATGACAAGTATGAGCTTAAAAATAAGTATAACCGTCCATATAACCCTACAAATTTCTAAGCGGTAATTTAAAAAAAAACGAGTTTTCAAAAAATCTATTTACCAGAAGGCAGATGACTAAAGGTTTGCAATTTTTTTATTTTATAGATAAAGGTGGGTTCTCCGAATTCACAAGGTTTCGAGATGTGGACTTGCACGGTTTTTTATTTTTAAATTCTTGAAATTTCCAAAATGTCAAAAGTTTAAAGAATTAATTTCTCTGTTAGACATAAAACTTTGAAATTTGGCCCAGATTTAGGTCTGGGATAGTGGATTAAACTGTCAAAATTTCATTTCCTGGACACGGACAGAAAATAATAAAGGCTGTTTAGTGCTTTGAATTTAATACTTATTTTAGTACTTTTCAATGTCTTATATCCTTGCAATTAGTTGAGTCCACAAAATGAAATTTTGACAGTTTAATCCTCTATTCAGGAACTAAATCTGGCCTAAATTTCAAAATTTTATTTTCTTGCCCAACAGAGATATAAAGCTTTAAACTTTTAAAATTTTGGAAATTTCAAGATTTCAAAAATTTGTATTAAAAAAACTGTGCAAGTCCACAGCTTGAAACTTTGTGAATTTATAGTGCCTACCTTTATCTGTCAAATAAAAAAATAACAAACACTTAATCATTTGCCTTCTTGTAAAAAATAATTTTTGAAAATCCGGTTTTTTTAAATTACCGCTTGAAACTTTGAAGGGGTACATGGACCGTAATTCTTAGTTTTAAGTACATAGTTGTAATGACATTTATTAAAGGTCAGACCTTTCTTAAGAGATTGGTCTTTATTTGAATATTCTAGGATGAGTAAAGGAGGAGATATTTGATTTGAAGCAGAGCACTGAAATAGCTAAAAATACGCGGTTTTTCGAAAATAATATGGCCTCCATTGGAAAAATAAAAATTCAAAAAATAAACCAATTGCACTTTTGTACTCCTGATGCATTGTTCTTTCAATGGTAAAAATATAAAAAAAATAAAAATGTTGAAGCAACTCGATTGGACCACTTCAAATGGATTGACCCTATTGAATGAATGGTACTCGGTTTGATAAAAATAATAAAAACAAGCATTGAGAGATAGATTTTCTAATGCATTTTTGAAATATACATTATTAGGTTCGAAAAATGATGTCCTTCTTGCTGAATATAAATTTGGATCCTCTCCTGAAAGTTACGCACGAATCTCACCATTTCATTCGGTACGGCTTCAATTTCCTGACGAATGGAATGCTTCAGGTCGTCGATTGTGCGAGGCTTGTATTTAGACTCTTGATTTTAGAAAGAATCGCATATCGACAAATCGGGTGAGCGAGGAGGCCAGAGAACATCTCGATATTTTGAAATCACATGTCCTGGCAACAATTGTGGAACCACTTCCATAGATGCTCTCGTCTGTGAGCTGTGGCACCTTCCTGCTGAAACCATATTTCTCTCATGTTCACTTGACGCCTTTGAGTTCTGGACAAAGAACGTTGTTTAGCATTTCAACATTCAACAGCGCGCTGATGTCACTGTAATTGCAATTCCATCCTCTTCATAAAAATAGGGTCCAGGGCTCAAAACTGCATTAAAAAATATATCGATCAATGCTTGTTTTTATTATTTTTTTCAAACAGGGTCCCAGTTATTCAATAGTGAAAAACATGCGTTTCCTCTGCTCCACCCTGTATAATATCATAAAGTTGATTACTATAAATTATTTAGTATTCTCTCCTTTTGATTAGCTGAAATGGTAAAACTGTGTTGGAATTCATATCATTCAGTGCTGAAAATTGCACATTTATTTTTAAATAATGTGATTCTTATTTAATGCCTATGATTTTTGAGGAGCTTAAAAATTGTCATTTAATCCCCTTTTTACTGCGTATCTTCAGAAAAATATTCATTCTCATTCACTCATTCACTCTCATTCTAATGGACTATTTAGCAATTAGATCATCAAGGTGTTAAATCAATATATGTATACTTCCCTATCCAATATATAATAGTCTCAATCACATTGACAGCTCTTAACAGGAAAAAAAAAATGATCATAAATAGCTTAGCTATGTTTTATCAAACATTGATTATTATTTTTTCTCTCAATCACCAGTGGAAATATAGAAGGCAGAAAACCATATGAGAAAGATAATGAAAATAAAAATGGTTGGAGTAAATGTGATGTTGGATTTTCTTCTCGATTGTATAAATGCCTTTGTGGTAATGAAAATTTTGTTTCATTTATGCTTAATGATAGTTTTAGAATTAATTAATATCATTTTTAACATTAATTCATTACCTCAATAACTTACTGTCTCATATAATTAATAATTACATTAACTAATTACTGACTCGCCTTTCCACTAATAGTAATATTTATTATTTTATATTTGCATGACCACCTATCATTGGGCCTTTGCCTCTTTTTGAGATTCTTGAACATAAATAAATTATATATTATGTTTATCCTGCGATATAAAAGCTCTACAATAAGAAAAGTTATTATCATTCAAATTTAATTGTTATTTGCCTCTTTTTTTTTATTTGAGGGATGTTAGTAGAAGTAGTAAACGCTACAGGTCTTTTTTTTCTATGGACCCTATAATTTTAGTCAAGACTAAATTATTTCAAAATATTTAATCACTTGATAAATGCATGAAGTGTAAACTAATCTATTAGCAAATAATCAATAAATAAATTAAGTTTAGCTAAGATTAAAACTATTAGTTGAATATAGGGAACTAATAATGATATTAATTAGCATTTTAAAACTGACATATTGATTATATATATATATATATATATACAAAATATTTGGAAAGATAAATTCTATTTCGAAATTTTAGGGTTAGACCTAGTTGAGAAACATAAAACTAGTGCTTTGAAGATATCAATGGCAAACCATTGGTGAAGTTGAAAAGATTAAAAAAATTGCATCATTATAGAGCTTTAATGTGCTGTTGTATTAACACACAATGCCAGGTACATACCACTGGGCCAACCCAGGTGGCCAAAGACGTCTCAGGGATGTACTCAGTTATCTTCTATCCTATCCACTTAAAAGCGATGGCCAGGTAGGAAAGTTTTGAATTTCGTTAGTCAGCCACCTGCACTGGTTTATGGCGATCATTTCGGTATTTTTGATGTCCTCCTAGCTGCTTTATAGCCAAAGTTGTGGATTTTTAAAGTTTTCACTCAATTTTTATTAAGTTAAGTGTTTTATTTTTAATTTTAATATAATTTAATTGAAAATAGGACCCAAGAAGAGGAATGCCAGTCGACAGACATCTGAAAGAATTATGTATTTAATAATCACAAAATATTTATCAATTCCATTTTTCTAATTATGTCTAATTTTAAAATTATTCTCACTAATTATATTATATTACATTATCCAGTTACAGTGGATTAGTAAAAGACCAAAAAACTATATATAAAAATTTTTAGGGACAAGAACAAGGAGATTTGTCGATGCTGAAACTGCGCTTGGACCACCACAAGCTGAATTTTTTTTTTCGTTTTGTTTATAATAATTTATTTGAATTTCATGTCAAAAACTAATTGTAAATAGTGTTCATTATAGTTAGTATTAAAATAATTGGGTATAGGATTACAATTGTGTAATTAACTAAAATCTTGTAAATAATCTCATTAGTTAATATTATTTGTTGTTTTTTATTATACATAATGCTTTTAAAAATTAAATTTATAAAGAAAACAAATAATGATGTATTACAGTAATTCGATGATGATTTTTTAACAGAAAACTCCCATACCCGCAATTAGTTTCACTTTCAAAGGAACTACTCTTCACTTTTTTTTACTTCAAATTCATTCAGAATTGTTTAATTATAAATTTACTAATTCATTCTTACATATTCTTAATTTATTTATATAGCAGTAATATGAGACATAAAAAACATAGTAACGAAAATGAAAGGTAACAGCGCTTTTCACTGGTGTATTGCGGGTAAACAAACTCTTTAGCGACTCTGAGGGCCAACTACTTCCTGGGGATGTACGGGCTCACTGATGCCCCAAAACCCTCTGGCTCCCTGGCTCACCTAGAGAATATGGAGCCGGCGTTGAATGTGTTAAATGTATATCAAATACGATATTTGGGGTCACCTGTGGTTTAGTGGTTAGCATGGCAACCTAAATTACTAAAGGTCGTGGGTTCGCATCCCAAGGTGGCCCTAGGATTTTTTAATGGGAGTAAAAAATCCTTGGCTATGCCGTCCCTTGGATAGGACGTAAAATGGAGGTCCCGAGCCTGTATGATGTCAGATACTCGTTAAAGATCCCTATATTAATTATACCTGGATAGGCAAAATTTAGGACTCCCACTGTAGCATCATCCAATTAGCCTTAGTAGCATAAAGCGACGTTAAACAAACACGATATTTAATTTTAAAATGATTTTAGTTCAAGATACAGTAAAAGCCAGATTAGGGGATACATGCTTATCAAAAGGTAATCTTTTATTCCTTAATGAAGACTCAATTTTATAGGAATAAGTTAATTTAAGTAACAAGAAGACGACTCCTGAGTAGTATATTGACTCGTTTGTCTTAAAGAGCCATGCAAGAGAAGGGAGCCACAGACAATTATAGCACTGTAATCTAAAAAGATCTGAGATCTAAAGACTAAAACAGGTTGCTAAAGAGAATAAACTATTCAGATAGACATATTTTTAATAACTAATTTCATGTGAGTTAGCTAAAGATACCAAGTTAAGTACAATTCACATAGAAAGCCATACATGGATATTCTTGAAAAATAATAAATAAAGATATTGTGCTGGTTCCCTAATGGAAGAACTGAATAAATCTTTATTACCTTTTAAAATAACCAAAAAATCATTCATCTGTCCACAAAACTGGTTGAAACTATAATTTTCTTAAGCAGACTAAAATAGTGAAGACAGTAAAAAATTGTAGTATTGGACTTTCCTTCCAAAGTCTTCAGAATGTTTTATGTGTTAATAAAAAACAATAAAGTTCCTTCTTAACTTAAGTGTTCTGCAATCATTCTTGATTATCTATAAATTTAGTGCTAATCTAAAAAAAAAATGGGCTCGGGAGTTTACATTAGGAATGTTGCGAATATTTGCATTCGCTATTCGGAGCTTCCGCATCGATTTAGACATCTTCGTCAACAACAATCAGTTTGTATGTTCATGTATGCAGATGTAGCACAGGTCAAATTTAGCCATAGCATAAAGTGACATTTAATAAACAAACATAACTTATTATTTTATTTCTTCACCCATGCAGTTTCTTATTAAAAAAAGTATAGGGGCCTTTAAAAATTTGCATCTGCGATTGTGTAAGAATCTCTACCCGCAACATACCTAGTTCAGATAAAAAGCGGCAGTAGTTGGGTGCTGGAAACAAGACTTTTTTAAAAATATATTTTAGTAGAAAACAAAGTTCATAAGTATGACAAAAACTTTTTGTAGATTACTGAATGAAATTGTTTGTTCATCTTTCTTCTCCTGAATCCCTAGAAGGCACAAGAATAGTCAACAGTCGACGGTTATTGGAATTCTCATAGAAAAGAGGAAAGGTAAAGAGGAGAACTAATTGATTTGAATCAGAAGAGAAATTCATATTATATTAAAGAGTATTTATGTCTCAAAAATTTACAGTAATAAAAAAGATAAGTTGATTGAAAAATTATGAATATTGAATATTGTGTATGAATATTATTGAAAAAAGATATGATCCCATGAACTAGGCACTTTTCATAACTATTTTTACAAACTAGAATTTAGTGCTCTTTTGAATGGTAACACCAAAAAAATTTATCTCTTTTTATTTAAACTCCATAGAGATGTTCAATTAAAAATTATTACTGTTCTAAAAATCAGAAAAACTACAAATTATCAAAAATAGTGGGAAATAGACCATAATAGAAACTGATTTATAGGAAATTTATTGTAGGATATCTGGTGTTGCTTTACCTGTACTTACCCGAAACACTATATATATATATATATATATATATATATATATATATATATATATATATATATATATATATATATAGTAGGGTTCTTGATGTTCAATCAATAACAAACAACTATATTATGGTAAAATTAACAGTATAGTATAAACACTAAAGTCAACAATAATATATAAAATACATAGGTTGTATGATTGTATATAATTTAAATGATAAACGTGTATGAATATAATGTGTATGAATAGGGGATAGCGGGGTTGGTTGGCAACAGTTTTCACTTTTTTTATTGTTGAGTCGTTCCTGTTAATATAATCCCAATGGGGCTGATACCACTGTAAACGCCAAGTGTTAGAGTACTTCATGTATTTTTTTCACAACATAATATTCAATACTAAGATCACAGAAAATTGAAGAATTCGTCAATCCAGAGTATGCCAATTAACCACCTATGTGGGGCAGGTTGGCCTAGAAGGTAGGGTTGTTTAGCCATCTCATTCAAGTACTGCCTGACGCATATTATTGTTATTTAAAGCTGCACTATAATGGTATAATAATTTTGAATCGGTTTTTAACAGCTTTTAAGGGAAAATAGAATGACAATAAAAGAAGATAGAAGTTTAGACTGCCGTCACTTTTTGCATGAGCAAAATTGCTCTCATCTTCCTCACTGGAACTAAAGACAATTGGTAGTTTCACCGTTGATTATGTTTAACTTGCTTTTGTGAATTGCTACTGCGCCAAAAAAAAAGTTGAAGAGAGCCAACTAACCCCACAGGAGAGATCATATGAAAGATAACTGCCAGGACAGGGGAGAACAATCAAACAAGAAACTGGTTAGTTGAAAGATTAGGTTTTTTAAAGGAGTTTGGGGCTATGTAAAAAAAATCGGAGTCAAATGTTTTTCCATGCCTTTAAACCAACTTTACTGAAAATAAAAAAATTTACTTAGATGTTGTAAAATCAATCAATGAAGCACACTCTTATCTAAACTGTTAGCATCGAATTGAAAACTCAGGACAAGACTCCCGAGGTCGATCGGGTCACATGGTACAATGGTGGGGCCTTCACAACAGGTGTGACGGAAACTATAAGCCAATGGCCAACCTACCCCCCCCCCCCTATGCCAACCAACCCCGCTCTCCCCTATTTATTATTTGAATTATATACAGTCCTACAACCTATGTATGTTATATATTACTGTTAAGTTTAGCGTAAATTTTACATATGTAACTCACTCACAACGTTTGACTTAACCTTAAGAACCCTTTTACAACATATATACATATATATATTAAATCATTATCATAATCAAGGAGAAGGGACTCAAAAGTGAATATATATAAGATAAAGATAAATAGTTTATATTGAAGGTTGTCATTTTGAAGAAAAAAAAAAAAAAAGGTCACATTTAACTAAATTTTTTTCAACATTTATTAATGTTTTTCAATTTACACTGGTAATTAAGGTTGATTAATTTAATTTTTCTCTTTAGACTGTCTAATTGCTCTTTCTCATTTAATTTTTTCTTCCTTCAATCTGAACTATAATATTTAACCAACAAAAAGAACACTTTTATTTTACAATTTTTTTTTTATTTTATCTTATTAAAAATTTATAGCAATAGTAGCTATATAACAGTAAAACAGTGAAGAAAATTGCTGTAGGTTGCAACTTGGAGCCAGAACATGGTTCGTAGTTTCCTTTGGCATGTTCCTCATCGTGAGCTGTAAGAATAATTAATTAGAAGGTGTATAAGTTGTGTCACTAATTATTTTATTGGATCTGAGATGATAAAAAGGCCAAGGTTTATCTGCTAAGCAAAGTAATGTTTTGTACCACTAAACTGTAACAGATCATGAGTGAACAATCAACTTTTTAATTAAGTTAAAGGCCACTCATGACCCATCACAAAACAATGAAATTTTAATTGTTTAATCTTTTTGATAATGTAGAAAATTCCAAACAGAATGTACTTCAAGTATCTGTTTTATTAATCGAGCATAGTACATTTGTTTTCGGTTATGTTGAAATTAAGGAATACTGTTAAAATTATTGTTATAAAACTCACCGCACAGGCCTGAGTACTCTTTAGATACTACTCCTCTTTCACATCTTATCCACTCATACGGCTGGTATGGCTTAGCATCAGGATAGTTCCCACTTTTAATAAAAACCAGATTCAATTAATTATGACATCACTTCTGATGAATCAATATTGTAGTACGACTAAATGGTGACTATTGGTTGATATTTTTATCACATTTTGTTTAGGACACTGTTCCCAAAAAAAGTAACTTAAACATTAGATTATAGAAGTTATATACCCTCAAAGTGTATTTTTTTTCTTTATTGAACTGTGTAAAAAAAATTCTTAAGCAACAATAACGGATATATTTATAATGAATAAATTACCTGGGGGGGGGGGGGGGGAGGGAGAAAAGGGTTTTATAATGGCTGATAAAATTCATGATTATTGAATGGTAAGAGATAGTAATAATTTTAATAAATGTATGCTTAGAGGTATGTCTACCTCATTAAAATACTTTAATTGGAAAGCATTATTATTACAAAGATGAAAATAAGTTAAATAATAAGGAGTTCTTTGTCTGTAAACACCATGTATTTGTAAATTCCTATCGTGGGGTCCCCTTAGTGATTGAGGCCTGCGGAGGGCTAACCTGTTCCTTCTAGCTATATCTGTAGACCAAACTACTAATTTATCAATTTTAAAAAATAAAATAAATGGGCTCCCCAAACCCATGAAGATTTTTTGTGGATCGCACCTTCAATGCAAAACTACCTTATCAGAACTAACAAATAACCTGCATCAGAGAAAATGGCATTTCTAGTGTTTCATTTAATCTTATAAATCTACCATGAGGCATTTTTTTTTAGTTAAAAGAGAATATATTTCAGTTTAAGAAACCACAATCGCAACTAGCGTTAGTTTTTGAATAACAGTGTTTCAAATGTGTTAATTTAGCATTAATTTTTTATGCAATCAATCAACTAAAACAAATAATAATAAATATCTTAAATTTAGGTTTCCCCTTAAAATATCTTGGGTTCCTATTGCGTAGACCCCTTGCTGTGTAAGGTAAAATATAAAATGAAAGGAATTTAGTATGATTTACATATTACGTCGGAATATAATTTAGCTTAAATTAAAAAAATATAAACTTTCACTCTTACGCTGGTTTGTAGTTGCAGACCAGCATGGCCTTGTAAGGTGATATTTTATTTCTTTCATCTTTAAACTGAGAAATTCCACAGCCGATATATTTTGTGTCTGCCCAGATGAACTGTAAAAATTGTATAATTATGATTATTTATTTGTTACAACCGCCAAGCTCATTAGCACCAACAAGTTACAAGTTCATAAACTGTTATTCCAACTGTCTAATGTAAGTGCATATCATTTTTGGGATATTCTATCAGTATTCTTGAATGTTTGTCATTTCTGGGGAGAGTGGGGAACATTGAGGCAGTTAGCTCATAGAACAATTGCAAGGGCTAAATTAGAGTAGGATTGGTTTAAGTGGAGAATGTTCGTCCAAAAAGAGACTATTTTTAGCATCATTTTGTTTCCAAGCTAACTTTTTTTTATGACTTGCTTTCTCATTGGCGGTGTGGGTATTATTGTTTATTACACCGATTGTCTGTTTATGCCAGTTATTAACCAACTAAAACTCTTTGCATTAACCATTAAACGGCCAATGATTTTTTACTTTGGAAACAGATATTCGTAATGAAATACGGCAAGGCCCTTTGGGGATGAGAGAGACGGGACAGCCTCAGCAGATGTCTCTCTGTTCCCCACTCCTCCCAATTAGAGATGCGACATCGAAGGCAAAACATCGATGTTTTGAACATCGATGTTTTTGCAATCAAAACATCGATGTCGATTAAACATCGACCACAAAACATCGATGTTTTGAACATCGATGTTTTTGCAATTAAAACATCGATGTCGATTAAACATCGACCACAAAACATCGATGTTCAAGAACATCGATGTTTTTTGACATCGATGTTTTTTAATTTATACAGTCATTAAACATTAACATATTAGTGCCCAAACGTAATTAAATCGATGTTAAAGTGTAAAGCATTTTATTTTTCATATTTAATGTATAAAAAATTCGATTTTTTCGACATGTTTTGACAATAACATCGATGTTACATCATATATGTTTATGTCCAAAACATCGAAGTTATTGTCAAAATATCGATGTTAAAACAGACAATAACCCGGCTGTTATTATCATCGATGTTTTGGACAAAAACAAAGTTGTATTTAACATATATGTCTTGATAATAACAAAGTTGTTTTAAACATCGATGCTTTAACCATAACAAATTAGTTTTGGACAAAAATAAATATTTTAAAACATCGATGTTTTGGAGAAAAACAAATATGTTTTAACATCGATGCTTAGTAAAAAAACAATAAATATATATATATATATATATATATATATATATATATATATATTCTTAACATCGATGTTTTAGCTAAAACAAAGATGTTTTTAACATCGATGCTTTACTATTAACAAACTTGTTTTGAAGAAAAACAAGTATCCTTCAACATCTATGTTTTGACAATAACATCGATGTTTTGGATTAATATGTATTAACATCGATGTTCTTAACAAAAACAAAGCTGTTAATAACATCGATGTTTTGGACAAAAACAAGTATCTATACTGTAACATCACGATGTAATTGTCAAAACATCGATGTTATTGTCAAAACATAGATGTTGAAGTATACTTGTTTTTGCAAAAACATCGATGTTATTAACAGTTTTGTTTTTGTTAAAAACATCAATGTTATTAACAGCTTTGTTTCTGTTAAAAACATCAATGTTATTGTCAAAACATAGATGTTACAGTATAGATACTTGTTTTTGTCCAAAACATCGATGTTAATAGCAAATTTGTTAATGATAAAGTATCGATGTTAAAAGATATTAGTTTTTCTCAAAAACTTCGAACAACTAGTCCATAACATCGTTGTTATTAACAGCTTTGTTTTTGTTAAAAACATCGATGTTAATACATATTAATCAAAAACATCGATGTTATTGTCAAAACATAGATGTTGAAGGATACTTGTTTTTGTTAAAAACATGGATGTTATTAACAGCTTTGTTTTCTTTAAGAACATCGATGTTAAAAAAAAATTTGTTTTAGTCCATAACATCGATGTTATTAACAGCTTTGTTTTTGTTAAGAACATCGATGTTAATACATATTAATCCAAAACATCGATGTTATTGTCAAAACATAGATGTTGAAGGATACTTGTTTTTGTTAAAAACATCGATGTTAAAACAAAGTTGTTTTTGTCCATGACATCGATGTTATAAACAGCTTTGATTTTGTTAAAAACATCGATGTTATCAACAGCTTTGTTTTTGTTAAAAATATCGATGTTATTGTCAAAACATCGACGTTAAATGATACTTGTTTTTGTTAAAAACATCGATGTTAAAAAAAATTTGTTTTTTCTATAACATCGATGTTAATACATATTTATTCAAAACATAGATGTTAAATTATACTTGTTTTTGTTAAAAACATCGATGTTAAAAAAAATTTGTTTTAGTCTATAACATCGATGTTATTAACAGCTTTATTTTTGTTAAAAACATCGAAGTTATTATCAGCTTTGTTTCTGTTAAAATCATCGATGTAATTGTCAAAACATCGATGTTATTGTCAAAACATCGATGTTATTGTCAAAACATAGATGTTGAAGTATACTTGTTTTTGCAAAAACATCGATGTTATTAACAGTTTTGTTTTTATTAAAAACATCAATGTTATTAACAGCTTTGTTTCTGTTAAAAACATCTTTGTTATACCTAAAACATCGATGTTAAAACATATTTATTTTTGTTAAAAACATCTATATTAAAAACATATTTGTTATACCTAAAACATCGATGTTAAAACATTTTTATTTTTGTAGAAAACATCGATGCTAAAAACATTTTTGTTATACCTAAAAGATCGATGTTTTGGATAAATATTTATTAACATCGATGTTATGGACAAAAACAAATTTTTTTTAACATTGATTTTTTTAACAAAAACAGGATCATTTAACATCGATGTTTTGATAATAACATCAATGTATTTAACAAAAACAAAGCTGTTAATAACATCGATGTTTTTAACAAAAACAAAGCTGTTAATAACATCGATGTTATGGACTCAAACAAATTTTTTTTAACATCGATGTTTTTAACAAAAACAAGTATACTTTAACATCAATGTTTTTAACAAAAACAAAGCTGTTTATAACATCGATGTTATGGACAAAAACAAATTTGTTTTAACATCGATGTTTTTAACAAAAACAAGTATACTTTAACAGCTATGTTTAGACAATAACGTCGATGTTAAAACATATTTATTTTTGTTAAAAACATCTTTGTTATACCTAAAACATCGATGTTAAAACATATTTATTTTTGTTAAAAACATCTAATTTAAAAACATATTTGTTATACCTTAAACATCGATGTTAAAACATTTTTATTTTTGTAGAAAACATCGATGCTAAAAACATTTTTGTTATACCTAAAACATCGATGTTATAACATATTTGTTTTTGTCGAAAACATCTATATTAAAATCATCTTTGTTATACCGATGTTTTGAACACAAACAAACATGTTTAACAATAACCCTGTAGTTTTTAACATCGATGTTTAGGACAAAACCAAATTTGTTTTAACAAAAACATCGATGTTACAACTTATTCGTTTCTGTTATAAACAACTTTGTTATTATCCAAACATCGATGTGAAATATAACATTGTTTTTGTTCAAAAGAGCGATGTTAAAACCTATTTGTTTTTCCCCGAAATATCGATGGTATTCTAAAAACATCAATGTTAAAGTATAATTGTTTTTGTTTAAAACATCGATCGAAAATATATTTTTTTCGTTAAAAATATCAATGTTCATAACAGCTTTGTTATTGTTAAAACATCGATGTTAAATACAACTTTGATATTGTCAAAACGTAGATGTTAAATAAAACTTTGTTTTTGTCCCAAACATCGATTATAATAAGATATTTGTTTTTGTCAAAAACATCGATGATGATAACTACCGGTTAAAACTAATCTGTTTTTACCCAAAAAATCGATGTAAAACATATTGGTTTTTCTCAAAAAAATCGATGTCATTGTCAAAATATCAATGTTAAATTATAGTTGTTTTTGTTTAAAACATCGACGTTAAAACAGATTTGTTTTGCCCAAAACATAGATGTTAAATACAACTTTGTTGTTCGAAATATCGATGTTAATACATATTTATCCAAAACATCGATGTTAATACATATTTATCCAAAACATCGATGTTATTGTCAAAATATCGATGTTATTGTCAAAACATCAATACAGTAGAACCTCCATTATCCGGGCCTCGATTAACCGGGGATCCAATTAACCAGGGTGCCGAGGAGCCAATATTTTTTTGTTAATAAGCTTTTTTTTAATTTGCATGCCATTTATTTTGCATGTATAATATTTAAAAACAACTTATACGTAAATATTTAACGATTAGATAATGGTTAACTATCTAGTATGAAATAAAACAATAAATGGAAAAACACAGAAAGCGAGTATTGTATTATGAGATGTTTCCGGTATCTAATACTCCAATTCCTAATCCAGGAACGGTATTATTTTCATGTCTTTCCAGGAAACTCCTAATCTGGTCTGTTTGGCTACAAAACAAAATATTGTCAAATTTAGTCTCGATTTAAATACTTACGAAGTAGCAAATGTCGGAAAAAAGAAACGTGTCGTTTTGAACCTTGAAGAAAAATTAACTATTTTAATTATTAATTAACTATATTTTGAAGAAGAAAAAAGACATTTTCGACTTCGTATCGTCTTCGGCCCATAATATATAAAATCATACATTTACTTTTTTTGTTATTTTTGTGTATTTTAATTTAATGTGTATAAAACGTTCGTTTGTTAATAAAAGTGATTATACCTTACAAGTGATTTTTTAACCTTTTTTTCTATAACATTAAGTCAATAAAATATTTTAATTCGATTATCCGGGATTTTCAATTATCCGTGGACCCCCATACCCATCATTACCCCGGGTAATGGAGGTTCTACTGTATTAAACTATACTTGTTTTTGTTCAAAACATCGATGTTAAAACATATTTGTATTTTACCAAAATATCAATGTTATTGTGAAAACATCAATGTTAAAGTATATTTGATTTGGTTAAAAACATCGATTGTAAAACATATTTGTTTTTCTCAAAAACTTTAAAGTTATTGTCAAATCATCGATGTTATTGTCAAAACATAGATGTTAAGGTATACTTTTTTATGTTTAAAACGTCGACGTTAAAACAAATTTATTTGTGTACATAACATTGACGTTGAAAACACCGTTGTTATATTCAAAAATTTGTTTTTGTCCATAACATCAATGTTATTGTTTAAAGTATACTTGTTTTTGTTAAAAACATCGATGTTAAAAAAAAAAATTGTTTTAGTCCATATCATCGATGTTATTAACAGCTTTGTTTTTGTTAAAAACTTCGAAGTTATTAACAGCTTTGTTTCTGTTAAAAACATCGATGTTATTTTCAAAACACATATGTTAAAGTATACTTGTTTTTGTTAAAAACATCGATGTTATTAACAGCTTTGTTTTTGTTAAAAACATCGATGTTAAAAAAAATTTGTCTTTGTACATAACATCGATGTTAATACATATTTATCCAAAACATCGATGTTATTGTCAAAACATCAATGTCGAAAACAAATTTGTTAACAAATTTGTTTTAACTAAAACATCGATGTTAAGAATATATATATATATATATATATATATATATATATATATATATATATATATATATATATATATATATTGTTGTTTTTTGTCTAAAGCATCGATGTTATTGTCAAAACATCGATGTTAAAACAAATTTGTTTTTGTGCATAACATAGAGTTTAATATATATTTATCCACAACATCGATGTTATTGTCAAAACAAAGATGGTAAAGTATCCTTGTTTTTGTTAAAAACATCGATGTTAAAAAAAATTTTGTTTTTGTCCATAACATCGATGTTATTGACAGATTTGGTTTTGTTAAAAACATCGATGTTATTAACAGCTTTATTTCTCTTAAAAACATCGATGTTAATGTCAAAACATCGATCTGATTGTCAAAACAAAGATGTTAAAGTATACTTCTTTTTGTTAAAAAACATCGATGTTAAAAAAAAATTGTTTTTGTCCATAACATCGATGTTAATATATATTTATCCAAAACATCGATGTTATTGACAGATTTGGTTTTGTTAAAAACATCGATGTTATTAACAGCTTTATTTCTCTTAAAAACATCGATGTTAATGTCAAAACATCGATCTGATTGTCAAAACAAAGATGTTAAAGTATACTTCTTTTTGTTAAAAAACATCGATGTTAAAAAAAAATTGTTTTTGTCCATAACATCGATGTTAATATATATTTATCCAAAACATCGATGTTATTGTCAAAACATAGATGTTAATGTATACTTGTTTTTGTTAAAAACATCGATGTTAAAATAAATTTGTTTTAGTCCATAACATCGATGTTATTAACAGCTTTGTTTTTGTTAAGAACATCGATGTTAATACATATTAATCCAAAACATCGATGTTATTGTCAAAACATAGATGTTGAAGGATACTTGTTTTTGTTAAAAACATCGATGTTAAAACAAAGTTGTTTTTGTCCATGACATCGATGTTAATATATATTTATCCAAAACATCGATGTTATTGTCAAAACATAGATCTTAATGTATACTTTTTTTTGTTAAAAACATCGATGTTAAAATAAATTTGTTTTAGTCCATAACATCGATGTTATTAACAGCTTTGTTTTTGTTAAAAACATCAAAGTTATTAACAGCTTTGTTTCTGTTAAAATCATCGATGTTATTGTCAAAACATCGATGTTATTGTCAAAACATAGATGTTAAAGTATACTTGTTTTTGTAAAAACATCGATGTTATTAACAGCTTTGTTTTTGTTAAAAACATTAATGTTATTAACAGCTTTGTCTCTGTTAAAAACATCGATGTTATTGTCAAAACATAGATTTTACAGTATACTTGTTTTTGTCCAAAACATCGATGTTAAAAACAAGTTTGTTAATGATAAAGTATCGATGTTAAAAGATATTAGTTTTTCTCAAAAATTTCGATGTTATTGTCAAAACATCGATGTTAAAGTATATTTGTTTTTTTCATATTTTTATTTGTCGAAAAAATCTATATTAAAAACATCATTGTTATAACTAAAACATTGATGTTAAAACACATTTATTCTTATACCTAAAAAAAATTTGTTAAAAAAAAATATGTTAAAAACATCGATGTTTTGCGCAAAACATCGATGTTTCAAAAACATCGACATCGATGTCGCATCCCTACTCCCAATAGGTGTAGAAGGTACACTAATATTTATTACACAATATTTGAAAGTTAATAAGTAAGTTTAGTCATAAGCTAGGTTCCTAAATTTAAAAAAAAAAAAAAAAAAAAAAAAAACATTATATGGAATAGTACTACTTGTCTGTTTCACAAGTCATAATGACTACTTTGAAGTTGTTATAACATTTTTTTATGTTAATTTTCATGATAATAGTTTGTATTATAATGAGCCTTTTGTTATTAATAATTTTATTAAAATTTTCAGTTTTAATATGGTGTCTCACTGTTCCCCAAGCAATGTCTCAGTGTTTCCGGCTGTAAGGTAACTGTACCAATAGGTGACGGGTTAAGAAAAAAATATTAGATAATTAACACTGTTTACTAAAATATTGATGTTAGGTTAATCTTTGTTATGAATTTAGTTAGGCCAATCCCTCTAGAAAACTTGGAATACAATATCCTATGGTCTACATTTACGGTTTCTATAAAAAATGATTTCTTTGAACCTTCTAAAATGTGCCAATAGTTTACACATCAAAATGGAAAGGTTTGGAATGTTGACATTTATTGTGTCAATAGTTGACACTTACATTATTTTTTGATTTCCCAAGGAGAATATTAGGTAATAAGGACTGCAAACAATTTTAATCAAATTTTATTTATAAACTATTCAAAATTGAAACGAAACATATAAAATTTCCACAATTTAATTACTTTATAAACAAAAACGTAATAGACAAAGGAAAAAATATTAAACTGAAAAATGAGATCATCCAATTAAGAATAATACAGATACCATATAACAAAAATCATTTTAAATCAATCTACCTCAAGTGGGAAACCAAAATGGTACCTTTGCTGTCCATCAAAGGTAAAACCTTTGGGCATATGTATTGCGGATATAATATCACATGATGGGACTGTGCAACATGTATCAGTGTTAATAAAACTTGTTTTCAACCGATTGCTTGGTTGTAAAAGCAAAACCAGAATCTCTAATTTACTGACAACTTTAGTAACTTGAGCCAGACATTTTTTTACGCTTAAATCTCTTAGAACCCAGCTATTATAAACTTTCCTTCATCAACACTTAAACTACCTTGCTCCTCCTCTTGAAGAAATATTCCTTGATCAATATTAATTGACGGACAACCAGACATATGATTTGAGAACCAGAACATAGCAAGTTCAAAACCCGTAGCAAGGGGAAATCTAATAACACTCGGCATTATCCCCCACCCTCTCCCCTGGCCCGGGAAACCCCATATAGCCTAAACGGCGAGGAAGGAAAGGAAAAAATCTGGTGCGCGCAACACACAACTTTCACTTACCAACTTACTTTGATTAGAAATTAATGCGTTTTACTATTATTGCCATTTCTCAAATGAACAGAACATCTTTAATTATAACGCATTGGTTTGTCATTAAAGGCGTTCGGCGCATGCGTGAGCTCAAGGTGTTTTATGAGTTGACGAAATATTCATCTTTTTTTCTCCTGTATATGTTTACTTGATTTTCTTCATATATCATATTTAGCCATTTCTTATTTTTAGGCGTGATGAGAGACAGTTAATTTCTCAGTATAAACTAAAACAAAGGTACTTTATAGGAAAACAAAAAAGGCCCCTTCCCCATTTAAACCCCCTCAGAATATTTTAATAATGATAAAGCATACCTGATATTAAATAAAAACTAATTTTCATTAAACATGACGAATTTGATAAAAATCTTTAAAGCCGTTTTTGAGATAATCGATCAAAAAGGTAAAAATTGAAACAAATTATGAAATAAAGTGCCCCCTCCGTTTGACCAATTTTGATGAAATGTTGGCTATCACATCTTTGGCATATACATACATCAAATACCAAGTTTGATCAAAATCGTTAAAACCGTTATTGAGTAAATAAAAAAAAACCTGAAAATGATACAAAATTTATCAAGTAAAGTCCCCCCTCTTGTAAATCAATTTTGATGAAATTTTTACAGCCATATCTCGGGCATATAAATACATCAAATACCAAGTTTGATCAAGATCGATAAAACTGTTTTTGAGTAAATAAAAAAACACGTGAAAATGATACAAAATTTAATAAGTAAAGTCCCCCCTCCGGATGATCAATTTTGATAAAAATTTTACAGTCATATCTCGGGCATATAAATACACCAAATACCAAGTTTGATCAAAATCGAATAAACCGTTTTTGAGTAAATAAAAAAAACGCGTGAAAATGATACAAAATTTATTTAGTAAAGTCCCCCCTCCGGATGATCAGTTTGATAAAATTTTTACAGTCATATCTCGGGCATATAAATACATCAAATACCAAGTTTGATCAAAATCGATAAAACTGTTTTTGAGTAAATAAAAAAACACGTGAAAATGATACAAAATTTAATAAGTAAAGTCCCCCCTCCGGATGATCAATTTTGATAAAAATTTTACAGTCATATCTCGGGCATATAAATACACCAAATACCAAGTTTGATCAAAATCGAATAAACCGTTTTTGAGTAAATAAAAAAAACGCGTGAAAATGATACAAAATTTATTTAGTAAAGTCCCCCCTCCGGATGATCAGTTTGATAAAATTTTTACAGTCATATCTCGGGCATATAAATACATCAAATACCAAGTTTGATCAAAATCGTTAAAACCGTTATTGAGTAAATAAAAAAAAACCTGAAAATGATACAAAATTTATCAAGTAAAGTCCCCCCTCTTGTAAATCAATTTTGATGAAATTTTTACAGCCATATCTCGGGCATATAAATACATCAAATACCAAGTTTGATCAAGATCGATAAAACTGTTTTTGAGTAAATAAAAAAACACGTGAAAATGATACAAAATTTATTAAGTAAAGTCCCCCCTCCGGATGATCAATTTTGATAAAAAATTTACAGTCATATCTCGGGCATATAAATACACCAAATACCAAGTTTGATCAAAATCGAATAAACCGTTTTTGAGTAAATAAAAAAAACGCGTGAAAATGATACAAAATTTATTTAGTAAAGTCCCCCCTCCGGCTGATCAATTTTGATACAATTTTTACAGTCATATCTCGGGCATATAAATACATCAAATACCAAGTTTGATCAAAATCGATAAAACCGTTTTTGAGTAAATAAAAAAAACGCGTGAAAATGATACAAAATTTATCAAGTAAAGTCCCCCCTCCGGTTGATCAATTTTGATGAAATTTTTATGGTCATACCTCGGGCATATAAATAGATCAAATACTCAGTTTAATCAAAATCGTTAGAGCCGTTTTTGAGAAAATCGAAGTACCCCCTCCCTTTAAGTAATTTTGATGAAATTGACGCTGTCACATCGCGGGCATATACCTACACTAAATACCCAATTTCAGGATCGCACGGTTTATAGTTTTTGAGCTAGTCTGTTCACACACACACACACACACACACACACACACAGACACACACACAGACACACACACACACACAGACCATTTCGCGGGACTTGGTCATTTCGACTCAGGGGACCCCAAAACGTGTATTTCCGTTGAAAACCGGAAGTCGAATTTTTTCACGATCGCAATACTTCCACTAACTATATATTTCATATATAGGTAAGTGAAAGTAAAAAATTAATTGTTACTTAATTTAAAAAATCTGGTGCGTGCGCGCAACACACAACTTTCACTTACCAACTTATTTAGATTAGAAATTGACGTGTTTTGTTAATTGCCACTTCACAAAGTCACAAATCTTTCCACATTCATTTCTTATTTTTTCCTTTTATGAGTAATTTAAAACACACGTGAAAATGATACAAAATTTATTCAGTAAAGTGCCCCCTCCAATTGATCAATTTTGATGAAATTTTTACTGTCACATCGCCGGCACATACATATACTAAATACCAAGTTTGATCGAAATCATTAAAGCCGTTTTTGGGTAAATGAAAAAAAACACATAAAAGTGGGACACAATTTATTAAGTAAAGTACCCCCTCCGGTTGATAAATTTTGATGAAATTTTTGCAGTCGTATCTCGGGCATATAAATAGATCAAATACTTAGTTTAATCAAAATCGTTGGAGCCGTTTTTGAGAAAATCGAAAAATACTTAAAAAGTTATTAAATAAAGTACCCCCTCCCTTTGAGCAAATTTCATGAAATTTTTGCTGTCATATCGCGGGCATATACATACACTAAATACCCAATTTCAGGTTCGCACGGTTTATAGTTTTTGAGCTAGTCTGTTCACACACACACACACACACACACACACACACACACACACACACACACACACACACACACACACACACACACACACACACACACACACACACACAGACCATTTCGCGGGACTTGGTTAATTGGACTCAGGGGACCCCAAAACGTGTATTTCCGTTGAAAACCGGAAGTCGAAATTTTTCACGATCGCAATACTTCCACTTACTATATATTTCATATATAGGTAAGTGAAAGTAAAAATAAACAAAACAAGATTATGTCAAATAAAGCTGAGGCTATGCATGGGTGTCAACTATAAACACACACGATGTCAACTTTACAAACAGAATATTCCACTAGTTGACACGTTTGAACGGATAGTTGACACCCCTGTCGAACATTGGTTAGGATGGAGCTAGATCAGTGATTCCACTACCGATATTAAACCCATATATTTTTCAAATCAAGCGAATTATTTTAAATTATCAGTTCCATCAGAGTAAAAAACACCATTAGTTGACATCGATGTCAACTATTGAACTTAAGGATTAATTTTTGTTGTAATAGTTGACATCCACATTTAAGCCCTAAAACATTGTATAAATAAATCGAAAAGGATATCAAATGATTCCCATGAACTTAATGAATATCATGAAAGTAGTTAAAAAATAATTGAACACAAATAAACGAACTAAAAAGCTTACTTAATGTGACTTACCACAGTAATGAAACAGGGAAGAAGAAACCACTTGTTGAGGCCACTAGAAAATTCTCCAATATATCCTCTCACAAATAAGTTTCAGTTTTCATCACACTAATGCAGATGGCAGCACAGCCAAATTTTATTCAAAATGGGAAATTACCATCAAATTTTGAACCAAGACAATCTACCATGAATCTTATTACTCACACTTTTTGTACAAAATGTCAACTATTGGAGTACTGTCAACTTATGGTACAGTTACCCTAGGGTACAATGAGACAAAACCCTTTTTTTGGTTTATGGGGAATATGTTTGTAACTGTTTTAGGTTTTACATACACTTTACCAAGGTCCAATGTAGCGAGATTTACTACAAAAATTTCAGAACCCTAGCAATATTTTTTCTATTCTTTTTGATAATTTAAAAAAAAAACCGTCTCACTGTTCCCCACTCTCCCCTATATATATCATTGTATTTCATTCATGTTTGGCCAAAAGGGCCTAAGTCATAAAAAAAAAAAAATGTCTTCTTCTTCTTTAACTTCCTCTTATGCCATTAGTTAGCGTCGAGGAGCCTCAATCCAGCGTAACCAATCTTCCCGGTCTCTGCTTAGCCGCTTCATCTCATTGAGGGATTTGCCTCTTTTAATTCCAATTCTTTGGATGTACTCTTGGTACGTAATTCTGGGGCGTCCGCGTGGTCTCCTTCCAGTGGGTCGAGCCTCCAATACCTTTATAGGATTCATCTCCTCATTCATGCGGTAGACATGTCCGAACCACTGGAGTTGCCGTCTTTCTAGAGTGGCTTTAAGTTCTGCAACTTCTAGTTGCTCTCTAATACTTTCATTTCTAATGCGATCCCTTCTAGTTCTCCCAACAGACCTGCGAAGGAACCTCATTTCCGCTGCCGTTATGCGACTAGAGTGTCTGTCCAGCATTATTCAGCTCTCTCCGCCGTAGGTGAGTGTAGGTAGGTAAACAGACTTATATACATGCATTTTGGTCTTCCTGTCTACTTCGCGGTGGCCGATAATGCTATTAGTAATCTGGTAATATACTTGATTTGCCTTACATATTCTGTTTGATATTTCGGCATCTATCTTACCCGAGCTACTAATTACGGTCCCTAAGTAGGTATATTCATTCACAACCTCAAGTGTCTCGCCATTGCAGGTTAATTGGACATCTTCCTGTTCATCCCTCGTCATAACCAGCACTTTACTCTTGGAGATGTTGATTTGCAACCCTTTCCTGAGCAACTCTTCTTCCCATTCCACCAGAGCTTTTTGTAGTTTGGTTTTGGTGTCGGCTATTAGGACTATGTCATCCGCGTATAACAGGCTTTGTATGAGGACAGTTTTCATATTCCATTTTCCAATTGTTGTCCACGCAGTTCGGCGCTTGCAGATTTTGTGGATTTCATCCATAACATTTATAAATAGAAGGGGACTTAGGCTATCTCCCTGTCTAAATCCTCTAGCACTTGGGAAACACTTGGGTTCTGATTCCTTACCGCTTATTCCTACCACAGCCATGGCTCCTTGGTAGGCTGATTGTATGGCTGCCAGCAAGTCTCCAGGTACACCCTTGGCTCTTAGTGCATTCCAAATTTCTTTTCTTGGGACCACATCAAACGCTGACTTCAGATCAAGGAATGCAAGATATAGATTCTTATCTCTGTCCCAAGCTTTTTCAGCAATATTTCTGAGTACAAAGATGTAATCCTGCGTCTGTCGGCCTGGACTAAAACCAGCCTATTCTGTTTCTAACTGCCCTTCCACAATCCGCCGGAGTCTCCTTTCTAGAATAGAGGTGTAAAGTTTATAGACTGCAGAAAGCAAACTAATAGGTCTGTAATTTTTGCAGTCTGTTGTGCATCCTTTTTTATAAATGGGGAGGATTATACTATATTTCCAGTCCGCAGGAATTCTCTTTCTGTCATATACTTCTTGGAACAGCTATTGAAGTGCTTTAAGAAGTTCTTGACCGCCACCTCGTATTTCAAATATTCTGGTGTAATTCCATCCCTTCCTGATGCTTTACCTCTTTTTAGCTTATGGATTGCATTTTCTATTTCATCTTCCTCTATAATCTCCAGCTTTCCTGAATATTGGGCTCTCGTTCTTGGCAATGGTCTGTTTCTTGGCTTTCGGAGAATTGTTTCTGGAAATATTGCTTCCATCTGCCAAGGATCTTTTCTTTGTCTGTAAGTACGATTCCATCGCTACCTTTTACATTTCTTCTAGGCTTACATTGCTTTCCTCGTCACATTTTAACTTTCCGCCAAAAGGCTCTTATGGATTCGCGATGGTCCCGCTCAGGCTTTTACCAAAGTCCTCCCATGACTTTTTCTTGGCCTGGCGTACGTCTACCTTACATTCATTCCTGGCTATTCGATAAACGTGCAGCTTTTTCAGTTTTATTTTTCAAGTATGCTTTCCAGACAAGCTTCTTCTGAGAAACCAGTCGTTGAAGGTCATTGGTCTACCAGTTTGTCCGCTTTTCCTTACCAGACACTCTCTTCTTCCCACATACTGTACTTGCTGTGTCCAGGATACATGTTTTCAGTGCCTTCCATATCTTTTCCACGTCTCCTTCAAATGACGTTTCTCTCAATTTATTTTCCAGGCTTACTGTAAAGAGTGCTTTTTTCTCTGGGTCATCCAAGGCCCTTACATTGAGGGTTTCAAATGTTTTTATTTTCCTTTTATACTCAGGAATGATCTTTGTATCAGCCACAAGTAAAAGGTGGTCGCTGCCTATCTCCGCTCCTCTTATTACTTTTATATCAGCGAAATACTGCCTTATGTTTCTGTCGTATATGAAATAGTCAATTACACTATTTCGTTTGATGCATGAGAAAGTGATTTTGTGGATTCTCTTGTGTGGATAGAAGGAATTTCCTATGAGAAAGTCGTTATGGACAAAAAAGTCAATTACCCGCTGTCCATTACTATTTCTCACATTCTCACCTCCATGCAGCCGTATAACTCCATATCCAGATCTTTCATCATTTCCTGTTCTGGCATTGAAGTCTCCACTCAGGATTACTGACCTCCCTTTTCCTTTAGCTTTATCCACTATTTTTGCAAATCCGAGTAGAATGCCTCCTTGTCTACAACACTAGCATCTTCCGTTGGTGCATACACCTGGATTATGGAGATTTTTCCTATGGTCATCTTAAAATCTACTAAAAAAAAAAAGTGCTCATGGTGGAACCTGTCCACTAGGGAGCGCGTCCCCCGGGTGGTACCTGACATCGCCACAGACTCCGGACTTCCCTATTTTCGTCGAAGGACGGCATAGCCAAGGATTTTCGCCTCCCTTTAAAAAAATCCTTGGGTCACCTAGCAGGATGGGAACCCGCGAACTGTAGTATTGTAAGTTTCTATGCTAGCCACTACGTCACAGATGACCGTTCGTTAAAGTCGTAATTAGCGATCTAGAGGTTACACTCATATACAAGTTGTCAATAATCGGCCATTCTCGTAATTCCATCTAAGTGGTGACCATAGAATCATGGCCCTTCCATAAAACAGAAGCCACACGTTAATAACTTTACCAAAAATTATATCCCTTTTAAAACCTAAAATTTAGCTTCGAATGACTTTATTAAGTTAAAATCGGTTCCAGTCGTTTCACCATAATCGGTTACGAAAAATCTCCAATTTTTAATATTTTGGCAGAAAAATGATTCACACTCATGATCCACTGCCTGCAACTCGAAGACGGTTACTCTTATTGTAAAATGTCACTGATAAACAGTTTTAGAGGATCAGATTCTATGCATACAAGCTTTTTAAATAAGCTCACTACATCGGCTCGAAATTTAGTGTGAGTCAAACCTGATAGTTTTAATAGTAACACATATTTAAGACTATATTATTTCCTATCGCTAAATTTAGATCATATAAATAATTGCTGTTTCTGCTAAGTAATATATGAAGTCCTTCAGGATTGATTGGCATATACACTGTGTTCGGATTTGAAATAATTGCATACATATACTTAAGTAATTTTGATGAATGTATAAGGACCTACTTGAGTAAAGTATCCGGTATTGTACACGTCAAATGGCACGTTGGGGTCGTAGTTTCTTATTTGATCAAACCAGGTCCGAAGCAAACGTTCGAGATCAATTCGCATCTCTTTGGATCCTGAGTACGAAGCCAGGTTTTCTCCATATTCATATGCTACAAATCAAATAAAAATATAATTCATGCATTATAATTGTTTTAAATACATTAAAATAATAATTTTGGTTGGTTGTTTTTATGGACGTAAAACTAGCAATGGTGATTAATTACACGTAACAAAGAAAGTTTGTTGCGTGAAGTGAGATCTGTTTCCGTTAGCAGTACAATATCAATACGTTTCTGGTTAATGTATATTTCTAGTTCCGTTTTATGTTGTATTAGTCCGTTAGAGTTCCAAAGGAGGACTGACAGGGACCCAACAGTGAAAGATCTAATGTCCATAAGTCGCAGCTAGGGCTTGAGTTATTTGTGAAATTTGAGTGATAAGGTTGAAGAGGGGCTGGATGAGAGTATTTATATTATTTAATAAATTTAAATGGTGAGGAGGTTCAGAGCTAACTGGCTGCACCAGCTGATTACTGATCCCCCTCATACCTGACCTGGCTTGATGTTGAGATTGAGCTTCAGTGTTTGGAGGAGGGTGAACTTGACTGTGCCTTCTTGAGTATGCAGGAATAAGTTCCGGGGGCTGCTGGTGATGAGGTTGGTTCGGCAAGGCTGGAAACTCTCCAAGGTCCGGTGGTTCAGCAATCACCGGTGGTGGGCGGAGGATATTCTTGCGCTGAGCTCGAAGGATCTTGAGGGCTTGACATCCTCTGTAGTTGGCTGGGTCAGCCCCAGGACAATTAGCGCATTTCGCTGGCTTGTCTCTGGGTTTTAGACAGGATGAGCTTTCATGAGCTTCGCCACAACGAACACAACGTGGCTGATGGTTGCAATAGCTCTTTGTATGCGCATACCCTTGAAATCTAAAACACTTAGGGATTTGTCTCTTTTTCCTGAGTTCCTCTACTTTAATTCTTGTATAATAGATGTGGTATAAATCAAATATTTTTTCATTAAATGTATTTTTAGTGACATCTACGAAAAACATTTGTAACGGCAATTTAGTCCTAGTAGATATTGCATTGGTAATATTTGAAACTTCATAACCAAATGCTTTAGATTCCTCCTTTATTGCGGAAATCGGTGTTGATGCGTGAAGTCCTTTGATCACCACACGAGGGTTTTTATCTTCTAACAGCTGATAGGTGAGAAATTCGGCGTTCACTTTTTTTAAACACCTGACTGCTCCCCTGTATGATTCGGGGGTGGCCGGATAAACAATCACATTTCTGGTCGTTGTTTTAATACTAAAATAACTAGGACCTATTTCTTTATTTAAAAATGAAATTAAGGCTTCTATGTTATGAATATCTTTTAAATATATTGGAGGAGGTTTTATTATCTTATTATCTATTGTGTTTGTTTGGGAATTATTTTGTTCATTATTTTGCTCATCAGATATATTAGCTAGGCTATCGTACCTGTTTTTTTTTTGTTTGGTACCCCTACCTGGCCATGTGTGGCATACGGGGGGTTACTCTATAGGTGTAACCAACCTATTCTAACCATGGTGGGTAGGTCGAGATTTATTCCGTGGGGCCTCCACGAAATAAAAGTCAACCATCCCAGGGCGGATTCGAACCGCCACCGTTCGGCTCGAGCGTGCTAAAGCGGGTCGCGCTCAAACAAGCTCGGCTATCCCGGCCCCTATAGTACCTGTTGCTGGTCCTTATATTGTTGGGTTTTTTGGTACATATTCTTGGGTCCCGTGAAGATGATGACCTCTTTCGCCCAGTAATTACCTCCCATTCATTATTTTCATCACTTGACGGGCCAGCTTCAGGTTGCAAATCCATCTTGTTAGTTTCTTCGGCCATTGCCACTTCAAATTTTATTAATCGTTTTAGTTTATCAGTACACTACTGTTTGTTATCAGAAACAAACAGTTATAACACAAATCAACTCTAGTTTTTGGCACAAAAACAGAAAAAAAAAGTAAAACTAACCTCTCACTTTTCACATGTTTTTAAATATAAAACTTTCAGTCACTTAAAAACTAAATGAACTATAACTACTTTCACTAACTATTAAAGAGTACTGAAACTGCCTTTTGGGCCAAAAATCACAACTTCTAGTCAGTTAAAATTAATATAAAAGCATAGTATTAACAGAGACATTAATGCACCTGGTGATCACTACACAAAACATCTGTTCAATAATAAAAGTTAAAAAAAAATACTTAATAGGGATTTAACTATTTACTTGGAGATGTTTTGGTATTTATTTTAAATTCTTTAAAATTTTATTGTAATTTTATTTTCAACCCTGAATATGGCGAAAAAAGTTACATATTTTTCGACTGCTATTGAAATTCGTTTTCAAAAATTTTTAGGGGCGAGAAAAACGGAAATCAACTTAGTTTGTCCCCTGAATTTGTTTAAATGAATGAATGAATGAATGAAGTTTAAATGAATTTGCTAATTATATATCATAAACGCTTATTTTTCTAGTGTTTATTTTATTTTTTTAGGAACATCCTATTTTCTGCTATATATATATATATATATATATATATATATATATATATTCATAATAGATATATAGTGTGTGTAAAACTTACGCCTATTTTCGTTTTTTATATAATTGCAACTATCTGCCCAGGCCTGTGCCTCTTCAGCCAGTTTTTTGTCCCATTTCTGAAAAATTTAGAAATTAGCAATTGTTTATAATGAAATGGTAAATAGGTATATGTAATCGCTTTATCTAAAATCTTTCTTGAAAATAAGAATCCAATGTCGTTGACACTAAAAATAAAGTCCAACTAGCTATGTTTATAATACCATATTAATTATAATTGTTATTAAAAAATAAATGTTTATACGTTTCGAAGTATATGAATATAAATAAATACAAATAATTATAAAAATTAATGAATTTACGAAATTAAATTTTCATTATTTTAATTTTCAGCTTTATAGAAATTATTTCTACTTTCTTAAAAGTTTGGCTGCCATGTCACCTGAAATCGAGTAACTGTTCTCTTGTTAGAGAATTAAATATTGAAATTGAGTAGAAACGATAGCATGACTCTCTGGTATTCCTTTTCGGCAGTCAAAGTGTTAAAGATCTAATTATTTGGCAGGGGCGGCATTCTAGCGTGAGCCACCGATGGTACACGCCGCCTGATGAGGCAGTCAAGTGTGAGCCACCGGTGGTACACGCCGGCGTGATCGTGTTAAATTTATAACATTATTAATAAATATTTTAACTCACGAGAACCCACATGTCCTTCGCTTCGGCCAAGCTGGTTTGCCCTGAGGCCACTTGGTTTCGCATTTCATTATGATAATCGAGTATTTGTTTTATATCTTCACAATCTAAAAGTTTTTCTGAAATGGGGCAATGCAATAATCGGTCGATATATTATCGAAAGAAAAATAAGTTTTTAATTGTATTATTAATTGTAGTTCTATTGTTATTATAGTACTTTTTTTTTTTAAGTTTTCCCCATTCCAGTAACCCTGGACATGGGGAATTTATTGTTAAATAAGTCCTGCACCATTGGGTGATACTGCGTTTCTTCGTTACAAATAGAATACTGTTACAAAAGGAAAAAAAATTAAAAAAAAACAACGCCAAATACAAACAAAATACAAAATACTTTAGGTATTAGTGAGTATATACATTACAATAAAATAGTAAATGGACTATATAATTAAAATAATACCAAAATCGAAAATTTATTTATTAGTTATTTTAAGTAATTTATATTTATTAGGTATAAAATGATATGAAATTAAAAATATGGTTAATCTTGATGTTTGATGTGGTGTGACCTGTCCAGTCTATTTCTCATAATTTATTGTGGTCTATTCCACCTAAAAACTCCTGAAATTCCCGGCCAAAACTAGAGAGTAGTTCTTCTTTACTAATTGACTAGAGCGAATACTTAAACATCAGTAAGTATTCGCTCACTACTAGTTAAGCTACTCTAATCGCCATGCTGCTGTAACTTGAATTGTTTTAACAGAATGCGGTTAATGCGATTTGGTACTATATACGGGTATAAATTTTGCAGTATAATCATCCTTCGGTCTAATAATTTTTACTTTCACTTACCTATATATGAAATAACGGAAATACACGTTTTGGGATCCCCTGAATCGAAGTAATCAAGTCCAACGAAATGGTCTGTGTGAGTGTGTGTGTGTGTGTGTGTGTGTGTGTGTGTGTGTGTGTGTGTGTGTGTGTGTGTGTGTGTGTGTGTGAACAGACTACCTCAAAAACTATAAACCGCACGAACCTGAAATTGATTATTTATCATAGGTATATGCCCGCGATGATACAGTAAAAATTTCATCAAAATTGGTCAAACGGGGGGGAGGGGGTACTTTATTTAATAACTTTTGTCCCATTATTACGTCTTTTCGATTTACTTAAAAAAAGCTTTAACGATTTTGATTAAACTCGTCATGTTTAATGTGAATCAAATATTCTGAAGTATCAGGTAAGCTTTATCATTATTAAAATGTTCTGAGGGGGCTTAAATGTGGAAGGGGCCTGTTTTGTTTTCTTATCACCTTTATTTTTGTTTAAATGGAGAAATTGTCTGTCTCTCGTTCCCCCAAAAAATAAGAAATGGCTAAATCTGAAATATGAAAAAAATTAAGTAAGCATATACAGGAGAAAAAAGGAAAATATTCCGTCGACTCATAAAACAGAGCCCACGCATGCGCAGAACGCCTTTAATGACAGAGGATTGTTTATAATTAAAGATTTTTGTTTCGTGGTATTTATATGAAGTTTTTATAAATTATAAAATCAGACGAGATGGAGTTTAATGGAATTATAAAATATGAAATCAGACGAGATGGAGTATTATTCTCGCCGAATGCATTGCCGAATTATCATAAGTAAAAACTTTTATTTAATAATAAAAAAAACATAGTGTACTTTAAAGAGCTAATACAAACAAAAATAAGTAAATGAATGTGGAAAAATGTGTGACTTTAAGAAGTGGCTATCAATCTAATCAAGGTAAGTTGGTTAGTGAAAGTCGTGTGTTGCGCGCATAGCACCACATTTTTAAGCTATATGTCGGCTTGTCTAAATTCTAAACTGCAAAATACCTAGTACATATTAAACATGTTTGATCCGTGTTTCTTTGAAACAGGGACATATCGCACCTTCATTTGAAGACTAACGTAACTCCAAATAAATGGCTTTCATCTTCTAACTGTCAAAGAGCCCTGATGATGACCTAAAATTTGGGTCGAAACGTCGCCTACAATAAAATATGTAACTCTCACATATTAGTTATTTTGACTGCACCCCCAACCAATATCCACTTCATTACATCTTCGGTCAACTATCTTTCACCATATTAAAAAAAATAAAATAATGAAAACGGATTTTAAGACCTCGATGTATGCCAACATCGGTCGTGTTTCTTATTTTTACAACCATTCCCGAGATTTATTATTATTATACTCTGATCAACTATCATTATATTATTGTTAAATAAAAATATTATTTTGTCATATTTATTTATTTCCTTCTTCTACACGCCTTTGATGCTTTCTAAATTATCAAAATAATGCAATAAGATATTGAATAATGAAAAAAAAAATTAAAACTTTCTTTTGATATCAAACGTTTTTATCACCAAATAAAACCGCGACAAAAATTAATCCGAAAAAAATATTTTTCTAATTTCAAAATCATGATTGTATCGTTAAAATACTTACTTAATAGGTTACAATCTTGCTTAGCTAGAGGGAAGGAAGTTAGCAATAACAAAAGTTGTAATATCATTAGAAATTCTTCTTACAATTTTATATAACCATGACAGAATAAACCGAATAAAATTGAAAAATCATATGTTATAAGGAGCATATGCTTTTATATGGCGCCCAACCGTCTGGTTAGAAAACATCCTCGTAACCTATACACATTCTTCTGATTATATGATATGTCTAAAGGAATTTTTGGGAATAGTTAATAACTCTTCAGAGTTTTGTTTTTATAAATATGCTTAGGTTGTATACCACCTCATTCCTTATGTAAGGAGTAGTTTCGACATAAATTAGTTCGTAAAAAAGACACTAGGCAGAGTTGTTACCAAAAATTATGTTATAAACTTTCCGACTCAAAGAAGCAATGAAGGTCCTTAAACTACGAAGACCCGGATACCATCACAGCTCACATGAATAATTTTTAATAAAAAATGATGGTCGCAAAAAAATTCTTGTAAATTATGTTTCTTTGGGCTCTAAAAAATGTATTCTGAAAGTTTTTAAAATCAGTTTATGTGGCCCTTTTTGAGAAAAAAGGTTGTTTTTTTTTTTTTGCTATTTTCGTCAAAAATTTATTCGATTTTCGGAATAGGTGCTAAAAAACTATAAAATATTAGTAATTACCATTTGTTCATTATCTGAATTGATAAAAAATACTTAACTATTAGTTATGTTAAATGTTTATTACGTGAAATAGATTAAATAGTCAATTTAAAATTAAAAATACTTGATTGAAATATTTAAGTGATTTTGTTTATAAGCAGAATCAGTAATATGCTATACATACTTTTCCATGATTGAATAACTGGTCAATTATATCAATGTAAACAATAACAGTCCTTGATGATATGTTTAAATACTACATTAGGTAAGTAATGTTCAAGGAATTTCAAAGGTTTGTTTGTTGTTAATTCCCAAATCACAGTTAGTAGGTCATTAGCATTCAATTGTTTTACATCGATTTAACGCAGTCAGGTCGTATTATCTTTACATCGCGCACTTTTAAGTCAGCACTTTGAATTTTTAAATATGAAAGTGAATTCTAAACATGCTAGGACTCACGAGGAAAATCGGTATTGTATGTGTTTGTGTGTAAAAAGAAGCCTCAGAGAAGATATTACTGTATTGCAAATAAAATAGGATATGAAATTGAAAAGCTTTTCCTACATTTTGATAAAACAGATCCACGATTACCTGCTGTTATCTGTGATGTTTGCAGAATCAAAACCCGGAGCCAAGGGAAATTTAATAATACTCGTCTAATATATCGTAATATATCGTCTATCAAATGAGACATCCTTCTAACAATATTTTTATGGATCAAAAAATGTTTAGAGGAAATCAATTTATTTTATCAATATTAAGTATTTCACTTTACAAATAAACCTCTTCAAAAAGCTATAAATTAATTATCATAATAAAGTATAAATGATCACTCAGCATAATGATAATAAATGATAAAGTATAAAATTCAGCACTCATTAATTACAAATGAGATATATATCGGACATATCTCTCGCTATTGTTGAACAGATACCAACAGTAAAAGCCAAAATTAATATATTTAAAAAAAAACATTGTAGTCTCGGAGAACGGTTACCGGGTTCCTCGTGAACATATCCACGGAATAAGAAGAGTGGTCGAAAAATTGAATTTATAAAAATACCATGCACTTTGGAACAAAAAGAACCAATTCTCAAATCATCGGTATTTGAATGGACAACGGAAAAAACAGAGGGCAAACCAAAAATAATTTTTGGAAGAAACAATGTCCTCGTATTAGTATTATGTATTCTCACATTTAGTAGTTAATGTATACACTGGGAACAGCTGTTGGTGATAAAAGGTTATGCACGTGCTTTATTTTCTCTCTATGTTTTAAAAGTTTTATTTAATGTTTTAAGTGATAAAATTAAGTTATTTTTACTGCTTTCACTTCATATTAGTAAGTATAACGAGTGTGCGATTGAAGGAAGCGAATCTTTTAGTGAAGCGGGTTCATCCGCTTAAACAATGAATGAACCGCAAGGTTCTGGTGGTGTACCTATTGAAATAGACAATAGTGATGGTTCGGGCCACGAAACAATCTCTTGGGAGGTTGTTTCAGGTAGGAAAAGACAAATGGTATCGGAAAGAGACCCTCGGAAGCATCCTAAGGTTAGTGATACAATTGTTTTACAAAATAGTTTCGCGCCTTTATCGAACCTAAAAGAAGATTCCCAGCCACCAAATAAGCCACCTTTAAACACTAAACCTCCACCAAAGTGGACACTTAAGTGATGTGAAAGACTATAGAGCGCTAGTAACCTTCCTTCAAAATGAAGGTGGCCCCAACAGCTTCAGGCTGAAAACATCTGTGAGGGGGGTTAGTGTCTATCCAGAAAATGCAGACGTGTATCGAAAGTTTGTTACCAGTCTTAAGAAAAGGAGGTGCAGACTTTCATACGTACCAACTCCAGGAAGATAAAAGTCATAAAAAAGGGCTCCAGGGCTTTTATCTTCCTGGAGTTGGTACGTATGAAAGTCTGCACCTCCTTTTCTTAAGACTGGTAACAAACTTTCGATACACGTCTGCATTTTCTGGATAGACACTAACCCCCCTCACAGATGTTTTCAGCCTGAAGCTGTTGGGGCCACCTTCATTTTGAAGGAAGGTTACTAGCGCTCTATAGTCTTTCACATCACTTAAGTGTCCACTTTGGTGGAGGTTTAGTGTTTAAAGGTGGCTTATTTGGTGGCTGGGAATCTTCTTTTAGGTTCGATAAAGGCGCGAAACTATTTTGTAAAACAATTGTATCACTAACCTTAGGATGCTTCCGAGGGTCTCTTTCCGATACCATTTGTCTTTTCCTACCTGAAACAACCTCCCAAGAGATTGTTTCGTGGCCCGAACCATCACTATTGTCTATTTCAATAGGTACACCACCAGAACCTTGCGGTTCATTCATTGTTTAAGCGGATGAACCCGCTTCACTAAAAGATTCGCTTCCTTCAATCGCACACTCGTTATACTTACTAATATGAAGTGAAAGCAGTAAAAATAACTTAATTTTATCACTTAAAACATTAAATAAAACTTTTAAAACATAGAGAGAAAATAAAGCACGTGCATAACCTTTTATCACCAACAGCTGTTCCCAGTGTATACATTAACTACTAAATGTGAGAATACATAATACTAATACGAGGACATTAGAAACCACTAACTTACTTCAACCCTGAACTGGTTGTTCAAAAATTTCTATTGAAATCCAAATCACCCCGTCATAATTTTGTTTTATATCCGCACATGTCATACATCGCTACTATTCGCGGATTTCGTGAAAATTTAAAACATAAAATCGAGGAAACCTGCTTGGGGAATCCGGAAATTCTACTAGATTTTATACTTGAAAATTTTCATTGAAGCTGTGGCTAGTGTGAATTTTGACAATGATATGTTATCTCATAGTGTTGTTTACCTCATACTGTTATCTTTGCAACCTTCTCCTAGTAACATTTTACATCTAAATATAATCTTTTGTATCTGAATTCATTCATTTTAATAATTATTTATATTATTTAATCATAATAAAATCTACTTAATTGTCTATTAAATTGTATAGTAAAAATTATCTTAACAAAGCAAATCATGGTGGCACTTGATGTGAACAATATGGTGTCCACCAAGCTTTCCTTTGTTGTCCTGTACTGACGCTTGGCCTGGAAGCATCATCAAGCTCTCCTTTGTTTACAGTGAGTTTATTAAAGTTGTTTGAACAAAGTTAGTGAAGTTTTTTCACCCCTTTATCAACATTGGTGACCCCGACGTGATCTGAAGACAGATTATCAACAAAAGAGATACTTCTACAACTTGTAAGTAATTTTAATTTATAAATATGACTGAGGCAAACCCCAACAACAACCAAGCTGTAGGGAATAGTGCTGGAACTAACTGCAATAATGATATTGCTAGGGTAGCAATTAAAATGCCTCCTTTTTGGCGAAAAAATGTTAAGGTCTGGTTTTGGCAAGTTGAAGCCCAATTTAGAAATTGCCAAATTAACCAAGAAATTACCATGTACAATCATGTTGTTGGTAGTTTAGATGCTGACATAGCTGAGACCATCTCAGATTTCATAGACAGGCCCCTTAGTGCTACCCCCTACACAGACATAAAGAATAGGCTGTTTGCAGAGTTTGAGGAAACTCAGGGACAAAAATCCAAAAAGCTCTTGAATCAATTAGAGCTAGGGGATAGGAAACCTTCCTCTCTACTTAGAGAAATGAGGTCTCTAGCAGGGACCAGTATAGGGAATGATTTTTTACGAACCATATTCCTGGATAGACTCCCTTTGGCAATTAAATCTATTTTGGCCGCCTCCAGGGAGGACAATTTGGATATCATAGCTGCCATAGCTGACAGTATTATGGAAGTGGCTTCACCAAATTATATTAATGAAACCAGGACTTCCCCTTCTCCCTTAGCATCAACTTCTATGCAACCAAACCAGCTAGAAGCCAGGATTGAAGCCCTCGAAAAATCGTTGGCCAAACTAACAACTGCTATAGAAGACAATCATAGACGTAGATCAAGATCCAAGTCTCCTTACCCTAGGACTCGCTCTCGGTCTAGAAATAGTAGTGGCATTTGTTGGTACCACCAGAAATACCAAGATGCAGCCAAACGTTGCCTACAACCATGCAACTACAGCCGTCAGACCCAGGAAAACTCCCAGGCTCAACAGTAGATGCGGCTACCTGTACGAGCCCTCAGTCAAGCCGCCTGTTAGTGACTGATCGCCTAACCAACACTCGTTTTCTTATAGATACTGGGGCAGATATCTCTGTTATGCCACCCTCTCGTGAAGAAAAGAGGCGACCCTCTGAAATGAATTTATATGCTGCCAATGGTTCAACCATTAAAACCTTTGGTAAAAAATTACTCCAGTTAGATTTAGGTCTACGCAGGCATTTCAACTGGATATTCACCATAGCAGAGGTCCAACACCCTATCATTGGAGCTGACTTCCTCAACGAATTTGGGTTACTTGTAGACATCCGGCGGCACAGGTTAATTGACAGGGTAACTACACTGGGGATAAACACTCTATCTCAAACCGTTCTTCAACCTTCAGTTTTTACCATTTCTCCTCAGCAAAAATTTTTGGAAATTCTTAAGAAATATCCTAAATTGCTGAAGGAAACAAATTTCTTAGAAACTCGCCACCAAGTCACCCATCCGATTGTCACAACAGGACCACCAATTTCTTTTAAACCTCGACGTTTGCCCCCTGATAAATTAGCTCAGGCAAAACTAGAATTCCAGAAAATGGTTGACTTAGGCATTTGTAGACCCTCGGATAGTTGCTGGGCTAGTCCTCTACACCTCGTTCCGAAAAAGGATGGCTCTTGGAGACCCTGTGGGGATTATCGAGCTTTGAACAACATAACAAGGCCAGATCGATACCCGATTCCTCATCTTCAAGATTTCAACAGCCAACTTCATGGGAAGAAACTTTTTTCTAAAATTGACATGGTCAGAGCATTTCATCACATTCCTGTAGCTCCTGAGGATATTCCAAAGACTGCGGTCATCACTCCGTTCGGCCTATTTGAATTTCTAAGACTCCCATTTGGACTGAGAAACGCTGCCCAATCTTTTCAAAGATATATTTCCTCGGTTTTGAAAGACTTTGACTTCGTTTACATCTACCTCGATGATCTTCTTGTTGCCTCTGAGTCTGAAGAAGAGCATCGAAAACACCTAGACCTGTTATTCAAGAGACTTAGCAATTTCGGCATCAATATCAATCTCGCCAAATGCGTATTAGGTGTACCAGAGGTAAAATTCCTTGGGTATTGTGTAAATGCATCAGGCATATTCCCTCTACCTGAACGGGTTAAAATTGTACAGGACTTTCCAAAACCTGAGACAATTGAACAATTACGTAGATTCTTAGGTCTTGTGAATTTTTATAGAAGATCTTTGCCAGGTACTGCAGCTACTCAACAGCCTTTGTATAATCTTTGTGGAGAAGTTCGTCGCCATGACAAACGTAAGATCCAGTGGAACCGTGCTGCTGAAGAATCTTTTTACAAACTTAAAGAAGAATTAGCTAATGCCACTCTTCTTGCACATCCATCTTGCAATTCCAGCCTGGTACTTACAGTAGATGCATCTGATTTCGCTGTAGGTGCAGCACTCCATCAAATTAATGTTAAAGGTGAGCTTGAACCGCTTGGATTTTATTCTAAAAAACTCAATAATGCCCAGAAAAATTACAGCACTTACGACCGGGAACTCCTTGCCGCATATTCTTCTGTAAAATATTTTAGATATATATTAGAAGCCAGAAATTTCTACATATTAACTGATCATCGTCCCTTAACTTATGCATTTGAACAACGTCCAGATAAAGCTACACCTCGCCAATTGCGCTATTTGGATTTCATTGGGCAATTTACTACAGATATCAGGTATCTACCTGGAGCTAAGAATATCCCGGCTGATTTTTGCTCTCGTATTGCATCACTGGCTATTCCATCCGCAATTTCACCTACTGATCTTGCTACTGCACAATCGCTCTGTGAGGAACTTCTACATCTTATGAGTCACCCTACCTCATATCAGTTCAAAAAAATATCTGTGGCTGATGGACTTGACCTGATCTGCGACTCTACGAATGGTAGGCTAAGACCTTTTGTTCCTTCACAGTTCCGTCGTCAAATCTTCGATCATATACATAACATGGCACATCCAGGTATCAATGGAACAGTGGAATTAGTCCAGTCACGTTATGTTTGGCCTTCTCTCAAGCGTGATGTCAGTTTGTGGGCAAAAACATGTATCCCCTGCCAAAGAGTAAAAATTTGGAGACACACTTCTACAGCCTATGGTTCCTATCAGCCAGTCAATTCCAGAGTCTCTCATATAAATTTGGATCTGGTGGGACCCCTTCCAATCTCAAGAGGATTTTCTTACCTTCTCACTATTATTGACCGATTCACAAGATGGACAGAAGCAATTCCTTTAATTGATATCAGTGCTGACTCTGTAGCTGCTGCACTCCTTTTCAACTGGATCGCCCGCTTTGGTGTTCCATCACAAATTACTACAGATCGTGGTAGGCAATTTGACTGCCAACTCTTCTCTGAACTAACAGAATACCTGGGAATCAACCTCATTAAAACAACAGCTTACCACCCTCAAGCAAATGGTAAGATAGAGAGATGGCACCGCCAATTAAAGGCTTCTCTGAAAGCTCAAATGACAGGTGATTGGGTTCGGAAACTACCTATCGTTCTCATGGGCTTAAGGTCTTATATCATCCCAGAAATCCTAACTTCTTCAGCTGAACTTGTGTTTGGTGTTCCTTTGAAACTCCCAGCTGATATTTTCGAACACACCAACACATCCCAGGACACTCATACCTTCCTTTCAAATCTCCGAAATCATATGAAGGATTTAAGACCTGTTCCTACTAAACATCATTCATCAAACCACATTTTTATTCATCCTGAACTTCCGACTGCAACCCATGTTTTTGTCCGCCATGATGCCTTAAGGAAACCTCTCCAGCCTGTCTATGATGGACCATTTCGAGTCATCGAACGTTCTCCTAAATTTTTCAAGCTGGACATGCCACAAGGAGAACAGACTGTTAGCATAGACCGTTTAAAACCAGCCTTCCTCATGAGGGACCCAGACAGTCAGAATTCAAGTTCTCCAACAACTGATGATTCAACTAATCTGCCCATACCTACTGCAAGTGAGAAGCAAGATGATGAAGAGGAGCACCCACCACCAGCCCAGCGTACCACCAGATCAGGCCGCATGGTCCATTTTCCCTCAAGATTTCTCACCGTTGTCTCTGGGGAGGGAGTGTGTGGCTAGTGTGAATTTTGACAATGATATGTTATCTCATAGTGTTGTTTACCTCATACTGTTATCTTTGCAACCTTCTCCTAGTAACATTTTACATCTAAATATAATCTTTTGTATCTAAATTCATTCATTTTAATAATTATTTATATTATTTAATCATAATAAAATCTACTTAATTGTCTATTAAATTGTATAGTAAAAATTATCTTAACAAAGCAAATCATGGTGGCACTTGATGTGAACAATATGGTGTCCACCAAGCTTTCCTTTGTTGTCCTGTACTGACGCTTGGCCTGGAAGCATCATCAAGCTCTCCTTTGTTTACAGTGAGTTTATTAAAGTTGTTTGAACAAAGTTAGTGAAGTTTTTTCACCCCTTTATCAACAAAGCAATCCTTTTTAGCCTTCTTAAGGTGTGCTAAGGCATACTTTATCCTGTACTGATTTGATGTATGATCTTTTTTTACCTTCAAATTCGTTAGCTTACGTTGCTATTAGTACTTTGCGTTGCTATTAGTAGTGGTATTAGTACCTTTCGGTAAATTGGAACTACGAAGTCGTGTAAATACTTACAGCAGAGGTGCTATAATCAGCCCTTGAGGTACTCCGCCTATGATTTTGGACATGATTTTAAATTTTATTGTTTGTAGAAGATTTTATTAAATTCTAATTTAAGACTCTAATTAATACTGAAATCTAATTAATTTAACACTCTGAAATCCCAGCGCAAAACCATAAATAAATAAATCCGAGAAGATGGATTTTGTGCTTGTGAAAACATATCGCTTATGAAAAGACAGAAATTATGACCAAATTCAACAAGAAAATATTGGACACAAAATATGGGAAAATAAAAGTTACAAAAAAGTTTAATTTCCAAGGCGAGATAGCATGTAGTAACGAAATGAATAGGGTATCCATAGAAGAAAGAATAGCCAAACTGGAAAGACTATATTTCGCTACTAGAAATTAATATAACAAGAAAAATTTGTCCTCAAATGCAAAAATAAGGCATTACTGTACATTAGTAAGACTGTAATACTCTTTGGTATGGAAACAGTTAGCCTTCCGAGCCTAGAGAAGATCCCGAAGATCGAGAGGAATATTCTGAGCAGGGTTCACGGACCCAAGATAACGCAACAGGGGTACAGTCTAAAATCCTCAGGAATTTTTTGAAACAGCCGAATTTTCGGAAATTCTGCGGGCACATGTTCAGGATGAATAGAGAAAGACAGAAAAAGAAAATTTTTGACAAACTCTGCCATAGTCTGCAGCTATAAAAGTATGTGTGGGGGGGGGGGGTTATGTTAAACAAATAAAAGAGGAACTGGACAGGCTAAAAATCACAAATAAAGATTGCTTGGATAGAGAGATTTTTAGGGAAAAACTGAGAGGGGTTGGGGTTCTTGTGGGTAAGAAGGAGAGAGGAAGGAGAAAAGGAAGAAGAAAAAAAAGAGAGAAGGCCGAGGAAGAGGTAAGGGAACATCCAGGAGGGTGATGGATTATGGGAATAAGAAAAAGGCGAGAAAAAAACTGATATATTATTCGCGTGGCCCTTCCAGGCCGTTTCGTGTTAAAATAAAAAATTAAATTAAATAAATAAGTAAAAATGTTTTTTTTTTGTTAAAAATAAATTTACACTACATTAATTAGGAAAAAAATACGGTTATTTTATAGAAATTTATTATTTTACATTGTTTAAAAAATATATTGGTAAATGCCATTTAACAAAAGAACGATCCATATCCATGCTGTAGGTTTTACGTCCTCGCCATAGCCAACACAGGGTACGTAGGTACCCAGGCCGTGCCCCACGTCATGAGCTGTAATAACAAATACAACAATATAATAACAATAATAAATGGCTTAGCGAACTCGTAGGTTCTATGCCGACATCACCACTCGCTCCAACCAATAACCGCCGTTCAAACCCGATAGATCAGCCTAAACCCAATCCTCCTACCTCCTTCTAGGCCTACGTTTCGGACGTTTTCCATTTCTCACCGCGCCTATTATTCTATTTTTGAAATGCGTCCACTACTGTTTCGAAATTTTACATTCCCATTTTATTCGTCTCGCTGCTAACACCTCAATTATATTTACCAGGTACACTCGGTTCGGCGTTATGTAAGCGTCTAAATTCTCAGGTTAGCTGATCCCACTTCAGTCCAAATATTCTACGCAGTACTTTATTTTCAAAAACCCTAAGCCGTTGCTTACCCCTCAATGTTAGCGGCCACGTTTCGCAAGAAGGAGGAATTTTTGTAGATTCGAATTTTTCGGGAAAAGTTTTTAAAGTTTCGGGAAAGAATGCGCGAGCTGAGCAATTTTTTAACCGAACAATAGCTTGCATTTCCCGCCTTTAATCTGGCCTTGATTTCTTCTTCCATTTCGTTTTTTCAAGTTATCATGGCCCAAAAGTATCTAAATTTCTCTGCATGTTCGAAGGTATACCCAACTCCATCAATATTGCCGTAATTGTCTCTTTTTCTGCTGCTAACCTAATATTTCGTTTTAGCCGTATTTATTTCTAGACCAAGTTCTTTATCGGCGTCGTGTTTTTCTTTTTATAGTTTCCACGTCTTGACCCTGCAGCACTGTACAATCGGCTTCACCTAGTACCAGTATATTTTCACCTGAAAACACACCTTTTTCTGAAATTATTATCTCCCTAATGAAATATTCGAGCGCTAAATTAAATACAACGAGTAAAAGAGAATACCCTTGTTTTAAACCTGAACGGATCTCAAACCTTTCAGAGAAATGATTACCGATTATAACTTTATTAAATGTTAAACAAAATAAAAAATAAATAAATAAAATACTAATAGCAGCAAAATAAATATTTCTATGATCCATCGATTTTACGTATTTTTAGTGTAATAAATGCTACAATATCTCATTCACACACTTCTTTGTTTACGGTGTTTGTTTGACGGATAAAAAAAGGATGAATCGAATTCTGAATAATAAGCATTTGCTTCGGATAAATTGATACATCGATAGGCGGTTATTCACCAAAGCGGGACCGAATATTTTAAGCCGTGAATTTCGAGGACGAGAAGAAAAAAATGAAGTTTTTTCGAAGTTATAATTTTTCTTCGATGACACTTACCGCATAGGCCGGGAAACTTCGATGATAGTACTCCTCTCTGACACCTCACTGCTTGACCTGTTTCTTCGTCTAGCATGGTTCTGTCCAATTCTGCATATGGCGGCTGGTCAATATAGTTTCCGCTTTATGTATATATAAAAAAAAAGTTAAATAGTTAGTGTTATTAGTTATGTTCAATGAATGTTACAATAATATTTGAAGGACTGTTATCATATATATATATATATATATATATATATATATATATATATATATATATATATATACATATATATATAGTACTAGTCCTGCCATAAATACTGTTACAAAAGTTAGACTTAGTTTAAATCCTTGAGTATTGTTTAGATAATCCCCACCTCTTATCACCTGTTTACTTGACACATCAGAATTATAATCCCAATCAGTTTGTATTTTTCTTTCACTCGGTTAACATGGAGTGGGGTGATAAAGAAAACCGGATCGCTGTGCTCGCCTTACACAAAGTTGGAAAATGCAGATCAGAGATTTTCAACATCCTGAAACCACTAGGTATCAGCCGTATGTTCGTGTACCGAACTATAAACAGGTACAATGAGACCTCATCTGTAAGTGACAGACCTCCACCAGATCGTCCCTGCACTGTGGGAACAGATAATGCAGTGAGAGCTGTGGCTGCTCGAATCAGAAGAAATCCCATCCGAAAACAAAAAAATTTGTCCCTGGAAATGGGAATCTCTGGGAGATCAATGTCTCGCATAATAAAAAGTGACCTTAGGATGGGTGCATTCCGAAGAATGACCGGACAAAGGCTTACCATTTCTCTAAACGAAATTAGGGTGGATAGATCAAAAGTGCTTCTTCGCCGTTTCGCCGATGGGCTTCATCGAAAAATTTTGTTTACCGATGAGAAAATTTTCACGATAGAAGGAAAATATAATCGCCAAAATGATCGTGTGTACGCGCACAGCTCTAAAAACCACCCTTCTTCGGTGATGGAGTGGTGGGGAGTTTGTTATGATGGCACCACGATGCTTTACTTTTGTGAAAATGGGGCTAAAACATCGGCTAAAAACTATCAGGATGATATTTTGGAGCCAGTTGTCAAGCCTCTGAATGAAACTCTGTTTGCTGGAAGTCACTGGGTTTTCCAGCAGGATTCTGCTCCAACTCATAAGGGCAGGTCAACTCAGCAATGGCTGCAGAGGAACGTTCTTGAGTTGATCTCGGCCTCGGATTGGCCCTCAGGAAGCCCCGATCTAAACCCACTGGACTACGGTTTGTGGTCCGAACTGGAGAGGATGGCATGCCGCAGAGCACGCCCTAACTTGGAAAGCCTCAAACAATCACTGGTCCGAGCTGTTCAGCGTTTTCCTCAAGAAGTGCTGCATGCTGCCATTGATGACTTGCCAAGAAGATTAAAAGCTTGTGTGAAGGCAATAGGGGAACATTTTGAGTAATTGTATTTTTATGTTACTCTCTGTATATACAACATTTATTTTCTAATAAAGGTGTTTGAAGAATTGATTTTTCTTTTGAATTCTGTGTATATTTGCTTGTAACAATATTTATGGCTGGACTAGGTATATGCTCTTACGCAGGTTTATAGTTGCAGACAACCAAGGCCTGGAGAGTATCGGTTCCTGTTTCCTTATATATGGTCGATCCGCAGCCAACAAATTTCGTATCGCCCCAAATCAACTGGAAAAAGGATGATTCGTCTCAGTTAGAATAGAATAGAATAGATTTTTTATTGTATAAAGCAATACATGCTTGTTACATTTTCTTAACATTGGCATTACTATAAATAATATTTATGATAACAAAACATTATATGAATTATTAAGATACCATTTCACTTTTAATAAAAATTTATAACCGATAAATATTCACAGATTTACAACTTATACCTGTTCATAAATACATATGCACACATTTACAATATATTAAATTTTTATAAGTAATATTCAAATAATAAATATAAGATACATAGATATACTTGATTCGTAAGTTTATCATTTTTTCTTTTTTTTTTTTCCTATTAATATTATCGTTTGAATTTATTGTTACGACGTGAGGCCTCATCAAGAAGTATCGAGCCGGCTAACCTGAGGTAGATTGCAGATTATTGAAGACAGATGTGAGGAACAGGAACACATGTCTGATTTTATTTGTACTCTCGTAATTTAAGATGTATTCCAATGAAGATAGTTCGTCATTTTCATTTATACACACCTTTAGAAAACGTTCTCTGTATGGATTACAATAAGAGCAGCGCAAGAGAAAATGCTTAAGAGTGTCTTCGATTGGTTTCTGGCAGAGTTTACAAGGCTCGCTAAGGTTGAAGACTAGGCGCTTATTTTGTAAAGGAATCTGCAAGTATGCAGTGCTTGCGATTCTAAATTGGCTTATGGCTCTTTGTTTTTCGATACTTAAACAGAATGATAGATATTCTTCTGGTTGAGGATGTGTGAAGTTGCAGATGCTTCTATAGATTGGATTGTGGATGGAGGTCATTGCCCGGTTTATGTCTGTGGAAAAGGCGTTGCTTTTTACCTTTTCCATAATTATACTTTTGTTTGATAACAATTGGTTTTCGTTTGATAGGTCTGTAAAAAACTCCAGTGCATTGTTCATGGAAGCTATTCTCTTAACTTGTGATATCCAATTGTATCTGTGGTCTTGTTTTCTAGTGTCCATAGTTAAAAGTCTATTAAAGCATTGGCGTGGTAATCTATGCTCAGATAACAAAAGGATTTTTATGCAAACATTTAGAAGTTTCTATAAAACTATTACAGAAAGCGGGAGACGACCTGTTTCTAAGCGTACTATGTGATTCGTCTCAGTTATATATCGTTATATATTGATTTTGCTGCAATTTTACCGAAACTTTTATTTATTTATTTTTTAAATTATCGTTTGTGAACATTAGAAAAAGAAAAAAAAAAGTTTTCTAGTTGCTCCATTAATTTTAGTACAAGGAGATATGATAATACCGTAACGTGAAACGCAATCGTATAATTTTGTCTTTTAGATTGATAAGAGTTTTAGACTTTTTGTTGGAACATTCACATGACTGTTTCAGTACATTTCCTGATGTTTCGAGAATCTTCCATCCCCTTCTAGACTGTTCCATTTCGGACTAAATATAAGAAGCAATGGACTTTGGGCTCAGTCTTGCTCTGTATATCGAAGTATAACAGATTACTTCTGTGTAACTAGTTGTTATTTCATGTAACGTTGTTAATCATTTGGGCTTTTATCTGACGTAAATCATAATTTTCTTCTAATAAAAATTGAAGGGGTCGGGGCAAAATAGTGCGAAGCAACATTTTTAATAAAAATAAACTGTAGCTGCGTTCTGCTGTATATTACGTAGGACTATATGTCTATGATGGAAATGCCACCTAAATATGACTATGTAGAGCCCCTATAGTCTTATTTAGGTGGCATTTCCAACATAGACATATAGTCCTACGTAATATACAGACTTACAGTTTATTTTTGTTAAAAATGTTGCTTGGCATTATTTTGCCTCGACCCCTTTAAATGAGGTCTTCTCAAATACCAATCTCAGGCCCTCTTATTAAAGCTAAGGCTAAAGAACTCTCAAGTGAACTTGGCATTCCTAACTTCTAATGCTCTAATGGCTGGTTCTAGCAATTTCAAAAAAGACATAATATTACATCGCACATTGTTTCTGGTAAAGCCAACAAAGTAGACGATACAAGCATTAAAGACTGGTTAAAAACATTCAAAGCAAAGAAATCGAAATACGCAATAAAGGATATTTTTAATTTTGATGAAACCAGTATTTTTTATCAATTACTGCCAGAAAGAACTCTTGATTTCAAAGGACTCAAGTATCAAATGCCACCTAAATATGACTATATAGAGCCTCTATAGTCATATTTAGGTGGCCTTTCCATCATAGACATATAGTCCTACATAATATACAGCAGACTGCAGCTACAGCTTATTTTTGTTAAAAATGTTGCTTGGGACTATTTTACCCCGACCCCTTCAATTATCTAAACCCACCTTAGTTTCAGAAAATTTTAAAATCAAATGAAATGATCAATTTTTATCTCATTATTTTTTTTCGTATCAAACGTTTTATAGCGTGTTTTCTGTTTAATTTATTTTGACGTGGAAAATGGTGCCATTTACTTAATTCGTCGAAATCTTGTTCAATCAATTTTAAAATTCTATTAACTTTCCGAATGTCACCCAGAGAATCAGCAGTGTAGGATTTATTTTAAAACATCAGCGGTTGAACTGAGGTGAACTTTTTTTTTTTTTATAGTGAACCTTAGTTCACGAGTTATTATTCCCCTTAACTTAATTAAAATTTAAATACACTATGAATTAAATTAGTATTTTTTTTTTTTTAAAGGAAATATTACCTCATCAACGAATTACCTGAGTCAAATGTTCCGTGCCATCTTGAACTCCCTTGACTTCCGGATCGTATTTATTTATTTCGTCGAACCACATCTCGATTATTCCTTCGATATCGATGGGCCCTACTTCGCTAACAGGTTGCCAAGCCAGGTTCTCTCCAACATCATTAGCTAGATTTAATGAGCATATTATTTAAATAAAAATAAAAAAAACTCTCAAAAACATCTTAGTATAATCGCGTTACTGAGATTTTGTGTTACTACATAGTGTCACTTCATAACCATAACAGTTATGTACTTCTTTTGAACCCTAAAATGAATTAAATTGGAACAATGGAACATAGGTTAATAATAAAAGAAATTACACTTTTGCGAATATAAAAGAGGAATTTTACTGACTAGGGGGGTGCCCTATAATATTACAACTTTTTTTTTTTTCTTGTTCCCCTAAAACAGAAAATATAATGAATTAATGACGGTTATGTTAATATACAAATGGTTCCGGTATCACCAACCTGTTACCTGATCCGAGTGGTTCATCTAAACCATTCCCCTGGTCAAGGTATAAGTTAAAAAAAAAAAAAAAAAAAAAAAAAAAAAAAAAAAAAAAAAAAAAAAAAAAAGGCTCTGGTATGAATGTAAATATGATTAAAATTAAAGTTTATTCTTTGGAATAATCAAAAATAAATTACAAGTAATTGAAATGATATAATTGAAGTGGTAGACAAAGATAACTAAATAAACAGAATTTGCTTATAGATTAGTGTGTTAAAGAAAAATAAACGAAACATGAAAAATAAGCTAAAAATAATTATTAATGAAAACAAAATCAAAAGAACCTTCTTAAGTGAAACAAAGAAACAAAATAATAAAATAAAGAAACTGTTTCAATTAAAAATATTTTCTATTAATCTAATCTTAATCTGTGGGTGACCACCTTTTTTGATTATTTTTAAATAATTTATTATTTGAAGAGAGTCACCCACAGATTAAGATTAGATTAATATAAAATAATTTAAAATTGAAGTACGTCAATAACAGAGTTGGGCAAATTGTAATCTGAATAATGATTCATGAATATCAATAATTGGTAATCATAAAATAAATGAAAAATGAATAATGGTTATTAATTTTTCATTTGTTTTATGGTTACCAATTTTTCATATTCACAATCCATTATTCTGATTACAATTTGCCCAACTCTGGTCAATAAATACCATAAATTGGACAAACTTTGTCCACCTCCCGTTACTCGCAAAATTTGTGTGATCGGGTAGTAGGTATCAGTGAAGAGGAAAGGATTGGCTCTACTTGGAGCCGAGCTCTGTGGTGTAGTGGTCAGCATCCGCGCATGTTACGCGGGAGACCAGGGTTCGACTCAGGTGGAGCCAAATCTTTTCTCTTCAAAAAATAAATTATTTAAAAATATTTTCCGTAATGACGGTAATAATAATTAACATAATAAAGAAAAATATTTAAACACAAAAAAAGGTTCTTATCTGGAAAAATGCCCTCTAATGGCCCTTGGGGCAAAAATAATGTCCAATGTCACTGCTGGTGATGAGAAAGAAGACTGCTTAGTCAAAGCCATGGACTTCGCCAAGAAAATTAGTGCTCTAGGAGCGTGGAGATGCGTTCACCTGCAGTTGCCTGGCAACACTGACAGCGCAGGCCGATAAGGGCATTTTAGGTATTAAGTACGTATGGTTGATAATGCCCAAAATCGACAAACAATGTTCAGCGGTTTTTTATAAATACACAAGGTGCATTTTAATTTAATTATAAATAATAAAAAGAAAATTTTACTTAAATTAAAAAGGACTATTGAATGTTTCTTCAACAGTAGGTATATAACCAAGGTTGTCAATTTTTAATTAAGTTTTAAAATATCCTTTTCTTTAACAAATGCTATCTACATTTAAGCGTAAATTTTTAATCTTTACATTTTACGGTAAATGTTGAACATTGTGAAAAAAAGTAAATGGTATATTTTATTTTATTATTTCCCATGTAGATTCGCACCTGCGCTGTGGCGCATAAAGCAAATTTGGTCAATGTTGCTTTTGACTTTGACTTTCTTGAGGCAATATAATTTGCTAAAGTAAGAGGTCTCTTGGCCACTATCGTTTCAGTCGACGGCGAGGCTGACCAGGTAACAGGAAGGAGGAAAGAGAATGGATGAGTGGGTTTGGGTGATATAGCGTTGAAGAGTGAAATGTTTGCTATTTGTCTTCTATGTAAGATTTTACTGTCGGTATGTTCATGTCGTTGTGCAGTGTATGATTCGAAATAAACCAAGGTGCATTTGTGATTTTTCTGAGAATTTTGGATTGTGAAGTTTGTATTCTGTTAATGTGGATTTGTTTCGCGGAATCCCTAAGTTCTGCTCCGTATGTCCAAATAGGTCTTAAAATAGTAGTGTAAATTAGTCGCTTGTTTCTTAAGGTGAGTGTTGATCTCTAGTCCAGGAGATGTTAAAGCTGCTTGTACCGTCTGTTGAGTTCCAGTTTTTCGAGTGTGTTCCAAGTGAGTCGTTTGTCTAAGTACAGTCCGAGGTATAGTACGAAATTCTTTGAAGGAACTGGGTCATTGTTAATTGTCACAGATGGGCAAGTAGATTTTCGTGAAGAAGTAAATGATAACCTTTTTTTTTTTTAGTTTAAATGAAATGATTTATTGAACTTACGCTTCCCTGTATTTGGTTTCGTTGTGCATTTATTTGCCCAGTCTTGGGCCATAATTGCCAAGGAATCGTCCCATTTCTGAAAAAGAAATAATTTATTACCATTATATATTTACATATTACATATTATTATTAGCGACTTATTGAATTTTTAAAAAACGATATATATATAGATGAACTCACAAGAGCCCACATGTCCATAGCTTCTTCTAGTTTGGTTTGACCCTGCGCCACTTTGCTTCTCAAGTCATTATGGTAATTCAGTATCAGAATGATATCATCACAATTAAAAGGCTTATCTGAAACGGATTAGTAGAATAATTGGTAAATATAGAATCAAATATAATTTAAATTATATATATATGGTAATTTCATATAATTAGGGTAGAGTAAAATTAAGGAGATATTTAAAAGTAGGTTGAACTAGTGGAAGGTAGCTAGTGGTGGAAGGTAGCTCAGTAAGTTACTGTTTCCTTATGCTGACGGTATTGTTCCGGTTGTGGAAGGGGATTATTTATCCTATTTCTTCAGCCGAGGATCGATCCTGGGATCGACGAAGACCCTCCTTGGGCAGACCCAGCCTCTATGAAATGGGTATTGAATATTTTAAGAACGATTAAGGAAAAAAATCTAGAGTCTGATCTCAGCATGATCAAATCACCTTCTTTCCATTGCATAGAAACAGTACCCATTTCCAAAGTTTCACATTCAAGACCCTAAAAGGTTGTAGGGTTTTCTTTTTTCTTATCTTATCTTATCAATATATATATATATATTTGAAAATATTTTGTAAATTATATCTCAGGGTTAAAAAAACAACTACAGTTTCAACCACCGTGAACTGACTAATTTCGGGAACTCTATAGCTTTTCAAACAATTTTAAAAATGAGAGATTTCTTTTCCTACATATCTTAAATATGACGTCTTGAACTCCTGAGCTACTTACCCAATATTGTACACTCTTGCCGAGACTGCGGAAATAAATAGAATAATAACAGAAGCTGGAATATGAAGAGAATCATGGGAAATCCTTAGATGATTTTGCATAACCATAACAAAACCAAAAAAAAAAAAAAAATCTAAAAAGACACATTTAACATATGTTTTATGAACATGTGTTGTATTTTTTTTTTCGAATGGATGCCATCGCCTGGATTCAAAACATAACCTAATTACATACTACAAACAAGTACTTATACATTTACACCTTCGAAAGGTCTTGGTTTCATTATTTAATAAGACAATTAAAAAAAACCTTACTTAATCTTTAGCAAAACATAGACCAAATTCTAACATTTCTTCCTCAAAGGAATGAAGTTTTAAAAACTCAATTTTTAGGAATATGGAGACAGCTAGGACACCTAAGATCTTTTCCAACTACTTCCTAATCTCTGTAATATGAAAAGGCCCCCAGTATGATCTCAGACCATGGATGGTGGGATGTCCGATTGAGCTAACGTATTAGGAAATACGCGTTGCCATGGACTACAGATGAGAGCCTCTTCAAAACCCGGAGCCAGGAGACATCTATAATCATCCCCTGTCCCGGTAAAACCTCGTATAGCTAAAGTTTCTCAGACCACATTGTTATTAGACTTGCACTAATCCTTAACATTAACTATAATTTTTTTTTTCATACCCCCCCCCCAAAACCCGAATTTCCTAAATAACGATGAAATGATTATTAAACCATTTTTTTCATCTAAATGCGTATCTGCATCATTAATATTCATATTTTATTCATGATATTATCACGGGATTATTGTTTTTATTTAACGTATGAGGTTTTATTTATTTTTTTTTTTAATTTCGAAGATAGCGCCTTATTGAAGTCACGATATGAACTGCTCCGATCGTAACTGTTACCAGGTAACCGTTATTGTAACGTTCATCATTTTGCTGACTTTGATGTTTGAATGATTCAAGCTACTTTCAAATAGATTTCGATATTTGTTCTTTTTCAAATTGAATTTCCATTTGTTAAAAAACAAAAACGTATATTTTTATTTTATTTGTTTTGTTTAAAGGCGTAAAAAATCTTTCGTCATCAACGCCTACAAATGTTTTTCTTCTTCACATTTTTCATCTCCATCTTCTTCTGCTCCGAATTTCTTACAGGAATCGCAGTTCTTCAGTAATTCTTCTTCAGCCGATAACTATTTTCTGATGATCCGTTCCCTGGTAACATATATCCAGGACTGCGCCCACTTTTTCCTCTTTTATTTCTGTTAAGCAGTTTAAGATATAATTAATAAAGCTATCTAGATATGTTTTTTAAAACTAATATTTAGATGTTGTGTTCTTTAAAAAATCTTTAAAAATATTAAATTTGAGACAGAAGTTTATTTTCTTTAAGAAATTTAAGGACCATTGTGACTGAAGCTTCGTTATTACAAAGAGACTCTGATAAATTTGGGGTTAATCGGATTTTAGCGATTAAAGGGTAATAGTGAGAACATTCTTCGAAAATATGTCTGATCCAAAGAAGAGAATTGCAAAATTGACACGACGGAGGTGGCAGTTGTTTAATAAGGTGCGTGTGGGTGAGCGCTGTGTGACCGATCCTCAATCGGGCTAGGGCAACTTCCTCCCTTCGATTGTTGCTGCAGGATGTAGTCCATGCTTTGACTACTTTTTTGATGTTTTTCAATTTACTTGGAGGGCTTTCGTCCCACATGGTTTGCCATTTATCTGAAACCTCGATTTTTAGAGGTCTACTAATTTCTGATGGAGTGAGAACCGGTTCCCTCGGCCATGCAACGTAAGTGCCTCTCTGGCAGCCAGGTCGGCAAGCTCGTTGCCCACAATACCTATGTGACTCGGGATCTATATGAAATAAACGGATTTTCCCTGTTCAAGAAGTGCCGTTAGAAACGACTGTACATCAAAATATGTGTATTTTTATTAATTTGCTTTAGTGATTGTAGCTGCAACTATTTTTACATTGGTTAATTTTTCTTTTGGTAAAATGCAGCCCTCCATAATAATGATATTTACGCCATATTTGATTATTATGAAGCACTAAATAACTTGATTGAGAGTATTAATTTCCAATTATGAGTAATTTACTTTTAGGAAAACATATGTATCTTCAGTTAATTATTTTTTTTTTTCCGAAACACATGTAATTCTCTCATTTCATTAAGTTAACATTTGTTAAATTCCACAATCTCTTCGTTGTGTAATTATTTTTCAACCCATATTTTCCTTGTGTACTGAAATGACCGGCTTTAATTGACAAAGGGTTGGGGACTTACGCCTGTTGATTTTTCTTAATGTTTTCGCTTTCCCCAACAAAAGGTTATGGTGGTTAATCGTATTTTTAAACAGAGTCTATACAGTTTTATATATTTTTTTTTTTCATAAAGTATTAATAATATTCCATGCGATTGTTTTTGGGGTCCCAGGGTCGGAGGGTACGACAATTGGAGGTTCCGAGCCTGTACGATTTAAGGTGCTCGTTAAACACCCCTATTCTAATTATACCTGTATAGGCAAAATTTAGGACTCACACTGTAGCATCGTCCGATTAGCCTAAGCGGCATAAAGTGGCGTTAAATAAATAAACAATACAATTGTTCTGAAGGCGTGGCAACCAACACAGTACCAACAACACTGAGCAGTAGTGCGGATTTGCCTACGAGTTCCACTGAAGGAGCCAATTTCATCATTTTAGGATTTTATATTATCTTTCTTTTCATATACTATATGATAATATTCTAAAATATATTATTTTTCCTGAAATTTTGAATCACTAAAAGATGACAGCTAAGATTTCTAGAATTATAAGATATAGAATGCAAGGCCTCAAAGTCTCGTATAATTTCAATAATTCACTTAATCGTGCAGGTTACATGCCAAATTTTCGCCTATTCAGGCATCTTCAGGGCTACAACAGTTTCACATGCAAGCTAGAAACAGACTGAAACCTTCCCATATGGAAGGAGGGCTAACAGGGAAATATACAGTGTTGCCAACATTCAAACAAATTTAGATAACAGAGATAATAACTGAACGAGGTCTATAGAAAATTAAATACAATATTAAAGTTGAAGAAGGTTCAAATGAAGTAATTTTAATTTTACATCTACACATATATACATACACACTCACACCCATTACACACATAACATCATGCACTAGAATTATAAATATATATAAAAAACATATGAAAAGCAAAGACAAATCTAGAATAAATAAATTACTGTTGGTTTAAAATGTTAATAGTTTCAGCAAAAAAGTTGTTAAGATTTCTTGCATCAGTTTTTAAATTGTCAACCTTATTAATGTTTGCAGCTATATATAGTGCTTCAAGATATTTTAATTTTTGCTCAGAATTTTCTTTATGCAAAATTATAGTTTTGTCATAATCGAAGCTATGCTTATGCTCGGAAGTGTGTTTAGCTAGTGCAGTTTTAGGTCCTTTTATTCCTTTATTTTTATTTTTGTATTCTGTGCATGAATTTTTGTGCTGATAGATTCTATTGCAGAGATTTTGAGTAGTCATGCCAATATATGCATTTTGGCAATCCAGGCAATTAATTTTGTAAATTAGGTTAGAATTAAGACCAGTTGCAATTTTATCTTTGAGCGGGGTAAGTATTTGATCAAGTTTATTGCATGGTTTGTAAGTGATTTTTATTTCATTGATGTCATATTCTTTGAAGCTCTGTTTAAGGGATTCAGACAAATGCTTTATATAGGTTAGCGTTCTGTACCGAGCCAGGAGGGGACCATCATTATTATTGTTAGTAGGCATCTTTGGTTTATTTATTTCATTCATGATTTTGTACCATGTGCACGAAACTAATTTCTTAGGATACAGGTTTTTATTCAGAATATCAAAAATTCGATCCTTTACCTCTTTCAGATATATGCTGTCAGTTAGTTTTATGGCTTTGTTCATCATATTACTCATTACATTTAATTTTTGATTTAATGGATGGCAGGACAAGTAATTCAAAATTCTGTTGCTGCATTCTTCTTTCCTAGTCCATTTAAATGTTAGTCGGTCGTTGTTTTTTATTATCAACATATCTAGAAACCTAATGCAATTATTTTTCTCTATTTCACATGTAAATTGCAAATTTTCATTAAAATTATTGAATGCTTGGTGAATAGTGTTAATTTGGCTTTTGTTTATAATCATCAAAATATCATCTACATATTTAATTAGTAGTTTGGGTTTTAAATTCAGTTCTTTACATGCCCATTTCAACAGCCTGTTCATCACGATGCCACTCACGTTTATACTCAAAACGCCTCCCATAGATAGACCTCGCAATTGCATATAGAGCTTACCATCATAGGTGAACATTCCGTTATTACACACTAATTTTAGACCTTCCATGTAAATTGCTTTGTTATTTATAGGTGTGTGAATTTTAATAGTTTCCCATTCATCGTTAATTATATCGTATGCTATCTTCATAGGGACTTGCGTGAACAGAGATTTAACGTCAAAACTAACTAATACTTCATCTTTATCCAAATGCAGTTCGCTAAGTTTCTGTTTTACTTCCATAGAATTTTTAACGTCAAATTCATTCAAATTATTTAAGAAATCTAATGAAGACTTATAGAACTTCACTAATTTCTCAGTAGGACCTTTTATGCTGTTAACTATTGGTCTTAATGGCTTTTCAGGCTTGTGCAATTTAACAAGACCGTAAATTCGAGGATGGTTCACAGAATATGTCATTAGTGCTTTCTTTTCAGTGTCATTAATATAGTTCTTTTTATTCAATTTCTCAACGAATTTGTTGCATTTGTTAGTTAGCTCTTTGAGTCGCTCTCCTTTATTATCATTCCCCAATACTTTATATACATTGTTATCTTCAAGTAACGATATCATTTTCTGCTCATATGCTTCTTTTTTCATTAATATCACACGTTTAGTTTTGTCTGCTTTTACGATGTATAGGTTAGGGTTATTTTTCTTTAGCTTCTTCAAATGTAAAATTCAAATGTAGTAGGCCAAAGATGCCTACTAACAATAATAATGATGGTCCCCTCCTGGCTCGGTACAGAACGCTAACCTATATAAAGCATTTGTCTGAATCCCTTAAACAGAGCTTCAAAGAATATGACATCAATGAAATAAAAATCACTTACAAACCATGCAATAAACTTGATCAAATACTTACCCCGCTCAAAGATAAAATTGCAACTGGTCTTAATTCTAACCTAATTTACAAAATTAATTGCCTGGATTGCCAAAATGCATATATTGGCATGACTACTCAAAATCTCTGCAATAGAATCTATCAGCACAAAAATTCATGCACAGAATACAAAAATAAAAATAAAGGAATAAAAGGACCTAAAACTGCACTAGCTAAACACACTTCCGAGCATAAGCATAGCTTCGATTATGACAAAACTATAATTTTGCATAAAGAAAATTCTGAGCAAAAATTAAAATATCTTGAAGCACTATATATAGCTGCAAACATTAATAAGGTTGACAATTTAAAAACTGATGCAAGAAATCTTAACAACTTTTTTGCTGAAACTATTAACATTTTAAACCAACAGTAATTTATTTATTCTAGATTTGCCTTTGCTTTTCATATGTTTTTTATATATATTTATAATTCTAGTGCATGATGTTATGTGTGTAATGGGTGTGAGTGTGTATGTATATATGTGTAGATGTAAAATTAAAATTACTTCATTTGAACCTTCTTCAACTTTAATATTGTATTTAATTTTCTATAGACCTCGTTCAGTTATTATCTCTGTTATCTAAATTTGTTTGAATGTTGGCAACACTGTATATTTCCCTGTTAGCCCTCCTTCCATATGGGAAGGTTTCAGTCTGTTTCTAGCTTGCATGTGAAACTGTTGTAGCCCTGAAGATGCCTGAATAGGCGAAAATTTGGCATGTAACCTGCACGATTAAGTGAATTATTGAAATTATACGAGGACTTTGAGGCCTTGCATTCTATATCTATCATTAAATAGTCTCTTCCCAAAAACTTGTTTACTAGAATTATAAGGTATTTTCATATTCAATTTGTTAATAAAAAAAATCCTTTTGATTACCCTGACACATATTTGGTCTTTTATAAAGCAGCAGAGCTCAAATTGGCATGCTGGAGGTTCTATATTGGCACACTGCTGCCCAGTAGGTTTAAACGGTTTTTATTCCAAACTTGTTATTTAAAAAAATAAAGTTTCAAGGCTTTGACGTAGGTAACAAAATTTAAATACCGATGATGGAAATTTTAAATAAAATAGAATAGCACATAGGTACGTAATTCCAGGGAGGCGCAATAATATGCAGGTGTAAAGAAAAGGATGTTGAAAGATCACAGTGGTGCTTGGGGAGATCGGGGCATTTATAAAGAAACAAATTTGCTACAATTTTTTATATAGGTCTACTGTATAGATACAGATGGATCCACGAGGTATGCAGACATTGTCGCATTCCCCAAGACCGGAGAGAAAGCACTAATCCTGAATCCGACAGTTAGATTTGAGAACAATGACCTTGACCAGGCGGGTGATGTGGAAAGGGAAAAAAGAGAGATCTACGAAAAGTGCATCCCTTTCCTTAAAGAGAAGTTCCGCGAGACCTTTGGTGAGAGAGAGTTCTCCGTTAGGGGCCTCTGGTTTGGATCTCGTGGTACAATCCCTAACAGAACAAGGAGCTTTCTAGAAGACCTAGAATAGAAGCTTTCTAGGAGGTGTCGAAATGAGAGATATTGCGGTGTTGGCCAAAAATATAATCCTAGACTCCCTGGGAATAATTCACCACCATCTGTATGGAAATTGATTCATAGTCCAACTTAGTCTATCTTTTTATTTATTTATTTATTTTTATTTAATTATTTATCTATCTATTTATATAGTTATTTATTTATTTATTAATCTATTTATGTACATATTTATTTCTTTATTTATTAGATATGAGATTTTTATTGGTATATATCTTTTTTGTGTGGTTTTTTCTCGAGCGGCACTGTATGTGTGCCTATCTATGGTGTGAGCGTTAAGAGAGGGAATAAACGCTAAAAAAGAAAAGGACTAGGATTATGAGAAATAGGAAGGAAGAAGGAGGAAGAAGAAAAAAAAGAAAATGGAATGAAATGTAGAAGAAGAGAAAAGGTGAAATAAAAAAAATTGGATAAAAAAAAATATTGGATATAAAAAAAATAAAAAAAATTAAATAACAAAACTGTAAAAGATATAGATGGAAAAAGAAGAAAAATAAATAAAAAATAAAAAATAGGGGAAGGAAAAAAAAATACTATGATATTATGATTATAAAATAAAATGTAACGATGTATTTTATATTTATGTATTCATGTATTTTAAATATTGATCGGTATGCTGTGTCATATAGCAACCCAATGTATTTGGGCAGCATTGCTTGTTTTGTTTTTTGAAATAAAGCATTTCTCTCTATTTACGGATACAATGTCATATATACAAGTGAATAATATAAAAATAAAATAAAATAAAAACAGAAACAGAGATAGTGCATTCCTTTATGCCAAAGTAATCTGTAGGTACAATAAGCAAGAAAGAAAGAAAAAAAAAATTTAAGATGAGGAAACAAGACAAAAATATTTGGAGACAGCAGAGTAAAAAAAACAATTTGAATAAAACGATGAGATAGTATCTCGTAGGGGCTATACTAACCAGAATTATTTCTAAAGAGCCGTTGTGATCCATCAGTCTGGGGTTGAATAGGAACTCGAAGAGGAGTGATTTGAAAGTGGAAGTCGATGGAGCATGTAGGATATTGGAAGGGATAGAGTTCCAGAGGGATGTGGCTGGCATTATGAAAGATTTTTTATAAGTATCAGTTCGGTAGGGTGGAGGATAGAGATCGGCCGTACGGGATCTGGTTGGGCGGGATTGGAAGGAGGATTTAAATTGTAGGTTCTGTAGAATAAAGGAGGGTCGTCTAGTTCTCATGGCCTGGAATAAGAAGGAAGCCAGTAGATACTGACGGCGATAGGAGGGGTAGAACCACTTCGACACGACATGGCACTGGGTTATATGCATATCTCTTGGGATCCAAAGATAAAACGTATTGTAACATTAATAAGGGGTTTAAGTTTAGCTTTGAGTTCCCTGGACAGTCCGCCGTACACCATACAGCTGTAGCCAAAGTGGGGGAAGATAAGAGAGGAGACTAGGAGTTGGTGGGTTTTGAATGGGAGAAGATATCGTTGGGGGTTGAATTGTTTTAAGGTTGAGATAGTTCGACGGGAATTTGTGAGATGTGTGGTTTCCAAGAGAGGGATTGATCGAAGGTAACGCCTAGGTTTTTAACGGAATTGTGGAATGAGATAGGTGAGTTGTTCAGGACTAGATTTGGAGCGACAGGAGTTGATTTGAGGAGAGAAGGAGATCCAATCAAGATGGCTTTCAGTCTTCTCGGAGTTCAGAGTGAGTTTGTTAAGGTTTGCCCAAGCACATATTCTGTCGATGTCTTCCTGGAGTTTTAGAATAGCCTCGGAGGAATCAGCAGGGTCAAAGGAGAGGCAAAGCTGGACGTCATCGGCATACATATGGTATTGACAGTGGTGGATGGAGGATGAGAGGTTATTAATATAGATAGAAAAAAGGGGGGGGGATAAAGAGGAACCCTGAGGTAAGCCTTTAGACAATGGCAGAGGCTTTGACGGAGGTTTGTTGGGGACTACAACATATTGGTAGCGATTGGTGAGTAAAGATTGGAACCAGTGAAGGGCATTAGAAGACATGTGGAAGTATTCAAGTTTGCTTAGGAGGATATTGTGGTCCACTGGGTCAAAGAAGAAAGAAGATCTTGGGAAATTTGAATGAGGGCGGAAACCAGACTGAAGACGGTTCAGAAGGTTGTTTTGCTCAACATAGTGGGATATTTGTGCCTGAACTAAACGTTCCAAAGGTTTGGATAGGTTGGATAGTAGGGAGAGGGGACGGAAATCATTGAGGGTTTCTGGAATGGAAGTTTTTGTCAATGGGCGTACAAGAGCAGTTTTCCAGGTACTGGGGAAAGTGGCACTTTGCAGGGTAAAGTTGTAGATATGATAAAGGATAGGGAGGATGAAAGCAAGTGAAGCTTTAATCAATTTAACTGGGATGTTATCTGGTCCGAAATTAAGAAAAGGACCAGCTGATTAAACAGCTAGAGTCTGAAAGAAAACCATGAGTTGGATATGCCAGATAAAGATTCTTGAGTATGAGTACAATAAGCAGGGCTGAAGAGCTCTGTAGACTAAAAGATGTTGAAGATAGTTTTGAGGATAGATATATGAAGCTCATTGCTGTTAATTTGAAAAAGAGTGCTGCAGATTTAAGACATACTTTAGATTCAGACAGGGCGACATTTGCTGCAGAAAAGACCGACTTACAAGAAAAAATGGCTTCCATATCTATGGTTGTAAAGAATGCTCAGAAAATTCAAGAATTATTCGACGAATCTCTTGATGAGAGAGACACATTGAAGAAAGATAACGAGCGGCTACAGAATGCCGTGGATAAATTGAAGAAGAATGAACTTGGCTTAAACTCTAGAATTAAGCAACCAAAGTAACCCAGTAATGAAGAAGCATATTGATAGCTGAAATAGTAACATAAAAAAATTGAAGAGTAAGATTCAAAGGTTGCAAATGGTAGTCAAAGCTGAAGAATTAAAAAAGACTTTCAATAAGTTAGAGGAAGAGCTATGCGCTCAAGAGCTGACCTTAAATTGGAGATGAAGAACTATGAGAAAATTATTGCTGAGTCTTTGAGGCCAACATATCAATAAGTATTCAGAAGAAAAAGAAGAGGTACTGTGATGCTCACAGAAAGAAGGCATATAAACCTGGAGATTTAGTTGCAATTAGAAAAACACAAATTGGTCAAAGGGACAAATTGGATACTCTGTTGCTTGGACCACATAAAGTTATAGCGTTGAAGGCAAGGGATTGCTACGGATTAGAAAGAATAGAAGGCAATGGTCCTACCAGAACGTCTACCAGCCCCGATTTCATGAAGTAATGGAATGAATCATTCAAGGATGTGTAGAATGGCCGTGTGGGATAAATCAGATAGAAATATAATCAATGCAGATTGACCACAACTTAATCAATTGTACAGATGATCGATTATTGATTGATTAAATAAGGTTAGAGAGAAGGAGTCATGTGAGAGACACAGATAGTGAAAATGATGAATATTTAAAAGGTGTTACAAAGGTTTTTTTTTTTTTAAATTCAAATTTCGTTATTTTGAGTTTATTAATATACTTTTCATTAATAATTGCCATGTGTGATTTTGCCAGGCATCTGCTTCATTTTCTGTGATCCTTCTGTATCCTTTAATCCATTCAGTTTCGATTATTACATTCATGTCACAAAGGTATACAATGTTTTTTCTAATTCTTACAATATATTGTAACATTTAGGGTTTCTTATGTCATCTATGTCATATGTTACTTTGCCCAAAGTTACAGGGACTTTGCAGAGCAAACTAGATGACTTGACATCAGAGGCTTTAATAGCTGGCTCAAAAACAAACGAGATGAGGTTATATAACCAAAGCCAGGAAAATTTAATAATAGAGCAACAAGAAGTTGAAAAGGTCATTTATGCTTGTGAGACCTGGAAAGTCAGTAAACTATGACAAAGAGGCAGCAGACTTTAATAAACAAGTGCCTGCGGAATATTCTTGGGGTGTGGTGGCCTCAAACTATCTCCAACACTGAATTACGAGCACAAACTGGACAAGAACCCATTGACCAGGCCATCTAGCGTAAAAAATGGAGATAGCTAGGACATTCTCTTCGAAATGACCACACCAAATATAGCTAGGCTGAGTTTGGAGTAGAACCCCCAAGAAAAAAGACGATGAAGGCGGCCTAGAGAAACATGGATATGAACTCTGGAAAAGGAGATACGCAGAACAGGGCAGATGTGGTCAGATGTTAAAGGGGCTTGTGGGTGATGGAGACAGCTGGCGTGACTTCGCAAAGGCCCTATGTCCCACCTAAGGGATCCAGGGATATATATATATCCCTATAATCCCCCCCCCTTATATATATATATATTGTTTTAAATATGTTATAAGTGGTTTAGTCAGGTGATTAATAGGAGTAAATACATATTTTTGAGAAACACTTCTTTATTTAAGGATCCTTTTACTTTGATTGAAGCCTGTTAAAATTATATTTAATCATAATTATTTTAATGGTTTAGCCATTAATTTCTTATGTATGTATGTATTCTTAGCTAGTTACTTATAGTTTCAAATATGTTATAAGTGGTTCATTCAGAATTGTTCTAATTATGTTTTCTGTGAAAAACATTTTAGTAGTACTTCTTTACTTGATAATCTGTGTTATATTATAAATTTATTATCACTCCTTTTGCAGAAAGGTAAAAGAAGAGTTGTAGTTCTTATCAAGTATTTCTCAGAAATAATTCTTCACTTAGTAAAATATGTGAGATTCTGGGTACTATACTTGAAATATGCTTTATGATGCCCAGTTATTATAAATATTGGTTTATGGTAAAGAATTAGAAAAGATATTGATCATTGATAAATAGGTTTCAAATATGTGAGTAACATATGAAGTAATACTTCTAGAAAAATAGAGTAATAATTATGTATGTAACCAAACAATTGTCTGTCATGGGCTGATCAGGAATTATTAGCTTACCAATTACCAAGCAAAATATAAAAAAAAAAAATGCAGAGGCAAGGTAATGAGTTAACTGACTTATTTCAGAGTAAAAGTATTTTTTAAATACTAGGTGTGAATAAATTTTAATTATATTATAAAAGTATGTTAATATTCTTACAATATTATTTTGCAGTCAGAATCTCTTCATTATACATATTTAATTGATTATCGAACAGCACGAATAATCTAAAATTTGTTTTTTTTTGTAACTTAATTCTTCTTTATTATGCTCAAGCAAAAGCTAAGCTAAATCACTTTCGATAAATATGAAGTAGATAATTTGAATTTTGAATAAATAAACTCATTTAATCCAGATGTATAAAGATATTCCAGTAACTTATTTTAATTTTACATTAATCACCTTTAAAACTCTTTTTTTACCGTATCATTCAGAATTTAAGTGTTGGAAGCCACCAATATATATTTTGAATGTCTTGAGCTTAAACTAAAAGGAATCGGCATCATAATTAGTTTTTTTATATTGATTTAAATGAGTAGGGGAGAGTGTGGTTGGTTGGCAACAGTTTTCACTTTTTTGATTTTTCAGTCATTCCCGTTAATATAATCCCAACATGGCTGATACCACTGTAAACCCCAAGTATTAGAGTACTTCAAGTAGTTTTTCAACACATAATATTTGACGCTATGATTATAGGAAATTTAAGAATTCGTCAAGCCAGAGTATGCCAATTAACTCTCCATGTGGGGCAGGTTGGCCTAAAAGGTAGTGTTGTTTGGCCATCTCATTCAAGTACTGCCTGACACATATTATTGTTATTAAAAGCTGCACTATAATGATATAATAATTTTGATGGGTTTTTAACAGCTTTTAAGGGAAAATAGAATAACAATTGGCTGCATTTTACCATTTATTTGGTATTTATTTGAATTGAACAAAATTACATAACATTTCAAACAGCAGAAATTAGAAAAATGTAATGGCTTAGAAGCATCAGTGTTAGAACAATGTAAACAAAATTTTCATAAAACAAAACGAATTTAACACATCTTTAAAAACTTTAGGGAGGATAAATATTCTTTGGCCCTTCAATCCTATCATGAGAAAGTGTCTGCGGTGCACTAGTTTCATTTTAATGGTAGCCAGGTATGGCTGATTCATCAATAAGCTTCGATTACGGCTGAAGGTGATCTTTTGTGTCATTATCTTTTTCGTTGTTCCTAAAGATTCCGTTTAAGTTTAGACTGTCGTCTCTTTTTGCATAGGAAATATTGCTCTCATCCTCCTCGCTAGAACTAAAGACAAGTGGTAGTTTCACCTTTGTTTATGTTTACCTTACTTTTGAGACTTGCTACTGCGCCAACAAACCCCAGTTAAAGATAGCCAACTAACCCCAAAGGAGAAATCATATTAAAGATTGCTGCCAGGACAGGGGAGAACAACCAAACAAGAAACTGGTTAGTTGAAAGGTTAGGTTTTTCAAAGGGGTTTGGAGCTATGTGAACAGAACCGGAGTCAAATGTTTTGCCATGCCTTAAAACCAAACTTGCTGAAAATATAAAAATTTACTTATATGTTGTAAAATCAATCAATGAAGCACACACTCTCTACACTGTTAGCATCAGACTGAAACCTCAGGACAAGACTCCCGAGGTCGAGCGGGTCACATGGTACGATTGTGGCGGCTTCACAACAGGTGTGACGGAAATTATAAGCCAAGGGCCAACCTACCCCCTATGCCAGCCAACCCCGCTCTCCCCTATTAATTAAATGGTTCACACAGTTGATACAAAATAATTAATTAACTTAATGCATGGGATTATTTAAAAAATGGTTTTAAGCTTACATTAGATTATTTATAATTATGAAAAAAATATCCTTATTTCAAAATTGGTTTATACAATAGCTTTAAATTACCGAGGAGATTAAAAATGCACATAAATGTTTCTTTAAAAGTAATTTTTATTTTGTACAAATATTAAATATGTATTATATAAAAATAATAAATAAAATTTAATATACATTTGTATTTTTAAATAATAAATAACATCATTAAAATACAAGTTATTTATTAAAGTTGCTTTAGGAATGTTACTATTAAGTGTTCTTATAAATACATACAACTATGGACCAAAATGAATATGCACATGCGTATACATAAAAACTCGTGTCTTCTAAATACTGTACAAAATTTGAATTTCCGATTTAATTAATGTAAATACAGATTTCATATTGAATTAAGTAGCAACATTAAAAGTAAACAAGTCTTTGCAAAAAAAAAAAAAAAATACTATGAAATATATTATAATATCACATTATGCTTAAAATAATAAAATGAATAAAAATATACAATTATTTCAACATTAGGCAATATGACTGTTATTTTATGGAAGACAATTACAGATTAGCCTTATTATGGTACAGCAAAGAATATTTCATGATCATAGTGGGCTTATTTAGAAATTATCTAAAAGCATTACTTATTTACTTAAGATTATTGTTTTACATAAAATAACATCTTTTAATGTATCACAAACCTTGACTAAGTTGTCTTTTAATTTATCACAAATCTTAAAAAACTTTTTTACAATTAGATCATTTATGGACAAGTTACGGTAGTTTCAACTTTAATTGCTAAAAATTCGAGATTCTAATTTTCAACAAATTTAAAAAAAATCAAGTCCTTCTGAAATATAGATCACGCACAATTAAAATTATAATTATACTAAAACATAAGACAAAAAACATAAAACCAAGAAGATAATTTAATTGATATAGGTAAAAATACATTGTCGGCCTTTTAAAAAAATAAAATAGAACACAATTTGGCTAAACAATCAAACTTATTCAGACATTTTAAATACAATTATAGAATTATAATAACATAATTTCCAACATGAAAAATTAAGGTATGTCCCTGAGAACAAGGTTAACAAACATTCTAAAAATGAATGAGATTATGCGAACCAAAGTGGTGAAGATCATTGCCCACACACGTCATACTAATCTTCGGCTGTTCACTGACCACAATCGGCAGGTATTGTCACTGTAATATAAAAAAAAATTAATTAAAAACAAACTAACTTTAATATAAACAAACTATGAACATGGTGAATGTATATAAAGTAGAAAAAGGATTGTGATACCCCTAAGTTTTTAACAATTAAAATTCAACTGGATTTTTATGATGTTACAAAAAGTAAACTACCATTATTACCTTTATTAACTAAAATGAACTACTTTAATGGGAAATGTTAGAAAAATATATTTAAATTATTCAAACAGATCTTGATCTCTCTTCTTGGCCATACAGCACATACTATCAATTGAAGTAAGTTGTATTTAGTTCAATTTATGAATTAGTTAGATTTTTGTAATAACTAAAAAATAAATTATAATATATATTTATTTGTACATTTTATTAAATATTTAATATATATGTTAGATAATAACAATTTACCGTGTAATATACAAGGGTCGTCCAGAAAATAAGTTCCGTTTTGGTCTGCAGGGTGGTAGGAGTGATTTTTGCCAAATCCGGCAACACCGCACGAAAGAGGAGAGGTGGGGGAATAGAATGAGAGGTAGGTGACCTCAGTCGGTCAGTTACCAACATCAGGGCAGGTAGTTGAAATGGAGCCCTCCACGTCGTGTCCCACCACCTCAATCCCCGTTCCCTCTCGAGTTGTTTTGCGCAGAGTGATTCAATTTCTTTATACACAGGGTTTCAAATCAGTTCAAATTCACGAACAGCTCATTTCTGTGTATGGAGAAGGTGTAATGAGTGAGTCAATGGTGAGGAGATGGGTACGTGAATTTAAGGCGGGAAGACATTCACTTGAGGATGAAAGTGGGAGAGGCAGACCCTCAGTTGTGATGGACGAAATTGTCGCAGAAATCGACAATGCAGTTCGCAAAGATCATCGTTCAACCCTAGATGAACTCCACCTGAGTTTCCCAGACATCTCACGATCCCTCATTCATGAGATCGTCTCGAAAAAACTTGACTTTCGGAAAGTTTGCGCCCGGTGGGTCCCTAGAGAGCTGACGCCCCAACACTAGGAACAACGAATGGCTGCAGATGGAGAATTTTCAGACCGCTACAGAACTGATGGGGATGCATTCCTGAAGTCTATGGTCACTGGAGACGAAACCTGGGTGTCACACTACACTCCAGAAAACAAAAGACAGTCCATGCAATGGAAACACCCCAACTTCCCAAGTGCCAAAAAATTCAAAGTCGTGAAGTCAACCAGGAAAATCATGGCTTCTGTTTTCTGAGATCAAAAAGGAATTCCCCTGATTGATTTTTTGCCTCAAGGTAAAACAATTAACGCCAACCGCTATTGTGAGACCCTGAAGAAGCTTTGTCGGACCATACAGAACAAGAGAAGAGGAATGTTGACCTCCAGTGTTTGCCTTCTCCACGACAATGCTCGGCCTCACGTTGCTCGTTTCACAGAGCATTTCAGATGAATTTGGTTGGCATGTTCTGACCCATCCACCTTACAGTCCCGACTTGACCCCTTCAGACTATCACCTGTTTACCAAAATAAAGGCGGAATTGGCGGGAGAACGTTTCACAAGTGACGAGGAAGTGAAAGAAGCTGTCACGAAGTTGACCAAGGAGGTGGCGGCAAGCTTTTACGAGGAAGGAATTTCGAAAGCCATTTCGTGATATACCAAATGTATTGACGTCGTCGGGGATTACGTGGAAAAATAATATATATTTTCAAATACAATACCTGTAAGTTTCAAATTTTTTCAATAAAAACTTGGTTTAAAAAAAAAACGGAACTTATTTTCTGGACGACCCTCGTAACAGTATTATTTCATGTTTGTTATAAGAATCAAACCTCATAATAGCTTTATTGATAAATGGATGGATGGTAAACTGGAGAAACCTTCATTTTTGACAGTCCCAAAATCAATTAGTAACTGATAAGACATAAATGGATGTGACTCAATTTCTATAAAAATTAGGCTTTTTTTTACTTTCACTTACCTATATATGAAATATATAGTAAGTGGAAGTATTGCGATCGTGAAAAATTTCGCCTTCCGGTTTTCAACAGAAATACACGTTTTGGTGTCCCCTGAGTCCAAATGACCAAGTCCCGCGAAATGGTCTGTGTGTGTGTGTGTCTGTGAGTGTGTGTGTGTGTGTGAACAGACTAGCTCAAAAACTATAAACCGCGCGAACCTGAAATTTGGTATTTAGTTTAGGTATATGCCCGCGATGTGACAGCAAAAATTTCATCAAAATTGCTCAAAGGGAGGGGGTACTTTATTTAACAACTTTTTAGGTTTTTTTCGATTTTCTCAAAAACGGCTCTAACGATTTTGATTAAACTGAGTATTTGATGTACTAATATGCCAGAGATATGACTGTAAAAATTTCATCAAAATTGATTAACCGGAGGGGGGACTTTACTTAAAAAATTTCGTATCATTTTCACGTGCTTTTTTTTATTTACTCAAAAACGGCTTTAACGATTTTTATCAAACTGGGTATTTGATGTATTTATATGCCCGAGATATGACTGTAGAAATTTCATCAAAATTGATTAACTGGAGGGGGGACTTTACTTAATAAATTTCGTATCATTTTCATGTGTTTTTTTTATATACTCAAAAACGGCTTTAACGATTTTTATCAAACTGGGTATTTGACGTATGTATATGTTAAAGATGTGATAGCCAGCATTTCATCAAAATTGCTCAAACGGAGGGGGCACTTTATTTCTTAACTATTTTTGCAATTTTTACCTTTTTTAGATTTTCTCAGAAATGGCTTTAACGATTTTCATCAAATTCGTCATGTTTAATGAAAATTAGGTGTTCTTTAATATCAAGTAAGCTTTATCATTATTAAAATGTTCTGGGGGGGGGGGCTTAAATGGGGTAGGAGCCTTTTTTGTTTGTTTGTTTTTGTTTCCTATGAAGTATCTTTGTTTTTGTTTATATGGAGAAATAAACTATCTCTCATTACGCCTAAAAATAAAAAATGGCTAAATATGAGATATGATAAAAACAAAGTAAACATATAGAGGAGAAAAAATAAAACACGTTGAGCCCATGCAGGACGCTTTTAATGACAGACCATTGTTCATAATTAATGCCCTTCTGTTCATTTAATGGAAATGATTTGTTTCATGGGAAATAAATGAAATATTCAACAAGTACATAGAGAATTATAAAATCAGTCGACTTGGAGTATTATGCTTGCATTGCCGAATTATCTCAAGTAAAAACTTTTATTTAATAATAAAAGAAATTAGTGTTTGTTATAGAGCAAAAGAAAACAAAAATAAGAAATGAATGTGGAAAAATGTGTAACTGAGTGAGAAGTGGCATTAACACAACGCATTAATTTATAATCTAAGTTGGTAAGTGAAAGTTGTGTGTTGCGCGCACGCACCAGATTTTTGTTTTTTCATAAAAGCTCTGAGTTTGATATTTCTCACTTGATAGGAGGTAAATTAGCAATCATTTCTTAAATTATTAAAGAAGTTGCCCCAAGAGGAGTCTTGGTCACGATTTCCAAATTCAGTATATTATTTCAGAAAGCTAGATGATTATGTAGAAAGTAACAAAAATAAAGGAATAAAAAGGAAAATGAAATTAATTAGACATAATTCAGTTTTATTGTATATTCACACACAGATATGGATTAAATAAAAAAATATACACTATAATACAATAATTGAACAATTAAAAAATGATAACAGTATATGACTAACTGATGATAATTATAATGTATGTTCTCTATAATCTAGTTTTAAAGCTCGTAAAAATAAAAAACGTACTAACAAATACCATCTATTGTCATAAAAACAATTAAAAAACAGTATTAAAACAGTAAATCTATATATTAGCCCTTCAATAACAAATGACTCCGTTATCTATTTTGGTTAAGAGTTATACGATAGAAACTCGCTAATCTGACTTTCCCTAATCCGACACTTCGAATAGTGTCAGAACCCCCATTGAGTACTGAAATTCCTGGAACTGGCCTGGTGGAGTGACATTAAATACTTTAACCTACAGATTGTCTTTTTCTTCATATTTTTCTCAAAATGGAAAAACAGGGTGGTTAGAGAAAACACCAGATAACTGTCTTGAAGGAAAAGATTGCTGTCTATGAGCAGCTTGGCAATTGGAGTTTGGATAAGTTCTATGTACGATCCTTTCACAATATTATAAATAATTAATTGGATTGGATTTTAATTTTGGGGAAAGCCTTGAGAAAATTGGACAAGACATAGGAGTCGGAGCAACTACTATCAAGTACCGGCAATGAAAAAGAAAAGCATTAGAATCATAATACTATCTAATAGATTAATATGCTCCTTTTGTGCATGGAAAATGTACACTTTATTATAAATACAATTTATGTGTAGTGATGAAATAAAAAAGTATTTTCATCGCCTCTGGTTAATCCGAACTTATTGCAGTTCTGACCTATATTAAGGTCAGATTAGCGAGGCTCTACAGTAGAAATTTTTTCTAAAATATTAAAATAATAAAATTATCTTATAAAATATTTAAACATTAATTTGATATATCAAATTACAATTAATTTAGGGTACTACCTTCCCTATTCCCCTTCTGGCTTTGACACCTGATAAGCACATTGCTATCTGTTGGTCACTATGCGAACTAATAGGACCGCCATCTTTCTCCTTTTTCCCCTCCTGTTTGAAAAATAACCGTCTTACCTCAGCATTACCACATTTTTACGTCACACACTATCTCATCCCATCTGAAGAAATTTACACATCGATTTTGTGTCAGTAGATATAATTATCTAACTTTTAAAAAACCTGCATCTCCCCACCCTTTGCTCCATCATACGTCACTTCCTATCCATTTCATGCATGTCAATGTATGATTTTTATTTCTTCTTTCAAATATAAATATTACCCACAAAATAGGTGGCTTCATATTGTGAAAAATAACAGTAGAATTATATAAGCATCTTCAATTAAATAAATCCTAGCTCTTAATTTTTTTTTTTTTTTTAACCTTAACTTTTTGCAAAGTATGTAAATGTCAGTTCTTCAAAAAACTATAGGCATAATGAAAAGATAATAGGTTACAGAAGAACAAAGAAGTGGATAATGAGGCAGGGTATAAACAAATTGTATGAAAAAATATTCTTAAAAAACATATATTTTGAAAACAATACGAGGAATTGTATTTGAAATGAATTCGAAAAATGATAACATTTGAATGATAAGTAATCAATATATATTATAAAGCAAAGTGTACAATGTGCGTGCCAAAAAGGCTCAGAAACGACTACACATACGATTAAGAGATTTATGTCAGCGTGTAACTGTATGTCTCCTAACGGAGAAGAAGGTTTCCGTTTTTCTCTTAAGGGTGTGAAATTGGAGAGAAAAGGACTGGAATTTTAAGCCTCTCGCAACATGTAATTAGCCTACCTGAGAATGACATATGAGTTTATGAATGAAAAATTTAGTTCAAGCTGCAGACCACCAGGGTGTGTTTCGCTCAATGTTTATTGTTCATTCATTCCGTTATATTTGTAAAGGTTATATGTTTTGTCAGCTGTTCTTTTTAAATTACTAAAAAATCAAGCGAAAATAATTAGTTTAACCTTTTCTTTTAAAATAAATTAATGATTTTACATATCTGCAATCAATTAGAAAACCGACTGGATACTTTACAAAATTAATTTTCTCATAAGAAGGTTAATTGATTAACACATTACATTTAATCAATATCTAACATATACTTAAGTAAATTTAATGCAATATGAGTGAGCGAATAAAAACAGACATAAAACAAAAAAGAAGAGCTGAATAGACTGATTATAGACCGAAAATAACAAGTTTGAAGTGTTCTTATTGTATGTAGTTATGAAAAATGGTTTTATTACTATTTATGATGAGCATTCCAGTTGACAAAATGATGAATTGACTCCAATAACACAATTTTTTTAATAACACTTTATCACCGCTCATAGTTCAGGATAAAAAGAAATATGATGAAAAAATTGTGCCCTCATGGTATTTTGGTTTTCACTTAGTAACAGTAGTAAGATTGGAGAAGTGCAGAGTTCGGCCAAATTAGGGTGAGGGGGGATATATTAAGGGATGTTGAACTGGAAGAAAGGTCTTACAAAAAAAGTTTCTATGAATCTTCGGTATTTTCTAAACTTCTGGATCTAATGAGACCATCACAGTAGTCTGCGCTTAAGTTGTATTACAAATATAGTTTTTTAACTAATAATCTAATAACTTATTATCTGCTGACTGCTTGGAATGGGCTTATAGGATTCATAATCACAGAAACCATAAAAAACGATGCATGACTCAACAAAGTTGCAGCAAAATTAATTGTTCATTCAACACCCTATAAAGTATATAGGGTTCCTTATTAGGGCAGACACTGCAGATCTCGAATCTTAATATTGATACAGTGTTAAAATTTTCAAGAAAGTGCTAATTTTGTTCTATATTTCCTTTAATTTTAAAGTTTTTCTGTTATTGAAACTGCCATACAACTACTGGAGCGAAGCCGGGCACACTAGCTAGTGTTTTATAGATGCAAGGGTGGGGTGACGCGGGATTTTCAAAATTAATCATATGTGAAGAAAGTAGGATTAATCGATGTTTATTTGCCAGGAATAGGAGAAGGTGGTTAGGGTTGAGATGACGTCACGGTCCGATACTACGAAAAAAAAGGCGTGTAATATAATTCTAACCTAGCCATAAATTCGGCCTTTAACGGCTAAGAAGAGAGGTGGTGGGGATGGTAGTTCGCATGGTGACCAACAGATAGCAGTGTGCTTATCAGCTGTCAAAGCCAGAAGGGGAATAGCAAAGTAGTACCTAAATTAGCATAATTGTATCTTAACTTAAATGATAAATAATTTGAAATTTAATGTTAACACTTAAATATAGATATAATCAAATAAAATAAGGAACATTAGACATAACAACAGCCAAGTAGGAAATATTTATCATATAAATATTCCCGATTCAAAAGTTTAATACACAGATGATCCTAGTTAAGAAAACATATTGTTACACATTTTTCTTAAAATATCTTTAAATGGTTGTCTTTATATTATCAAACATTGCTAACGACTTTACATATTAAAATGTAGGTGGTTAAAGAATTTGTTTATAATTATCATAATAAATTTTAGGAACAAAGGCTTCACACATAATAGTGCATTCTCATTATTTCATTAAAATCATATTATAAGTATGAAAGTATTGTTAGAATATACAATAATTTTAAATGGATTTTTAATTATATCAAAGAATACAAAAAAAATTGTATCCAGCTCTGAAAGATTTGATCAGCACCTGAATAAAATTTAAAATAAACAGCAAAAAATTGGTTTCCCTCACAGTTTATAATGATTGAAATATTAAAAATAGATACTTGGGAAACAAAAGAATGATTTGATAGAGGAATATGCTAGTTCATAAATAAATTATTTTAATTTCTAATAATTGAAGCGTGGAAATGCATAAGGGTCTAACTGCCAAAAAAAAAAATAGAACAAAGCTTTTTTTTGCCAAATTGTTATATTTGCCAAAGCGAATCTTCAGAAATAGGTCTAAGTAATGTTTTGTAGTTATAAAATGCTATCTTGAAAGATGACATGGGTGTAAGCACTGAAGGTAGTTCACCCTAGAGAGTATAAGTCACATCATTTCTGTAAAAATTTCCCAAGGCACTTATACCCTTATGCATTTCCACGCTTAACCTCATGAGTAAACATGAGGGTGGCAAATTCTTTAAATAGTCAATTCTTAAAAAAAAATATTATGAGAATTCTTTAACTTCAAATATTGCCACTAATAAATAACAAACTTACGGATTTTTTTTACAATTGATAACTGTTAACAAACAAAATTAAAATATAAGTGAAAACAATATCTCCAACCTAGAAGAAAACCAATTCTTAAAAATTGACTTTTAAACGGTATATAATTGCTATGTGTTGTGAGTTAAATATACCTCTATACATAGCTTTAGCTACCTATTCATATACATACTAAAAAGTAAATAATTCATGATTTTACATTTTTTATTTTAGTATAATCATAACAAGTGGTTATGATTATAGAAATATTCTAATGTTTAAATTGTGGCTGTCCGTCTTATAGCAAACTGGCCATCATATAATTGACAACCTAATTGTATTAAACATGTACATCAAATTAATTGCACAGGAAATTTTAATAATCATTTAATTTATGTTAAATTTCCAAACAATTGACTAAAAAACTATTGTCATATGATAAATTAATTATCTTCAGCATTATATTAAATGAAGGTTCATACCTTGGCACCCATCAGATATGTCAATCAATTAACTAATGTCGCACAACCTTGTTTAAAATTATTAAACTTTTAAAAATGAAAATAATAATTTCATCATTACAATGCAGTGTCATTTATGTTGCTAATTGATATTTAAAATACTTATTCTGACCTAATTATAATTGCAACTTAACACACAAATTTAGTTAAGGCAAAAAACATTATTTTGCTTTCTTCTTAAAGAGAATACAGCAGTTTACTCAGTAAATGGGTAAGAAAGACATATGTGCTAAAAATATGAATTCGCAAGACTACTCAGTTATTAAAATTATAAAATAAGTACATATCATAATAGCATATATTGCCAACACCACAATAAATGTTATCCCAATGACTTATCATAATTACACTTTTATTTATCAATTGATTTTTTATCAACCTACTCTAATTGAATAGACTCATATATATTTCAAAATGAACAATTTTATCTCACTTAGTTTTTACTTTTCTACAATAGCACCATTAATACAAATTGTATTACATTCTCAAAATAATACAATGTATCACTGATACTAATAAGTTTCAAAACTAAAAAAAAAACAATGACTTTTACAAGTCATGGAAAATAAGCTTTCAGCTTAATTTTTCTGTACCAAGATGGCAAAATATCCTGAGTCACTTTATTTAAATCTAACAAGATAACATTATGCTAACTTGCAATTACTTTTACAACTTTCTATAATAATTTTTCTTAAAAACTAATAAAATAAAAGAGTTATAACAATTAGAATTTTAGTATATAGAATATAGAAAGAGTTATTATATACATTTTGCCATTTTGATAGTGGCATACCACTTAGGCAATATATAGACCATCCACCTGAAATCATATTTCTTACAAATTCAGGAAATTTCGCTCTTAGCCAAATTAATATTTTCTTATTTATTAATTATACTTAGTAATAATAAAGCCTTTTATTATGATTATAACTCAACATCAGAAAAAAATTAAATAACTATACATATTTGCAAATATGTTTAGTACAACTAACTTAAGTTATGAATAAATAATACTGAAGTTTGTAGTACAGATTATAGGGAAAATATTGCTTCAATTATTCAAAAAAAAATATGATGCTTCAATATGATATAAAATGTATATTATATACATTATAATACAAACAATTTAATTAATACACATCAATTAAATCTTTATAACATTGGATTCTGAAATATTTTCCTATTTAAAATATTATTTAAGATGCTGCTATTAAGAAATATAATTCAATTCAACACCATTAATGTTGTTTTTTCTTTTTCAAGGAGTGTTCGTAGCAGCTTGAGTTGAGTTATGTGCTAGAAGCCAGGGGATCCAAGTACGTACATGAGTATATATTTTTCATGTAAAATTGTTTATTATTGTCTTGCTCATAATGAAAGATGATTATTTTTTTATTTACAAGACTGTTCTTTGGCATATTTTCTTGCTTTTTGGAAAATGCAATATAATTACTTTAGGTAGTAATAATTTCTAAACTCATTTAATACTTGGATCTCTTTAATGCTAAGTATATTTGTACATCAAGCGCTGAATTTCACAATTAAGAAAATTCAAATAAAGACATAAACATAAGAAATAAATAAAGGCTTTAGCACTAGGTTTCATACCATAACAAAATTAAAGATTTTTATCAAACCAATAATTAATACAAAATTCAAGGTATACTGGCATCATCACTGTCGACAAAATATGTACAAAGTATGCAATTCTAGGAGCCAATATTAATTGCATTCTTTCAAAAAATATCCTACTTCTTAAAGACTAACAAAAAAATTGTTTAAAACAATATTTTTAGTATTTAAATATAAGGGATAGATAAAACAATAGCACCAAATAAAACGTATAATTTTAAAATACTAATATCACACAGTTAAACCACAGAGAATTCTGTAATACAAAAACAATTAAAGTTGTAGACAAGCGGAAAAATACTAGCTAGTCTAAAATAAAATAATAACTAGGTTTCTTTAAACAGAAAGTTGTAAAATATGACCAGTTGACATGGTCATAATGTCTTGTTCCTGTGGCGTTTCCTTCCACATCATCACTTCACCGGAACTGGAAACAAAAGGAAGAGAATTCAAATCCACCTTCTCATTTGTCTTATGCTTAAGATAAATATATAAGATAAGATTTTCGATTCTTGAGAAGTTTTAATTATTTTTACCCAGAATATTAAAAAAAAAAAAGAAGCAATAAATGATTTTATAAAGCTGATCACAGAATGCTATAACACACATGCCTAACAAAAAACTAATAAATGGTGAAATCATTAAGACTAATTTGATTTTAATAATAAAAAAATAAATTTTTCCATTTTTATTTAAGATACGAGGGTGAATCAAATATAAACGAGACTTTTTGCCCTTCAGGCACAACAGTGGAGGGAGAACGTTCCCGCTTTGTTTGTTGTTGGGTAGGTTTGTCAGGAATAGGGGAAGCATATGGGCTCGCCACCTCAACCCTATCAGTGTCCACCGTGATGATGTCGGAGCAAGAGGTACCTCCGTCAATTGTGCAACGTGTTGTAATCAAGTTTCTCGGCTCAGAAAGGGTAAAACCGAAATCCTGAGGAGATTACCCAGTTCGGGGGAAGAGACACTGTCGCGAGCCAGAGTGTTTGCATGGCATAAACAGTTCGTGGAGGGTCGTGATCGTGTTGAAAATGAGAGCCATGACCGAAGACCTCGACCAGCATTACAGCGAACAACATCAGCAGTGTTCAACGGCTAATTGAAGATGACAGACGTCGTACCACTTCTGAAATTGCAAGTGAGGTCGGGATAAGTTATGGGAGCACTTTCTCCATACTCACAGAGGAGCTAGGGTACCGTAAGGTGTGCGCCAGGTGGGTTGCTCGCCTTCTCACAGCTGACCAGAAATTGCATCGTCTTCAGGTGTGTGGGCGTCTTCTTGCACGATTTCAGGAACAAGGAGATCAATTTCTCACTCACATTATCACCTGGATGAAACATGGGTGCACCGCTACACCTCAGAGTCTAAACAAGCGAGTCTGGAGTGGAGAAAACAAGGAGAACCTGGACCAGTGAAAGCCAAGTCACCTTTGTTGGCTGGCAAGGTTTTGGCCAGCGTGGATTGCTGTATCTCGATTTTTTGTACGAGCGCAGGACAATAAATGCGGCCTACTACTGGGACGTTTTGAGTGAGGTCCAACTTGCATATCGCCGCAAATGACAAGACCTATCGATCAGGGAAGTGGTTCTTCTCCATGACAATGCTTGCCCCCATACAGCAGCCTTGACTAGGGAAAAATTGGTGCAACTGGGGTGGGAAACATTGGAACACCCTCCTTCCAGTCCAGACCTTTCACCCTGTAACTTTCATGTGTTTGGCCCTCTCAAAGAAGCTATGGGAGGCCAAAGATTCGATAGTGATGCTGAGGTTGAAGCCTACGTGCGCACTTGGCTGCAGACATGACCTGCATCTTTCTACGTGGAAGGAATTATAAAGCTGCCTATCCACTGGGAAAAATGTGTTTCCAAATCAGGAGATTATGTAAAAAAATAAACTATATTCTTTTTTGCGTTTAAAATAAAAATAAATTACTAAAAAAATAGTCTCGTTTATATTTGATTCACCCTCGTACTTAGGAACATGAAGATTAGGGAATACTGAAAAACTGATAAGCATTATGGTTCAAAATCATTGATATATATATATTAGACATTCTATCACCCTTCATCATGGAGTTTTATGGGTTCTTAGGTTTTTAGTCAGTGGTTGAGTGAGTTGATTTGAGTTGATCACCTTCAACTGATAGGTTTTCTCCCTTAAGTAATTAACTAGACTCCCTTAACACACATTATAGAGGCTTGGTACCCCAAGAAGGGCTCCCAATCTAAGGAATGATCCACGATAGAATAAAAAAGTAAACTGCCACAGCCAAACTAACTCTAACTTGGGACAACCTTCAGCATTGTAGTTCAATGCTTCATTATTTAGCCACCATATCCCTTAAAAATTATTAAAGGGCATAATTAAAGAAAAATATTCCTTTCCTTACTCCAATCAGAACATTTAATCTACACACACACACACACAGCTGTAAAGCATCATTTCACTGTAAAAAACAAGCTTTAACAGATAACGAAGCAAGCAATTTCTATGGATACTTAAGCAACCTTGAATAAATTCCACATTAATTAAGAAATTATAATAAACTTAAATGGTGATAAGATTAAAATAAGCGACTGATAGATTGTCCAATCAGGCAGTATTAGGGACTACCAAATTAATGGTTAAGATAAGCAGCCAATTTATATTGCGCGCATGACCATGAATATCATGCAATTTTCCAGATCAACTTTGAAAAAAGAAAACTAACATTATGATTATTTTTGATTATTTCATACTGATAGATTACAAGTGAAACATACAACCGTATTTGGCTACAAGATGATCTATAGTTTCTACTTTTCTGGAATTTCAATTATAGATAAAATAACTATAATTAAATATATTTTAAAAAGCAATAATAAAGAGTTAGGACAGTGCTATAAAAATAAAAGTCATTGAAGTTAAAGCAAAAAATTAGCAAGGAGGATGCTTGTGGAATGGTATTGTACAAATTAAGCGAGGAAAAGATAAAGAAATACACTTGATTTTAGGTTTTTTGATTAGTTATTAAATAAGGAAGCATTCACAATACTTAAGGAACAAATTAAAAAATGTATATATACTGGTAAACCTTTATATCTATAAAAATCTCGTGTCACGATACTTGTCCGGGATAAAATCCGAAACTACTCAACTGATCTTGATAAAATTTGGCTCATTGTGTGTATTTTGGTCCAATTTAAAAGATAGGATAGTTTTTATCTTAATTATTGGCCTCAATATTTCTTTTATTGTTTGTTTTATTTGTTTTATTGATTGTTATAATTAATTGTTTGTTATACTAGAATGGAGTGTAATTATTTGTAAGTTCTACAAATTTCCAACAGAGAGTGATGTAAGTTGATTTATGGACACAACACTTAATTTTCTTTCAATATTTAGCGTGGGTAAGCATCCAGTGCCCAATAAGGAAACCATCAAATATATTTGTGTTAGCACAGGACAGGTTAACCGAAAAATTGTGCACCTATTAGCACTTCAACAAATAGAAATTATGAATTCTAATAATTAAAAAATGTAAAAACTTGACTAATATCTGTCTAGCCTCGAATCAATAAAGAATTACCGTAAATTATTATTATAAAAAGTTATAAATTAACTCATTCATAAAATTCAAATTTTGTATGAAATTTTATATGTTTTTATAAGTATTGCTGTAAAAATATACAATAGCATGCTTAGAGCATGACCTCCAGCTCCATGCTCACTTTTGATAACCTGTTTCAGGTAGAATGATAATTGTACATAGTATACATACATAGTATAGTATAGCATACATAGTACTGATATGACATATAATCTCATCATGTGTTATATTCTGAATATGTATTATTGCAAATGATAGATTTCGTAAATTTTTGCTGACTTGTACTAAACCTTATTCCAATTATATTCTTAATTAGATCCTTTTACATGTGTATTCTTTATATTTAATCTCGCCTATGTTGAAATAATCCAGTAAGTGATAAATTAATGTATCATTAATCCATACTATAGTCCAATATGATATGTAAAAAATTTAACTCTTTCAAATTCTTTACCAAACATTTGCGTTAAGTTCTCAAAGTTCTCAATCCTGTATGTTTTTAGATTAGATAAAACTTTTTTATATTTATTAGTGAAAATTATTTTGATTGTATTAAAAAGATTAGGACATAGTTAATTCAATGCATTATAGCTACTGAGCCACAGCAACGCCTGGCCGGGTCTACCAGTAAATTAGATAAGAATAATTAGGACAATTAATAGGCTATAATTAATTATGCTTACACTAATAACTTGAAATGTGAGAATACATTATAAATTTGACTTCTTCCCATCAACTTATTTGAAAAAAAGGAAAAATAAATATGATTATAACGAAAATTAATGAAGACAAAATTTATCAAGAACACATTTATAAAATTTTAACAGATACAATATAATTTTTCAAAGGGAAACAATAAATAACATTACAAATACAAAATTTTAAGATCACAGTCACACCAAGAATTCAGTTTTAAGTCAAAATGCTGAAAATATAAACTATAAAAAAAAAACTTTAAATGACCCTTAATACTTTTAATCAGCCCATCAGGTTTATGGTTTTATTTAAGCCTGTTTACAATCACTAATTGATATATGAAACAGAGTTGTTCAGTACAGAGAGCCACAAGGGTGCATGGTTTCCAAGAACAAAAATTTATTAACAAGATACCATCTTTTTTTTTGTTTCGCCATGCTTGGCATATGGGGGGTTACTCTGGAAGTGTAACCAACCCATGGTAGCCATGGTGGGTAAGTCCAGATTTATTTTGTGGGGCCGCCACAAAAAAGTCAATCGGCGCAGGGCGGATTAAAACCGCACCTGTTCCGCACATTGACTTTATTAACCGTTCGGTTATCCCGACCCAAAAAAAGCAAACTATAATCATGGAAGAGATGGTTGGTTGTTGTTTAAGACTTCAACAAACATTATTTTCATTAGTGCATTTCATCCAAAGAATGGCTTCATTATCCTACTGAATATGTCATCTTTGGTTGAAATGCCCTTATTAAGACCAGCTTTACTGGTTCAAAACCTCAGCTACAATAAAGTATTTGTATAGGATCTATTATTACTAAAAATCATATTTTATTGCTATTGACTTTATTAACCATTCCCCACTCCCGTATCATCTACCACTAATTACAAAAGTTAATTTAGTTCCTGCTTAGAAAAGGAAAACAAAGTGGAGAGGATGAACAAAATGCTGACCACATTCTACAAACCTGCAGGATCTATTTTGAACTAAGGAGTCGGATCTGGCCCACTCTGACTGAGATGCAAAGAAAGCTCTACGGAAGCCTGGAAGACTTCAGGAGAATCACTCAATTCTTTATTTTAGTTCCCGACTTGGCTATCTAAGGGAAGAACAAAGAAGAAGAAGAAGAAGAAAAAGGGGAAAAAAAATACTATGTTTAAATTATATTTGTTTAAGGTTGGAATTGGAATAGGGATATCAGAATATGAAGGAGAGTTTCGGACAAAATTTCAAACTGCTATAATCATGAAAAGTTAAAATTTCAGGCTGTACCAATTTCTCACTGGGCAACATTTATATTCAAATAATGAACAATACAATATCAAATTCAAAATTACAAACAAAATAAGAATCCTCAGCATCTTGACTTACATTTTTAAATTCTAATATTAATATAGCCAAAATTTGACAGGACTTATGCACAAAAAGCACAAACTATTACAATACAATCACTGTTCTTGTCTGAAGCATGCGATACAGTTTCAGTGCTAAAGCCTTTATTGACACAGGTAAATTTTCACAAAGTTTGTCATCAGAACAAATAATGTTCAACCAAATAATTTTAATAATAGCATGTTATATAAGCCCAAGCTGTGTATATGCAAAATCTTATATTGACTTAATAAATACACAATTCTCACCAAATTTATCATTTAAAATATAAAAACATTACACATATTTTCTATTAAAATATAATGTTCGAAAAGTTAAAACTGATTAGATGAGGTCAGCTGCTTGAGGACAGTTTAATTCATTAACCTTTTCAAACTAAAACTATTTAATTTTAGCTAATTAATTCAAACTATTAGCTTGATCTTTTATCTTCAGCTTGAAAAGGTTCTTGTTCACTCCGGCTTAAAATTACCAGAAATCAAAAAAGAGATATACCTTTTAGAATTTGAATTTTCAATGATATCATTTAATGAAACTGATTAATATCAAGAAGATCCAAATGTCAAAGAAGTTGAATTAAAATGTGGCACACTAATTTTATGCAGTAGTAATGTAGTTCATAGCACTAAATACTTAAAGTACAGTCCAAGTATTAAAGAAGTGGAATAATATTAATCAATTGATTAAAAGCTATAGTGATGAATATATTAGGCTTGCCTTAAACTATACTCAACAAATTTTTATTAAAAAATGTCTGGTAAGTAAACTCGTTAGTGAACCTTGGGATACCTGCAATGGCATTTAGATATATCTTTATAGCAGCGGTAATCAATACACAGCGCTCGATATCCCGTTTATGAACTTACTTTGCATATTGAGTTAATTAACCTCGCATTTCATAGATAGACGTTATTTATATTAATATTGATATCGATATCCCCTTTCTCAACTCCTCTGAGTCCAAGGTTCAAAGGATCCTTCAATGGCTTATAGAAAATCACTTTGAGAGATACCAGACAATGACCTAATATGCATCTTTTTGACTCGGGGAACTATGAAAAGGATAAGTCAGTTGATAACTTCAGTAAGAAATTTGACTCAGATAGTATAGTTCCCTTATCTAGCGGAGGTAGGAAAGTAAAAATAAGCGGACCTAGTTTTGAATCTGTTTCAAAACTAAGTAAAATGATTTATCCAAAGCAGTCAATATAACAATCGGCAAAGACAAGTTCCTATTAATTCACCTAGACAACTCATCTTATTGGGTTTAAAATGTATACTTTGCTATGTATTGTGGATGCTGCCATGATGGGAAAAGTAAATTGAATTAATAATTTAATATCAAAATATGTGAAGTACTGTATATGCTCAACCCGGTGGTCGGTTTTACCTGAAGGCGGCTAGGTCTTGGAAATACCGCCTTGTAAGTTATTGGGGCCATAAACCTTCTGTTAGAGATTCGAAATAAGCAAAGCTTAGGACCGACAATGCTGCCGACAAACATCCAGGGAAATACCTAAGAAGATGGTTAGAGAAATTTTTGGTCATAAACCCTGGTTTTGCCCCGGCAAAAAGGCCGCTGGGAAACACGTTGGATATGGAAAGGAAGGGAAATTTTAGGCAGCCAGCCAATCAGAAGAAGTCTGGAAAGAGTGGGGGAAAGAAGACTTATACGGAAGAGAGAGAAGTTTGAGAGGAGTCGAGGAGAGAGTTCGGTGGAGAGTTGGGAGGTGGACAGAGATCGGGGAGTGTGCCAAGAGGGCGTGAGTGGAACGAGAAGGGCAGAGGACCAGATAGGCAGGAGCGGCAGAGTCCAGATTTCCGAGAGAGACCGAGATGGGATGCTGTGCTGAGTCTGAGAGCACGTCAGAGATGGCAGAGACTGATCCAGCAGATAGGCCAGAGATAACAACTGAGAGTGCCCACCAGATAAGGTTAAGACATATACAGTACTAGTTGTAATATTGTGTGGTTAGTATTTATTAAAATAATGTTAAATTGCCAGTCAGCATCCATTAACTAATTTGTGCTAGTAAAATATGTTTATATGATATATTAAAAGGGGTATAAATAATTTACATTATTGGTCAATAAAATTAAAGATATAGTTCAATTTAGATTTGTTTATTTATAATCATTTACCCTATGCCACAGGTTTATTAGAATAATATAGAATTGGTAAACACGTCACCTTTGGAAAAGTATCCAATTTACATTAAGGCGAATTAAGTACATTAATTACAATATTAATTAGATATATGCCGTTTCTGGTAACCCCCACCCGCCTTAGAAAAGCGGGAGACCAGAAACGTAGCAACTTATAGGTTTTAAATCTAGAAACACAATGGCCAAACTGAAGGAAGGCCAATTACTTTTGCCTCTAAAATTATAATTTAAAAAATACCAATAAATCAATTCTTTACTTACTTTGCTGCAGTGAATATATGCGCTGAGTTAGCAGCCAGGGCATTGATCGCTGAAGAGTGCGCTTTGATTTCTCCGAGACAACTGCAATCATGGGGCGACCATAATTTTATAGTACCATCCCTGCATCCAGACACCAGCAAACCACCCCCGGTTTGGCACATTCCCGTCACCCAGTCTTTGTGAGCACTGTTTAATGACTGAAAATAAATAAGTATTTTTTTATTATTTTATTTAATATTTCAGCAAGTTGGACAATGTCACATGTATAGAATCAGTTGTAACAGCAATGAATAGCATTAAAAAAGAATTATATGCAAGGCTGGCAGCTGGCATTAGTTATCTGCAGGCACTTCATAAGGTACTTGGCTTTTGAAATCTTTCTCATGGTCTATATCAAAGCTAATTTGATAATATTTCGGGCTATGGCAGTGAAACAAGGGTCCTAATCCAATAATGCAAATAAAATATTAGGGTGCGGGGAAAAAAAGTCATCTGAAGGGGGTCTTTTATAAATGAATCACAGTATTCATGAAGATGACAGGGATTTGATGGCTTGGACAGGTCGAAAGAATGGAAGATTATCATCAACCAAGAAAATGAAATGAAGCAAGGAAGAACACATCAGAAATGGCTTGATGAGGCATTGGGAGACCTGCAAACAGAAACGAGTGAATGAGGATAGGAGGCCAAAACCTAAAGGGTCCATCGAGTCAATATATAGAGCCTAATGAATATTGGTTTTAATTAACTACATTTGTTATAATTAACTAATTAAACCATTCTCACAAAAAAAGTACTTAAATATAAATATCACACAACAATTTGTCATTATAAATTAATTATTTTAATTTACATACTGTAACAAAAATTTTAATTAAAAAATTAATGAAAAAGTGAAGCAAAATTACCTAGTAAAGCAGTCTACATATAAAAGATACAAGTTTTCGATTTTTTTTAAATGAGGGTCAAGAATGAGGCTTATTTCAGAGATAAGATCAGGGGCGGATTTAGCAACAAGATTGTGGGGGCATCATGACCCCCCCCCCATTTCATACTCACGTGTTGCTTTTTACCTGACAGTGCTTTCATTTTCAAATTTATTTATGAGCATATTTCCTTGCATCAGGAAGGGCTGAGTTCTGAACAACTAAAAGTGTTCGGCTCAGTGTTTACTAGGCATGTTATTCCTTTTAAAAATATAAATTGCCAATATTTTTGGGAAAGTATATAAAGTAGATACAGGGTCACGATCCCTGTGACCCCCCATGGCTAGGATACCATGAAAGTATAACAGGATGATAAAATAAATAAGGTAAAGTAATAAATCAATAAGAGAATAAATAAACTGAATTAAAATTAACAAAAAACTTTGGAAAGTAGTACTAGCATGAGATTGAAAATAGTTTATGAGCATAAAAATATTTATTCTCATGTATGTAACTTTTTTTTATGTCTGGAGCTTTTATTAGGTATAGAGTCATATTTAGGGATGGGAATTCAATGTATTTACATATTTTCTTCTGAGGTTTAAAAAAGCACGTATATGCGTTCTAAATGGTTTTTACCATGATATAAACTATTTTTATTTTCCATATTTTGTGATTTTTAAATATTTTTACATATATTCCGATAAATACAAATTTTTGTCAATATTTTACAACTTTAAGGGAATTTCCTTTAAAATTATTGTTACTCATTTACTTGTTTTACATATATTCAATGGATTCCTAAAATAAATAAAGTGTAAAGCAGAGCATTTATTTATAAATGCTTTATAAATAAATGGTGCTTTATAAATTTAGTGATGAGTTCAATGCCAAAAAAATGAAAGAAAACAGAAAAAACTTAGTCACTAAGTACTAAGAATCGTTGTCAATTTTAAAAGAAAATCTTAGAATGCATCTTATTTGCAACGTTTTTGATGGCGAAGGTGAGGAAGTTTAATATGTGTTCTTACATTTCCAAAAATTTTGTTAACTACATTTTATTTTTTATAAGTATTTTAATTGTATATTTATTTTTAATGTGAATACTGAACTTTTTAAATATTTCAATTTTCAGTCCATATTTTCATTTTTTTTTTTTGTCCATATTTTCATATTATTATTACATATATTTGCAATATAAGTCCATATTTATGTACACATTTTGAAATTTTTATTACATAAAAATCCTATCCCTGGTCATATTATATGTAGAGTCATAATCCAACAGCCGCAGCTTTCTATCAATCAGATACCCAGCTTGCAGCCCACTAACTACCAAACTACTATGTGCTCCACCTTCCTCTATCAATTACTTTTCTGGCTTTCTAAGCTTCTTTCTATATGGTGGTACGTAGTTAAGAATTTTCACAGGTGGCCATACCACTTTTAACTTTTAGTTTCAATCTGTTTAAGAATTCTCTTTTTAACACCAATCTTATCTCTACTAATCAAATTTGGTATTCACTAATTCTACATATATCACAACTTCTCTTATTTCATGGTAATTAACCTACTCTCTGCCTTTTTTGGGTTCCATATTTCCATCCAAATTTCTGATCCAAAGGTTACAATGCTTTTTTTAAAGGAATGTTAGATCTCTGAATTAATAATATTACTTCCAGTGTTCCAGTGTTATTTGTTGAATTTTTTTTTCCTTTAATAATTTTATGTTCAATGTCTACTCACTACCCCTTTAGATAATAGCCAGTATCCTCAGGGAATCTGAATTGTTGGATGACGCGAGCATCTAGTCATAAATTTCAAGGTAACTTTGGAGCACTGAATTATATTTAACTCTTGTTCATTATCATTTTGGAAATTTTCATATATTAGAAGAGGCATATTTTATAATAATTTAAACAAAATTAATAAAAAAAACTCGGTTTCAGTTTTATTTTGGATTATTAAAAACCAATTTCTTCTCAACCACTATTCTTATGTAAATAATTTAAAAAAAAAAACACTTACATATAACAGTTCATGTGTTCTTGTGTTCCACTTTTTGATTATACCATCCCTAGATCCAGAAAATAGAGTATCAGACGTCAACTCTAAACACTGGATACCATCGTAATGTGGTGGGTCCAGAGTGACCCTGGGGGTAACGATGCCCACCGAAGACTGGCTTCCAATATTGATGTCGAACAGTTTGATATAGTGGTCTTTGGACCCAGTCACAACAGTGTCTGAGTCAACAGCTAAGCACATTACAGCCGCTTGGTGGCCACCAATCAACTTTCCAATCACACTAAACCTGTAGTAAAAAAAAAAAATAATTTAAAAAAATAAGAATATTTTATATACATGCAATATTTAAATTAAAAAAAATATGTATGTGTAAAAATCTATTAATTGCATTAACCCTTTCATGGCTCTGGACAACATATCTCACAAAAAAAAGTTGGTCCTGACAAGCAGATGACGAGATAACTCGTGGCGAGCCGCAGTTAGGCTGCAGGTGTCTCTATCGTTTAGTACTCTATCTCTGTAGAAATATTTGTTTCAGGTAGCTGCCTATCATCCATTCAGGGAAGCCCTTCACAACCCTTTTTTACCTGCTAAATTTTTTTTTCTGCCCCTTATCCCTCCCCTGGCTACCATTAGGGGTCTTGAAGCACATATTTACTATTTTTCATTTCGAGTTCTAGACGTTCTGAGCGATAGTCCTGTGTTTTTTTAGTGATATTTACTGTTTTATTTCACTCACGTAATTTGTTATTGCAATCGATAACCTAGCATTTTAATTTATTGAAATAATGATAAAGGTATTATAGAATCATAAAAAATAAATAAAACATTAAGAAATAGTCGAAGAAGGTTATGAGGAGTTGAAGAAATTGAGGCAGTCAGAGGCGGAGAGTGGCCTGCACGCCTTAACTTGGGGACGGTAAAAGCCGGCAGACCCGCTTAGCCTTTCAGTGCAACTTTCGTTCCGAGTGCATAGCTGTTAAAGGGTTAAATCAAGATAATCCACAGAAGCTTGGTAAAAAAGTCTTCATTATTACAACAGTCATCTTAAACAAATAATTCTGCTCTTTTGAATAAACAGCACAAGTTTGAAATGATTTAGTACGTAATATTATCAAAAAACCAGATCATACAAAAAAAAAAATTTAAGATGGCTCTACAGTGAATCATAGGCTCTAGGTTTACTCTTCTACTAAAAGTGTTAAGATTTTTGTGAAACAATGACCAAAAATTTAAATTTATTTAGGAAGAACTTTTTCAAGAAACCTTAACACTCAACACATAAATAACAGATTAATTTTAAAAGTTTTTAATAAACTGAAAAGCTATGTTCTGAATTAGTTACTTGAAATCTATTAGAAAGCAGATAGCACATTAAAGATTCATTTTTGATATTCAAGGATAGGATTTTTGATACTCACTTGCGAAGGTCCCAAACACGTACTTTGTCTCCTGCTGCAGTGTAAAGCATAGGAATGTTATCACCAAGAGCAATATCATTCATCTGAGGTTCACCATTATTATTCTGTTGATTTGACCAACTAGCAGATAACCCAGATGAACTAGAAAAGAAATTAGTATTATGACTTACTTTGAAGAGACATATAATAAAACAATTTTTGAGACTGAATAACCTTTAGCAATGATAATTGTTATCATTATATATTAGTATTAACAATTTCAATATAAGATATAAATTTCATACTGGACAGATGTATATAAAAATACCAAATTTGTCATCAGATGACCAGATAGATGAAACATCAGAAATAAATTACAATAATTGGTGAAGATTATTCAATTTTAGGAAATTAATTAATTATTATAAAATAATTTCCTCATATGATACACACATAAATACAATATAAATATAAATAAATTATAATCATATAGAAACATGTAAGTTTTGATTATACAAGAAAAAAATAAATAAATAAAAGGGAACTCAAGTATATTTTTTGGATTTTTCTCAATTTATCTATATTCAGCTGAAAATCTAATTTTTAGTTTTACTTAAAACAGAATATTAATATTATAAAAAGTAGGAACAGAAAAAATCATTCTGATATAAATAATGAATTTCGTAATTCTAAGAAGTACTTGCTTTACTGACCTCAAAGTCCTTATACATTTGGAAGAACGAAGATCCCAAACTTTCACAAAGGCAGATGAAGCAGCGAAAACCAGCTTCATTTCAGGGTGATACTTCACAGCCACAACATTGTTTGGATGACCCGGAAACATTTCTATTTCCCTCATTTGCTTCAAGTCCCAAACAAGTACACTCCGATCTAAAATTTAAAATAGGTAAAATAATTGTTTATAGTATGAAAATAAACCTTTTTTTTCAGAGCATATAAAATAAGGCTCTCAGATATCAAATATACAAAAAGATATAAAATATACATAAATTCATAAAATATAATATAACAAGAACTTTTAACTACTTGATTGTAATTACTTTATCTAGAGGCAATAATTAGTTAGTAAGAAATTATGAAGAAAAACAAAATATTATATTTTACAAAAATCCATACTTTGGTTATAAACAAATACCACACTAAATAAAAATAATTACAGGAAATCCCATTTTATAATCTTACTATCAAATATGATTAATTTCAAAAATACTGACCACGAGATGCTGTAAAGAGGTTATCTTCAGTCGCATGAACAGCAAGCACAGCCCTCGCATGACCTTCAACAACATGTGTGCAATATAATGGAGACTTTTGGTTTTTCTGAAAAATTGAATGAAAATTTAAGTATATTAAGAAATAAGAAAATTATTCTCATATTTAAGAAGGTAATACATTTAAAAAACAAGAATAATAAGGCTTAGCAATGCATTAGCTAAAGGTTAGATGTTGTAATCACCAAAGATTATTTCCTATATATTCGCTTCCTACAATATTAGATTCGAAACACTCATCCTATCTCTCGTGGTTCACACCCAAAAAAAAAAAAAAAAATTGATCAGTTGATTGATCGTATAGTTGTGATCAGCATACTTCATATGTATAGGGAGCTGTGCAGCCTTTTTCCAGTTTTGAGTTCCAATCAGGTATCTTACACCATGGGCCACACCATCCTGGCTTCCTAGCCTAGGCTGTCACCATGAACCTAACTAAATACATGACTACAAGAAGTCATCCAGCCTCTCGTCCCCAACTTCAATAACCTAATCAAAGGTAGAGGTAACCAATTCTTGCTGGGAGCAAAGTAGATAAGTGGATGAGCAGCCTAGTCAGATAGTTTATGCTAGCAGCATGGAATAGACACTCAGGATGTTAATGGATCAACGGCAGCTCCCTTAAACAGAGTAGAGGCCTGAGAGGTGGTTCGATTAATGGAGCTTGAAATAGGGAATACTCCACAACTGAGGTGAAGGCAACTCCCTAGGGGTAAGTAACCTCAATTCAAGCCTCTTGGAGTTCCTCGTTAAGGCTTAGTTGAGGTACACAAGCCTTATTGATAGAATAGAACACAATAGACCAACTGGCAAAAGACCAAGAGGCAGGCCAAGGATGTCGTGGTCAGTAGTAGCGCTCGAATATGAGAGAAAAGAGGAAAGCAGTTGAATTCCATGAATACATTGACAAGGGACTGGGACAGTTTGAATATTTGGATCGAGGCACCTCCACGCTGAGAGGCACTCAGGAGGAACAAGAAGAAGAAAATTAAGTAAAGCCTTTTTAAGCAAATTAAAGGTTATTTAAAATGAAATGAAGCCCTAGAGTATTTCCGTCTGTAAAAGCTGCGGAGAGGTCGTGCTTGAGTCGTAGCTGAGGATCGGTCATACAAGACTTATACACTCCTACATCATCACAAATGAAACACCACTGAAATGTAAACACTGCAACAGCATCTGAATACATCAAATTTTCCAGGAATGGAGAAACAAAGTCGATATACCTTTTGATGTAAAGTTGATAATGAAAATATGAATTTCAGAGCAATTGAAAAACAAAAAAAAAAAAAATTCAAAATTTTCACCTACTTTGGATCTTCCATTTTTTTTATTGAAAATCACAACAAAAAGAAAAACTAGCTGAAAAACAATAGAAGTCATGGATCATGTGAAAATCATTCTGTCCCAGATGTCCTAAAATAATTAAAGCTGTTGGAATCTTATTGAATTGGTAATATTTTAACTGCACAATGCATGTTATATAAATTATAAAAATATAATAAATATACAAATTACATATATATAACACCGATGGAAATAATTTTATAGAATTTTAAAATAGCTTCTTAGATACTGAGCAATAACGGAATAATTTCTATTCATTAAAAATAAAACAATAAGATTAAATTAATAAAGGGTTAATGATTAATTTAATCAATAAACATTTCTAGTAAACATTAGATTTTTTATATAAACTTTTATTAAAATAAGCCACTACTATGCTTCAAATAAAACACTAGCCTTCCTTTAAAATTGGCCCTTTACAGATTTATTGTATAGGACCTACAAAAAAAACCAAACCTACACAATTTTTACATTATCTTATTCCATTTTAATCGACAAAACAAAAGATGTGGAGACCTATCATATTCAAAAAAGTTTACTTAAAAACTAAATTGTTATGGAAAATGTAAGTTAAAGACCCAACGAACCAGAAGCTAAGCTGTCTACTCACTCTGAAGGTGTATGACGTGATCTTGCCAGGGTTGCGGGTGGTGGACGGCGGCTGCGACGTGAGTCGTGAGAAAACGTTCTCCTCGCGACTGGACTGCCTCCTGTAGGTCGGGGGGGATGCAGGGGGTGACCCTGCCAGCTCCAGCCCTCTCTCCCTACACCAGGTTAAGGTTAGTCCCCGAACCCAATTAGTTCTACTTCTGTTAATTTTTAACGTAAGGTAAGCTTGTTTCAATAATAAGTTATGAAAAAAATGAAGAAATTATATTTAAAAAAAATTAAAGTAAAAGATGGTCTATTTCGAAGTTATCATTTAAATGTATTAATATCATGGAATGAAATACTTAGATATTTTAAGTAGCTGCGGTTAAATGAATATATAACTCAATTTAAATAAATTTTACTAGAAATCAAACCAAAACTTCTTTATATTTCCTTTCTTTCGAAATACATTATCGCAAAATATAATCAATAGTTCATAATATCTACTGTGAATTTAAATTTTCCTTTCCTGTTATTCCTCTAAAACAAAATCAAAAAAGGAAATATTGAAACAAGCGATACCTGAAAGATTATTTTAAATTTATGCAAGATGGAAATAAACGTTCAACCTTCTGAAGCCAGGCAAATTAGAAATTAATGTTTAAAAAGCAAAAGTAGATAAACTTGTTAGTGAAATGAAATGTGAAAAATCGAGCCAGTTAAAATGAATGTGGCACAGGTCCAATTAAGACCGTTTTTATACACTGAGTGAGTGTTTTAAATGTTGAATTATTAAAAATTAAGAAAAGTATTGTGAGTTTTTGGACTGATGTTTTAGCATCATACCAAAAAAACCAAATTGATTCTTTACATCACAGTAAATCTTTATATCTATACAAAGAAGATTTAGAAGTATACACTGGGGTGTGATTTATGACATTGTCATATTCAACACATCTTAAAAAAATCTGTTTGATAAATTTTAGTTAATTATATTCGTAGTTCTAAAAACGAATCAATTTCATTTTTGACTAAAAAGTTATTGATGTTGGTAAAACTGGACAATCTGCCACATTCAATTTAAGTAGATCGAATATAAATGTGATTAGAAAAATTATCATTGTTCGACATAAATTATGGAATTAAGATCATAACTATAAAAGAATAATTAAACTACCAACATTACCTTTCTTTAAGGCAAAGAAAATATATAACTTTCGCAAGCAGAAACAAATTTATTAAAAACTTATAGAAACTCTTCAAAGTTCCCAATTTATATCTAAATCTTATCAGAAGGCAAATATAGTTAATTAATTTGATCATCTGAACTATTTAACATGCACAAATTACTTCTATTAATAGGGGTGGTTTGCATAAAGCTTAAAAATAAATAAAGAAAAGAGGCAAGTTCGGAGGTTCAGGGCAGTCCATAATTGATAACGGCTGGTCAATAGTTTACATCTTCCATAGTTTAGATATCTTAAAATTACCCAAGCTTCCAAAATCAATTGAGGAAAAAATAAATACAATTTTTACAAAGTTCATTAAAACAAGATTTCTATAATCTTGTTGCACTAGTGGTAGCCCCTAATAACTACATCTCAAGGGGGAGCAAAATACAAGCTTAATACATCCACTAAAATTTAACAAAGCTTGCTTTTCAATGGTCCCTTTATTTTCTCAATGAAATTCCCTCCATTCACGAGCACTTCATTGTTAACAATAAAGTTTGTTTTTACATATCATTAGTATCTAAACCTGTTTGCATGTTATATTTTATTTAGTTAAAATTACATATTAGACAGTTATATAGTTAAGTTAAAATGTATTGGGAATCCCATTAGAAAATTTTTTGTAAGAAGGGTTAGTAAAAATTTGGTCCTTTGGAGGTAGAAAAAATTATGATATTACGAAGGTGACATTGACTGTTAAAAAGTTCCCCAGGATTGACACAGAACAGATATTATTTAAACTAAAAAAAAGTTATTTCAATAATTAGATTTAATTATCTTTTAGATTTTTAAGCTCAAATATACAACTTTACATACTGGCAAAATGTAAAAATTATGTCATTAAATATTATTTTTTGTTTGTTAAAAAGATTTAACACAGAAAAATGGCAATTTCACAAAAACTTTAAAAAGAAAGTTTGTAATCAATAATGCTATGAATTAAATCAAGCATTGATTTAAGGAATAAATGATCATTCCCTAATTTAAAAATAATAACTATATTGCCATTTTTCATTTCAGAAAAATTAATATCATATTAAAAATGTTTAAATGAAAACAAATATAATGCCAACAAATAATAGGACAAAATTTAAGAAAACGTTAACGAAAACTTTATTTTAGTCGATTAAATTCACAATACATTCTTTTCTTTTTTTTAAATAAAGCAATTTCTTTAAAGAATAAAAGTTAGACTTCGCAAAAACTAATCTATTAAAATTTGTAATTTTAAGAAAAATAAAATGTAATATTATCATAATTTGTAATGTTTCCTCCATTTGAATATAGAAATTGATATTAAGCTAAAAAATTTTCAACAACAAGTTTAATTGATGGCTATCTTTTTCATTTCAGACTTATTATAATATTTAACACTCAGTAAAGGTAAAGCTGTTGTGTTCATTATCTATTGGCATAATATTTATAAAAAAAAAATGAAAATAAACCATAATCAATATGTGAATTAGAAAATTAATTTTTTTTCAGTTAATATAAATTAATAATATTAAATGTATATGCAATGAGTATATATGTGCATACACATTAAATTAAGTTCCCTTTAAATTATTAGCAATCATTTAATATAAATTAAATATAAAAAAGGGAAGGAGAGAGGACAGGACTCACATGGAAGGGTAATTAGCCGACGAGATGACATAAGTGTTTCTTCTTAAGGGCTTTGGAGAACTCGGAACTCCTTTCCTCAAGTAAACAGGAGATCCAGGTGCTGAACTTGGTACTCTAAAAATAAAAAAAATAATGCAATATAAAAGAATATGATTTATTTACAAATACAATAATATTCTTTAAAATATGCATATAACCATTGTAATGTTATTTCAGTTTTTCGAGATAGACATATTTCATTTCTAATAATGACCTAACACTAATGATTTTGAATAGATAGATATATTACAATTTTTTTTTTTTTTTGTTCGGTACCCCTACCTGGCCAAGTGTGGCATACGGGGGGTTACTCTACAGGTGTAACCAACCTATCCTAACCATGGTGGGTAGGTCGAGATTTATTCCGTGGGGCCTCCACGAAATAAAAGTCAACCATCCCAGGGCGGATTCGAACCGCCACCGTTCGGCTCGAGCGTGTTAAAGCGGGCCGCGCTCCAACACGCTCGGCTATCCCCGGCCCGATATATTACAATTGAGTTTCATTTTTTACTGGCTTTTTAGAGAATTGTGTGAGGCATTTATGGACCTAGGAGAGTCAGTCAAAAATACCTCAGGAGGGGTAATCAAGAAATAGATAACGTACTTGGTGAACCTGACACAGTAAAGCACATAGGCTGGGAAGATTGAGGTGGGCTGACCTTTTAGTTCCAAGAAACAAAAAATCGAAAACCCAACAAAATTTCTAAACTGCTTTAGTTTTAAGACTGATGCATTGTCAATAATTGATAAGGACTACATGGTAAAATATCTTCAATCACAAGATAATTTTACCAGTTTGGTTTTAAACAATATTTTAATTATTAGTTACAGATCAACATTCTTACACAGTTTGCAAGAGAATCTATTGTATGAAGTAGGTAAATCTGACAATAAATAATATACTTTTGATGTTGGATAAGATTTAAAACATAAATATAATTTGACCTTCCATGAAATATAAAAGATGTTAGTTAACTTGATAAACTTACTCCACATTACATACAGGCCTTAATCACATTCTTACCATATTTCTTCATTTTATGATACCTCTTGATAAATTCCTAATTAAAATAATAGCAAATTGATTCCTATTTAATTACCATCATGTAGGAGGTAGCTATAATAGGTACCCGGAATCAAGCAATAAAATTTTTAAAAAAATGTTATGCTGTCCAGATAATAAAGAAAACTTACTTGACAGTAGTGAGGCTCCTGAGTAGAGGAGGAGGGCAAAGACGTTCAGGTGATGCAGCTGCTGATGAAGAAGTTTTTTTAGGAGGGGCCGATTCAGTCGGAAACAGGAGGTCCATCGGTGAAAGAGCTTTTCTTGGCCGCCTCTTGTTTTTGGAACTAAAATATTTATATCATTCATATAGATTATAAATTAATAGAAGATATAATTAGATTTAGCTCATTTATAATGATAATAAAAATAATAATTAAATTACCTATCAGAGGGCTGCGGAGAGGGAGACCTAGATGAGCTGCTGCTGGGGGTACTGATGGTGCTTGCCGCTGCACCTTTTCCCTCGACCAAGTGTTTCAGTAGCTGCTCTTGCATCTCGCTTTCACGTTTTAGCTGAAATTTCAGAAATTGCTGTGTTATTCTCTATTTAATTCTGTTAGCTGCTTAGAACTATTTTTTTATCAAAACATCATAGAAATTGAAACTTATAGATAATAATGAGAAGCACTAGAAGAATGTTTTTAAAACATTCACACAGGGACTGTAATTCACGCTCCTCACTCTTTGGCGGCTGGGTTTAATGCTTTACACTCTATCGGACGGGAGCTAATCCAGGGCATTATACAGCATTGGCAATCCAACAATAATAAAATAAACAATATTAAAAAAAATACTATAATATTCTATAATTTTAAAACTATTCAATGAATAGTATACAATCTTTTTAAGGGTATTAATTGGCAACCTTGGGATATACTGTGATTAGCTGTTTCATAATTTTATGTCAACATATTCTCAAAATTTTCAATTCATCATGTCAAGTTCACTAGAAGATTGCACCTTAGAAGAGCAGCGCTCAGTCTTTAGATTTTTAGTCGCAGAAGGTGTAAAACCAAGTGAAATTTTTTCTAGAATGTTTATACAGTATGGTAAAAGTTGTATGAACCGTGCGAATTTTTACAAGTGGGTTGATCAGTAACCTTCCGCTGATAAAGTGATGCTGACCATCTTTTGGGACTCACAGGGTCCAGTCTATTGCAATTTCCTTGAAGATCAGCTAAATATCAATAGCCAATACTACTGTGAGATGCTAGCAACAAAGTTAGACCAGCTATCAGGAGCAAACGCCGTGGACTCTTGTCAAAAGGAGCCATTCTTCAGCACGATAACGCCCGCCCTCATACAGCCCAGCTGACCCATGATAAGCTTCAAGAATTGGGTTGGGAGGTCTTACCTAATCCTGCCTAAAGTCCTGACCTCGCCAGATCTGATTTTTACCTGTTTGGACCACTCAAAGGCGCCCTACATAGAAAAAGATTTGCTAACAATGAGGAAGTTAAGGAAGCAGTGCAAAAGTGGCTTCGGGGTAAATCGAAAGAATTCTTTGCCAAGGGAATTAGGAAGCTGCAAGAAAGATGGGACAAGTGCATAACTGTGGGGGGTGATTATATTGAAAAATAACCTTAATTTTGAAAGATTGAAATAAACCGTTTTTTAGCTATAGCCATTTGTCTCTTTACTTATTGAATGACCCTCGTATTTAGCTGAGGAGAATTATAGTGCGAGCCACCGGTGGTACACGCCGCCCGATGAGTCAGAGAAGTGTGAGCCATCGGTGGTACACGTTGGCGTGAACGTGTTAAACAATGTAATTAACTACCTATGTAACTACCTAAAAAAAGTAAAATTTTCAAATAAAATTCAAACTATTAAAATATGAATATCAATGTTATGTATCCATATTCTAAATTGCAGCATATAAGCAAAGGGAGTTGTAAAATTATAGTAATGTGGCTGCAAGCCAATTCACTAATTAGTTCCGCATTGAGTATTTCTTACTAAAAACAATGTCCCTCAGACCCTGGTTTTCTTAATACTAGTATTGGATGGAACTGAACTCTGTTCCGTAAATTATAGCAAACATAATACATTACAGAAAGGTAATTTAGTTCTTTTCTCTCAATGTATACATATGTAGTACATTTGTTGGCTTTTTATAAATACCATACCTTTCTTATTGTTGTTGTTTTTTTTTTTTTTTTTTTTTTTTTTTTTTTTTTTTTGTTTTTTTTGGGGACTTTAAGGCTTCCAGTGAAGCCCTATACTGCCAAATTATTGTTGTTACCTGGCCGAAAATAAAAAATTTTCATATCTTTTAAAGGCTGTAAAGGCCCAGCGTTTGGGATGAGGATTACAGATAGCCTAGTTTGAGTTTAATTGCTCAAACCACATAGGCCACTTAATAATTTTTTGGCTACTTTTGTTTTTACTACAGGCGGGTAAAAAAAAGACCATAAGGTCCACTTGCTAGGCTAGCCCCCCCTACACTAATATTTAATTATTTGTTCATCAACTTAGCAAACTATGTGTGTATATATATATATATATATATATATATATATATATATATATATATATACAAGTTACATGAGGCGTGTTCAACCTAGGGAGATGGGGACCACCAGATGGAAGACCACCGGACAGAGAGCTACCCACTGGATAGAAGGCAGTATTCATGGAGAAACTTGAACAATATAAATTAATTTTTTTAGGCAAGATAAGAACACTAGTAGCATTCTTATCTTACTAGCACCCGTGTTGCAGAAAGGCAAGGTAGGGAGGACATTAAAAAATAAAAAAAAAATAAAACTTTTTACATGTGTGTATGTTATTGCTGTCCTAGTGAACACCTATGATGTGTCTGTACCATGCAAAAAGTTCAATACAACCAATGATTTAGGTAAGAATAAAACATTTTAAATATTTTAAAACAATATATTGCTAAATATATATATATATATATATATATATATATATATATATATATATATATATATATATATATATATATATATAAACACCATAAATAAGTAAAACAATCATACTTGCTCATTTTCAGCCTGGAGTTCCAACAAAGTGGCATCCTTCTCAGCATTTAAACAAGAGTGATGAAGTGCCATGTTATACAACTTCTCAAGAATGTAAGGAGCTTCGCCCATGTCAACTAAGATCCTTATCAAGTCTTCACTTTCAAACTGGGACTGAGAAATAATTTAGAATTTTTAGGGATCAAAAATAACTGAACTTGTACAAAAGAAAATTTAACAATATACCGACTCGATACTATAAAAATGAATTCGCTTAAAGTAATTTCGACAAATAAAAGAACTTTTAAACATTAAACCAGTGTTGTTTTTATTAAATCTAAAGTCAATTTGAAGTTATAAAACTAAGATAAACATTTATTTATATTTATATTTCTGCCAATCTATGAATGAAATAACATTGAATACTTTTACAACACTGGCTTTCTTAAAATTATATATTTTTCCCCAAAATGCTAAAATCCATAGATCACCGCAATCTTAAAATTCAATGCAAAAAATAATTTAAAAAATCTGGTGCGTGCGCGCAACACACAACTTTCACTTACCAACTTACTTAACTCAGAACATTTTAATAATGATAAAGCTTACCTGATATTAAAGAAAACCTAATTTTCATTAAACATGACGAATTTGATAAAGATCATTAAAGCCGTTTTTGAGATCATCGAAAAAAAGTTAAAAATTGGAAAAAAATTATGAAATAAAGTGCCCTCTCCGTTTGACCGATTTTGATGAAATGTTGGCTATCACACCTTTGGCATATACATACATAAAATACCCAGTTTGATCAAAATCGTGAAAACCTTTTTTGAGTAAATAAAAAAAACACATGAAAATTATACAAAATTTATTAAGTAAAGTCCCCCCTCCGGTTGATCAATTTTGATGAAATGTTGGCTATCACATCTTCGGCATATACATACATCAAATACCCAATTTGATCAAAATCGTGAAAATCTTTTTTGAGTAAATAAAAAAAACACGTGAAAATTATACAAAATTTATTAAGTAAAGTCCCCCCTCCGGTTGATCAATTTTGATGAAATGTTGGCTATCAAATCTTCGGCATATACATACATCAAATACCCAGTTTGATCAAAATCATGAAAGCCGTTTTTGAGTAAATAAAAAAAACATGTTAAAATGATACAAAATTTATTAAGTAAAGTCCCCCCTCCGGTTGATCAATTTTGATGAAATTTTTACAGTCATATCTCGGGCATATAAATAGATCAAATACTCAGTTTAATCAAAATCGTTAGAGCCGTTTTTGAGAAAATCGAAAAAAACGTAAAAAGTTATTAAATAAAGTACCCCCTCCCTTTGAGCAATTTTGATGAAATTTTTGCTGTCACATCGCGGGCATATACCTACACTAAATACCCAATTTCAGATTCCCACGGTTTATAGTTTTTGAGCTAGTCTGTTCACACACAGACACACAGACACACAGACACACAGACACACACACAGACCATTTCGTGGGACTTGGTCATTTGGACTCAGGGGACCCCAAAACGTGTATTTCCGTTGAAAACCGGAAGTCGAAATTTTTCACGATCGCAATACTTCCACTTACTATATATTTCATATATAGGTAAGTGAAAGTAAAAAACTGTATTTCAACTGTAAGAAAACTTGTCACTTAGGTTTTACTTCACTTATTCCTTCAATACACCATTAAAAAAAAAAACATTTACCTTTGACTCTTCAACTTGTAAAATTTCATGCTGAAGATCGGAAATTGCCGACTGAATATGTTCCAGATTTGCCCTCACTGAGTCAACTTCTTCTTTTATCACAGAGGAGTTGGCAAACCTTGGATCGTTAAGCATTGCGAGCTTACTATTTAATTCTTCCTGAAGCTCAGTTCGAACTTCAATTTTCCTTTAGGAAAAAAAAAAATTGTTAAATAAATGAAATATGAAAAGACAAGAAGTAAACCTACAATGATCAGTGAATTAAGTCTGTCAGTTGTTTCAAACTATCGGGCAGACTGAGCTGATTACTACGTCATATTGCCAAAAATCGCCAAGCTTTTACTTATCATGCTGAGGGCTGCTTCAACGCAAAGGAAGAACTCCTATCATGATGGGCAAAAGCTTGGAAATTGTTAAAAATGTTACATAGTCAAACCCGTAAGACTAAATGAAATTCAATTCGACAATAGGCTTGTTTAGCATGTATCACATTTTATTTATACAATTTAAAAGTTTAATAAGTGTTGAGAAATCGATTATCGATTGAGTTTATGATAATGTGAGGTTCCTTTTAACACATATGTTAAATACAGACTATTGTTAATGAATGTTAAGAATCATGTGCACTAGCGGAACTTTTTTTTTTTTTCAGACTTTTACAACCTTCGAGACCCAAAACATTTTGTTTCCAATATTCTCTGTCTTCCCAATCTCTCTCTGCCAAGCCTCTTGCTGCCATCACCTCTTCGACTCCTTGCAGCCATGTTTTCCTTGGGCGGCCTCTTTTCCTTCTCTCCTCTGGTACAAAATCCAACATCATTTTTGGCCATCTCTCGGAGCCCATTCTTCTTACATGACCATACCACTGTAGCTGCTTGGTCCCAATTTTGTGGATTATCGTTTCCGCTTAAACGATATCTCTTATAACTGTGTTTTCACTCACTCCATTCTTGAAATGCGAGTGCTCCTTCTCCAAAAGTCCATTGGTAGCCTTTTTGCCTCTCTTGTCCAACTACCCACATTTCCGAATCATAAAGGGTTACACCTTCAAGAAACGAGTGAAAAATCCTGTTTTTGGTTTCCAGTGAAACACTTGGGCTCCACAGAATGGAGTTCATCATGCCGATAACCTTTTTTCCTTTTGCAATCTTTTTCTTTATATCGGTCTCAAGCGTTCCCTTGCTATCTATGTGTACTCCCAAATACTTGAAGAGAGCACTCCGATCCAGTGACCAATTTTCTAATGGAAGCGAAGATGTCGAAGCATTGAAGGCCATGTATTCCGTCTTTTCTTTACTGATCTCTAGACCCCATTTAGAGTATTCCTCTTCTAGCTTCCTAAGCATATAACTGAGATCATCTTCCTCAGAGGCTATCACCACTTGCTCGTCGTTGGCTATCACCACTTGATCGTCAGCAAAGTTCAGACTATAAAACGTTTCCTCCCCTATTTTTACACCCATACCCCGTCATTTTCTTTTCCACTCTTTCAAAGCTTGCTCTAGAAACAAGTTGAAAAGGGTGGGTGATAAACTACATCCTTGTCTTAGGCCTTTGGTGATGGGGAAGCTATCTGTCAAACAGTTTCCTATTTTGACCCTGGCTTCCGCTCCGCAATATAAGCTTTTAATGGCGTCAATAAGATTACTGCTGACTCCCTTATTTTCAAGTGCTGTCCATAGAAGTTTCAATGGAACGGTGTCGTATGCTTTTTTAATATCAACAAAAGCGAGGTGAACTTCACGGCCACAAGCCAATTTCTTCTCTAGCAATTGTGTAATGGTGAACACATGATCCGCACAGGACCTACCTGCACTAAAACCAGCCTGTTCTTCCGATATATACTCTTTTACTTCCTTCTCCAACCTGTTCTTTAAAACTCGACCATCGAAGCTTTTCATAACAGGTGAAAATAAAAGCTCCTCTTCAAATATAGAAATGAAAAATTTAGAATCTAGCAAGAGACCAGTTACAGCTACTGGGTTAGTTAATGTAAGACAACAAGCTACAACATATTGTGTATTTTGCATAGGTCACCACTCTAGTGAAAAATGTTACAAGGCCCGAGATTATTCCTGGGAAGAAACAAAAACCATTTTAAGAAGCAAAGGTTGTTGTTTTAGGTGTTTGCGTAGAGGCCACATTCAACAAAAATGTAAGAAATTCTTAAAATGTGTCGTTTGTGATGGGAGACATTTAGCTCTGCTGTGTCCAGAGCGAAGAAAGAAAAAAGAAAAGATTACTCAGGAAACTAAAACGGAAGGTAGCAGTCTTTCTACTAATAATGTAAGTGAGATAGGTTATAGTCCTATTTTAATGCAAACACTCACAGTGAAATTGAAGGAGGGCGGAAGACTATTTTGCGAGGGTTTTAATTGATTCAGGATCGCAAAGGTCCTACGTGACTCAAAGACTTGCGAAACTCATGAGTTTATCTCCATTCCGAGAAGAGAGAATTACTCATGTGTTATTTGGAGGCAAACAAACTCAGTTCAATGTTCACTAATGTTACAATTTGGAAATTTGTAGTTTAACAAATGATAGTTCTGTGAATTTGGAAGTATTAGATTCAGAGAATATATGTAATGCAATACCTCCAGCAGCACCAGCAGTAGGCCCATGGATAGAAGAAATGCAACAAAAAGGTATTTCACTTTCAGAAGCTAGATCAGAGCCAATTGATATTCTGATTGGAGTTTTTTTAGAAATGCAATGGGGGTTTCTCATGACTCAGGGGTGCTCCATACCTCCACCTGCCGTGCCGCCTGCGACTCGGCTGTTTGGGTGGGTATAGGATGGTGTACATAGGTCGGACCACGCACCACCCTCCTGTCGTACATAATGTTACCGTAGTGGGGCCTTTCATCTTTAGTAGGAAGGTACTTCTCTCAACTAGGCTTTGGCTGGCTCTGGTAAGAGTATACGGTCCTCGACTTCTTAGACACCACGCTCTCGAGACCCGGGGACATGCCCACCTCGTAATAACACTGCATTATCCTACTAACTCAACACTACAAACTGAACTACATTAATACCGAAAGGGATAGACCATATTTATAACCTGCCTAGCGTAACCATCTAGCTACCAACAAACAATATTATTTGGAGGCAAACAAACTCATTCAATGTTCACAAATGTTACATTTTGGAAATTGGTAGTTTAACGAATGATAGTTCTGTGAATTTGGAAGTATTAGATTCAGAGAATATATGTAATGCAATACCTCCAGCAGCACCAGCAGTAGGCCAATGGATAGAAGAAATGCAACAAAAAGGTATTTCGCTTTCAGATGCTAGATCAGGGCCAATTGATATTCTGATTGGAGCCGATATTGCTGGACATATCTTAACTGGTAGGAGGGAGGTTGTAAGTTGTGGTTTAGTGGCTATAGGATGGGTAGCGATTATTTACAGTTTATGAGTAATATATGTTTGTTAACAGCAGATTTTCATGTAACTGATTTAAGAAAATTAGATATGCGCAATCAAACAAAAAAAAGGAAATGATAGAGATATGGCTAAGTATAACATTTTGGAGAAGAAATATGGTCAAGTTTTTAAAGAGTGGACAGCAGAAGGAACTGTTGAAGAGTACAAGGGCGACGGGCATTATTCTCCGCATAGGTCCGTAGTTAAAGGGGGTAGCACTAAACATATTAGACCCGTCATTGATGCCTCTGATAAGGTGGGAGGAATTCAAGGCTTGTACCAATGTCTAGAAGGGGAGAAAGAAGATCGCAAGGGGTTGGAAGATTCAAATCGAAATGAGAGAACGCAGAGTAGTTCATGGGATGTATATGAAGATGGGAAGAGAGTAGCAATCGAATCAGCAAGGATACATTATTCTGTACAAATGTCTCTTCCGCATGCAGATTATAAGAAAGATTCACGACGTGAAGAAGACCGGGACAAGAAGGTAGGAGATGTTCCAAGCTATCGAGGTGAAAAAGCGCAGCGGCCGGCAGATCACTGGAGCTACGCGATAATCGAGTTTAATTATGTTGTTGAGTCGTTACACGCCTCTAAGTGGGAGTATGTTGAAAAATCAATAATCGATTGAGTTTATGATAATGTGAGGTTCCTTTTAACACATATGTTAAATACAGACTATTGTTAATAAATGTTGAGAATCATGTGCACTAGTGGAACTTTAAAAATTGTATTCTTTCTCTAATTATAAATTTTGTTGGTTGAAATTCGTCTTTTCTATAAAATAAAATTCCTTAGTCCCTTAATACACCACTAAGTAATAAATAGAATTATGATAAATGATATATTAATTCATAAAATGAAGGTTCTATGAAATAATTATTTACTTTTCCATTTCCTTTTCAAGAGAGATGGCAGACTGTCGGCTCATGGCCATCTCAGCAATATTCTTCTCCAAAGAGATCCAATGGTGCTTTGCCTGCGATGATTGGCCATGCCTCCTGCCCATTTTCCTGCTCTGCGCTGCCTTCCTCAGGGCGGACACTTCTTCCTGCTTTCTCTTCAGAACGATAGCTTTCGCCTTCTTCTCAGCCTCAAGCGTCTTTATCATGTTGGCATCTTGCCTTGTCTTTTTTTTTAATTGAGCGATTTCTCTATTCCTTCTTGTTTCTACCTCTTTGTACTTTACTGCTTCCTCACGAATTTTTTTCATCAATTTTACCTATAATAGAGAAAGGTTTAGAAAAACAAAGTAAATGAAAAATTATATAATAGAAAGTAATGAAACTATGGTAATTATTTATTCACCTTGGTCCGTTTCATATCTTGAACTTCACAGGTGAGCTGCCTTATTTGATTTTCATATTGAGACTGGTTTCGTAGGAGTTTAGCATGCTCTTTTTTAGCAGATAACAAAGATTTCATTTCCTTTTGCATGCCTGACAATTTTTTTTCATATTCCTCTTTGACTTTTTTCATTTTATCTGAAGGCTGCTTGCTTTCAATGTTGGCTGAAAGCAATAGAAAAAACAACAATTATTTTCTTAAAAATATGATTTTATCTAAATTATTTCTTCCTATGTTAATCCCATAAATATTTTACAGAAAGGAAATTGAAATGTTTCTGGTATGTTTTTAATTATACAAAAATATAGAAAGAAAGAAAGAAAGTATTTTTATTTTGGGACATCTTGTCCCCTAAGAGTAACAATATGTGTACAGATCCAGAGTCCTTTGTCTGGCTAGTTTAGAACAAAGTTGGTATCGAAATCAAAGAACTAAAATAAAATAAAAGCAAGCCTCATAAATTAAACAAACAGCAAAAAAGAGATTAGAATATAAGTTGACTGGTTTCCAACCATTTGAACGTAAAGTAATAAAAGAAAAACAGAATTTTATATCCACAAACACAGATAAATATTACAAATTATAACAGATTTCACTATTTTACATAGTTGCGGAAGTTTGAAGATTAAGGAGATGGAGAGGTAATTGGGTTTTAAAAGATGTGAGGGATGAATATAAGAAGTGAATGAAATATAGGTAGCTTTGAGGTTATAAATCTGTGATACTTAATAGTGGAGTGGGTTAAGTATGTTACACTTTAAAAACATAATTTTTTCCTGTTTCTCCATGCCTAATGAATGATGTAATAACTGAAGAAATGGAAAATAGTTGTAATGGGCATATCAATTTTTCCATTAGACAGGCAGAACGAGAATAAAATTAGTTTGGAAAAATTAACTCCAAATCTACGCAGTTCTGGGAAGTCAAAATTTCTTGTTATGAACTTTAATTAATAATTTATATCAAATAAATAAAAGGGAGGGGAAAAGTAGTAGGAGCATCAGACAAAAAAGAATTTCCCATCCAAAATAAAACTGATGACCAGACTTGCCACGCAGGAGTGAAAGGAGGGAACTAGTACTTGTTTGTTGAACTACTTTCATCACAATATGATATACAATCAATAAAATTATAATTTGGAATGTTGCGCACAACACACATCTTAACATTACTAACTTTTAATAGAAATTTGAGGTATGTAAATCATGAAATTAATATTCATATCCAGAATTGAATGAATGAAGTTTCACAACTGGATCTATTTAGTTTTAATTATGGCATTTAATTCATTCTAAACGCACAGACAATGTAGCAATTTAGCAATAAATACAAAAAATATTATGTTGCTACCCAAAGAGGATATAATTATTAATAGGTGAAAAGTAATATAATTATTACATAATGATTGTTTGTATTACTTAATGAAATACTAACTATATTCTGAATCGATTCGATCAATAAAGCAAATTAGTTATATGAAAATTTGAATTAGTAATAATTATTTATAATACTCACAATATGATGCGAGAACTGTATCTCTTTCTTTTTCAGTAGCGTTGATCCTTGCTTGCAGTTGCAATAACTTTTCTTCATACTGTTGTTTCATTAAGTTCAAACGCTTATTCGTATTTTCCAATGCCTCTATCAGTCTCTGCTTCACGCTTATTTCAGACGTCAGTTCCGCTAAATCTTCACTGTACTTTCCGGCTTCTTCTTCTGTTTCACTTGAGCTACTGTCTGAAGCATATACATAAACATATGCATTTTTAAAAGAACTAACAATAACAATAGTATTTATGAAACTTAACTTCTGCACATAAACGTAAGTTTATTTACATAAATAAATGATAAAATATTTATTAGAAGTGTATTTTGACAAAATTGAAAAATAACATTAAAATAATATTCAAATACTGTGTTATTTTTATAAAATAATAAATAAATAAATGGTTTATATTAATTAGTACAAATAATCGACAATACACTGCTAACATCAGTGATGTAAAATTTTCTATTTATCAATGAAACTTTGATTTTGATGAATAAAGTTTCTAATTAATGTTGATAAAAACAATTCATAAATATAAAACAGATCCAGAGAAGAAACTAAATATAATTCAAAATCCTAAATGATATTAAATAAGGCTTACCAGATTCTGAACCTGACATATCTGAACCTTGGGCGGAATGTTTTGAAGCTTTAAGAGATTCTAAATCTTTTTCTACATCTCTCTTGGCTATGTCCAGAACTTCCTCTATTCCAGATTCAGAGAGCGATGAGTTATCAGTCCTTGGAGAAGCTTTAATTTTCGATACCCTGGACATGTCTTTTCTAAGCTGAACAACAATAGCTTCGGATTCCACTAATTTAGCACGAAGAGTTTCTATTTCGGAGAGGTAACCTTTTACCATTTGACACATTTCGTCCTTATTGCTATCTGAAAATGAATAGAATATTATATAGTTAAGAGTTATGAAACAATGCGTTAATGTATTTAATTGATCTTAGTAGAGATATTTTTAGTTTACTACACAAGGTCACTGAGTACATTTTTGATTGAACCTAACTGTTCAGTCTCAACACAAATAAGACATTACACTCAACACACTTTATTTTAAGCACCAAATTCAAATCGAGCTGGAATTCGCGCCTATCCAGGGCTTCTGCCTTCCATGTTGTTAGTAGATATATCTAGCCGATAATTCGAGATAGCATTGTACTTGAGGAGGCACTGGAAACAGCTGTCGGATATCAACCGCCACGTGCGTCATACCCACCACTCTTCATTCTGCTCTCGAGGCTGGAGCTGAACGCATCCTCGCTGCATTCTACCATTGGAGCTAATGCTGAATGCACAACTTCTGGTCTGGCTCTGCATTGCACCTCTCCCAGATCTGAAGTAGTATGCTCGCTAATCTCGAGAGTTTGATTGCTAGCCAAATCTGTGAGTACTCTTTAACTTTCTTCAGAATAACCCGGGAGCATATCTTATAGTTGTTTTGTTCGCCAGTAAAGTGTTCACTTATATGAGAGTTTAGTTCACCACTGAGGTCTCATTCCCACCGGATAAGGGAAGGTGCTTGTTTTGTTTGCCTATACTTAAAGACAATTGAATCGAACTATTATTCATATTTCATTGTGGTGGCCACCCACTCTTTTGTCATTCTCTTCGTTACTTTTTTAAATGTTATTGAAAAGGCCTTTTAATTGTTAATTTTTTTTTTTGTTATTAAAATAGACATATATATATATATAAGTTCTCTGATTTCAGTTTTCTTATTGACTTTCTTATTAATTTATATAAGTCATTTTATTTTCTTTATTCAAGGTATTGATATATAAGTATTGTTCTTTTCTTATTTTTTTCTATTTGTTTTCTTAACCATTCAACCATTGAAAATCATTTCAATGTTCTGTTTCTTTTTATTCTATAATAAATGTGTGTTTTATGTATGTTTATCAGCAATCGTTAGTTTAATTTCACCCGATTCTTAGCTTCATCATTCCCTTTATTATTAAAACATTAATCTGTCATTAAACACTAGTAAGTGTACTTAAAAGATACAAATCCTTTTTTATATCAAAAATAGTAACAAAATTAACACAATGTTCAAATTCCAGAGAGAAAAAAATTCATCAAAGTAATTAACAGTTTGAATAAATTAAATTAACATTATGATATGTTGACTTTGCTAATAAACATTTGGAGGTGTTTTGAAAATCAAATTATTAAATTTGGCGGTATTGAATTGAAATAATAATATTAAAAGCACATAAATGGATATAAATATATTGTTAAGATGGAAGAAAGAGGAAGTTCAAAGGATATCTATAACTGCACATACACTAAGATTTAACATTTTTACATATGTTCAATTTCAGTCAATTACCATTCCTGATTTAGGCAGTTAAGGATGTAACAGAAAATGAAAAGGGTGATTCTTAATGTACCAATATCTCCAAATTTCGCTCAATGGTTCTTTCATACCAGGTGCGAACACCTTTCCATATTAAAATTGCATAACTTCAGTCAATCTCTGGGTATATTCTTTATTGTTATAAAAATCGTTGTGATCTCGCTTTGCATTCATTTTTACGAAATCGACAGATCGATAAAATTTTCAATTTATAGATTTAAAAAATGAAATTCTCTGGATGAAACCGGTATATACAGCTAGTTTTATATAAAAAGTAAATTGTGCAATAGTGCATTTTAGTATACTAATATAAATAATATAAAATTATTAGATACCAGACTGAAGAGACCAAGCTGCCATCTCTCTCTCGGCCAACAGTTCCGTGTTACGGGCCGTGAGAGAATCTATCACCTCTTGCAGTCCTTTCACCCTCGACCGAAGAGCATCTACTTCGCATTGTAAGAGCTTGTTTTCGTGAAACATATCATTGACAGATTCGTTTCCATCCTCACCGATAATTCTTTTACCCTAAAATCATTTATGATATGGCTAATGAGATAAATAATAGAATTAATTCTTGTTTAAAACATTTTTTTTTTATAATCATCAGTTATGATTAAAATTAATGAGTGATGAGAGCCTAAAAGAAAAACTTAAGGAATAAAAGAATAAATAAATAAAACACCATGCTACCAAAATGGCAAAAAAAGATCAGTGATCCGGAAGCAGTCTTATTCTACATCAAGGGGATTATTTAACTTACCTGTTTGTACTCCAGCAACTCTAACTGAAGTTGTTGTATTTCTTTTTTCAATAAAGATATAGTCCTTGAAGATTTATCTTGATTAACAACAACTCTATTTTGTATATTTCGAGCTCTATTAGCATATTTCAAAGTGTTTAAAGTTTCCATAAAATCTCTATCACTTGGGGAAACACAAGCAATCATCAAAGTTCTACTGTTGCCTAAAACATAATTAGATTTAATTGATAACTAAATATGTAAAACTATGGAAAACATGGCTAATGTTGACAACTAAAAATGTTCAATTTGTTTAAAAGCAGTTTAAGGATATTTTTTGGGAACCTTACAAAATATGATGTTGTTGAGCAGAGATCCAGAAGAAATACAAAAAGTTCGAACTTGTTGATTTTAGAATTTTTTTTTCAGTTGGCGCATTAGGCCTAATGAGACCTTTGGCCGCGCAGTGTGGTCTTCTTACAGACATTTGCGTTGCTTGCGGGAGCACAGACAGCCTGGAGGGGGTAGCCCAAACCTCACATTGCTGCAAGCCATGGTCACCATGGTGTAGCTGCAGACTGCCCATAGCTCCATAACCAATCCCATTGGGGCCAGTTTGGCAGTGTCCTTCCCACCGATGGCGTCAGCTCTCTCGGGTTCAAGGAAAGTGACAAACTGGTCTAGGTCCAAGGATTATGGTAGCTCAGAGTCAGCAGGCCCTGAGGACCTATATTTCTTTCCCTGAAGCATACCGTCCTTGAACCAAACCTCCGGGCGGTTACTGACATCCTGGAAAACCACACCACGATTCTTGATGACATACCTGGGGAAGGTTCATCACTTCTACGCCCGGTCGGTGTGAGTCGCCTCCAGTAGGCTGACGGACCTCACATACCCGGGGGTGGGGGTAGACTTGGACTGCGTGGCATTCATTGGTGGGCGGTCACCCGAATGAAGCGGTCACCCATCCAAGTACTAACCACGATGGACGTTGCTTAACTTTGATTACCTATTGCAAGCGCCCTTGTCCACTCGGCCATCCCGGCCCCAGAATTTTTATTAAGAACACAAAAAACTAGCCAAGAATTAGTTAAGAAATCATTAATATCAAAGAACATAATTAGATGAATATGGTCAATTAGATCAGGCCACCACTCTCCCCCTTAAAAGATTAAGTCTAAACATTGGCAGGTTTTTAATTGTATAATTATTATTTTTAGATAGGTTTTTTTTTTTTTTTTTTTTTTCGGTTGATGCATTAGGCCTACAGAGACCTTTGGCTGTGCAATTTGTTTTCTTACAGACATTTGTGTTGCTTACGGGAGCACAGACAGCCTGGAGGGGGAAGCCCAAACCTCACTTAGCTGCAAGCCATGGTCACCATGGTGCAGCAGCAGACTGCCCTTAACTCCATAACCCATCCCCAGGGCCAGTTGGGAGGTGTCCATCCCACCTATGGCATCAGCTCTCTTAGGTTCAAGGACAGTGAGAACATGGTCTAGGTCGAAGGATTAGGCAGCTCAGAGTCAGTAGGCCACGAGGACCTATATTTCTTTCCCTGGAGGATACCATCCTTGTACTAAACCTCTGAGCGGCTATTGGCATATACCTGGAAAACCACTTCACGATTCTCGATAAGATACACTGGTAAGGTTTATCACTCCTACACCTGGTCAGTGTGAGTCGCCACCAGTAGGCTGAAGGGCCTCACATATCCGGAGGGGCTATGTTTCTAAGTATCTGTATCTATTTAACAATTAATGGGAGCCCATTTATAACACATTTATTCTGTAACTAAGCCCTTATGCTTGAGTTATTTTACTTTAAATTATTTAGAAATTGGTGATGAATTTTAAAACTATAAATTTACAAATATTTATCTACAAGTCAAATATTTAAACATGATTCTCATTATATCGATCAGTTTTTAGATATTTTAAAAATCATTAATTGCTTAGGTAAAGTTTATATTCTGTTAATTTTCTAGTTTAGAAGTTATGATCATATAAAATTATGAATTAAGAACCAAAAATATGACAGAATCAAAAACTTTCAGTTTGAATCTTAAAAGTGTAAAACATTATCAAGGAAAATCACAACATTAATTTTATAAAAAATTTGCCATGAATACTTTATTATACACAATCCAAAAAGATATGAAAAGTAGGGAAACTCACCGCCTAACGAATCTTGAAGTAACCTAGTCAGTTTAGAATCTCTATAAGGTACATGTAGTGCACGCTTCGTCCGATCGCCAAGAGCCGATATAACGTTTCCTAAAGCTAAAAGTCCGCAGTTAATAGCAATCCCTTCCTTGGCCCTCTCTCCAGTAGCACCAGTTCGTTTTAATCGTTCCGAGCCAGCCAAATCGACAAAGTGAAACTTGGCTGTTAACGTTTCGAATTCTTGACCGCCTCTCTCTTCTTCATCATCTTCCTAGAAAGACAAGAAAGATCAATGAAAAAAGCTGAGATACAAAAAAATAATCTCCTACTTTACTTCTTTTTGTAAACAGGGAATTCTAAACAACTGATAAAGCTAATGTTTTTTTTAATCAAATCTAGTAGACAATTGACGTCTTGCAAATAAATAGTGATGATAACAAAAATAAAAGCTTAACAAACCCACAGGCTTGACGCCGACACCACCATTCATTCCTTAAACACTTCCATCCACCAACAGCCATCCAAACCTTACTTTGACAGATCCATCTTAAGGCTTTTCTCCCACCTTCTTCTCGTCATACTACTGAGATTTTTCCCAGTTGGCATCTCGCTTATTTATAATTTAGGGATTTGTTTGCTTACATAAGTAAACTATGCATTAGGATTTCTTTAATGAAGGAGTCTCTTCCATTTTTTTTAAAGTATATTTATTGATCCCAACGTTTCAAGCGGTTGGCCCATCCTCTGGGGTTATCTATTTTATAAGTCTATATTAATTTAACCATTATTGTGGAGTAACCACCTATTTTCTAAATTATTTTAAATAATTTATTTTTGAAGAGAAAAGATTTAGGTCCGCCAGGAATCGAACCCAGGTCTTCCATGTGACATGCGGAGTATGCTATCCATTACACCACGGAGTCACTTCCAAACGGTGCCAAATCCTTCCTCTTCACTGACACCTCTCCCAAGATCTCGCAAGTTTTGGGAGTATTTACGGGAGATGGACAATTTTTGTCCAATTTTGAGCATCTCTTTACGTACGTCAATTTTTAAATTATTTTATATTAATTTAACCATTATTGTGGAGTAACCACCTATTTTTTAAATAATTTATTTTGAAGAGAAAAGATTTGGCTCTGTCGGGAATCGAACCCGGGTCTTCCGCGTGACATGCGCGGTATGCTATCCATTACACCACGGAGTCAGTGAAGAGGAAGGATTTGGCACCGTTTGGAAGCGACTCTGTGGTGTAATGGATAGAATACCGTGCAAGTCACGCGGAAGACCCGGGTTCGATTCCCAACAGAGCCAAATCTTTTCTCTTCAAAATAAATTATGTAAAATAATTTAAAAAATAGTTGGTTACTCCACAATAATGGTTAAATTAATATAAAATAATTTAAAAATTGACGTACGTCAAGAGTTGCCCAAAATTGGACAAAAATTGTCCATCTCCCGTAAATACTCCCAAAACTTGCGAGATCTTGGGAGAGGTGTCAGTGAAGAGGAAGGATTTGGCACCGTTTGGAAGTGACTCCGTGGTGTAATGGATAGCATACTCCGCATGTCACATGGAAGACCTGGGTTCGATTCCTGGCGGACCTAAATCTTTTCTCTTCAAAAATAAATTATTTAAAATAATTTAGAAAATAGGTGGTTACTCCACAATAATGGTTAAATTAATATAAAATAATTTAAAAATTGACATACATCAAGAGTTGCCCAAAATTGGACAAAAATTGTCCATCTCCCGTAAATACTTGCAAAACTTGCGAGATCTTGGGAGAGGTGTCAGTGAAGAGGAAGGATTTGGCACCGTTTGGAAGCGATACCGCGCATGTCATGCGGAAGACCCGAGTTCGATTTCCGGCGGAGCCAAATCTTTTCTCTTCAAAAATAAATTATTTAAAATATTTTATAAATCATTTGTTCTATTGCCTGGCATTTCCATCATAGATCTATAGTACTTTTATGTGCTACTATATACTATAGTAATTAAGCACTAAACTATAATTTATTAATCAAATACTTACAAAGGTAACTACTGTCTTATTATAATAATACACAACTTATATAATATACAACTTGGCAGCTACAGTTTATTTTTGTTAAAAATGTTGCTTGGCACTGTTTTGCCCTGACCCTTTCAATTCAAAGTTGAGTATAAATGTTATTGAGTTTACACAAGACTTATTTATAGGCACTCAAAAATTCAAACCCTCTAAAATTGAACTATCTGTTAAATGATGTTCAGCTGATTTCCTAGTTTGCTATCATTATAAATGTAGTTATATCAATAAAAATTCTTTACTATTCATAACTCCCGTTGTTTTTTTATTTGTTATTTTATAATTTGATCAAAATTGTATTGAGTTTTTAAAAATGATTTTATTTAAAATAGATCGTTTCCTTTTATTATTAAATTAGCCACTTACTTCAACCTTCACAACCCTCTGCTGCTTTATATGAAGAGTAAAGATTGCATGACTCCTTGAGGACTGACAGTTCATTTGAGTTGCAGCTGTTGTACGAGAAAGAGCACCTTTCCGAAGTAACGAGAGGGCCTCATCCGCTGAATTCACCCTTTCACTACGAACACCAGTCACATATATCGAATGCTCTGAGTCTTCATGGATTTTAATGCCACTTTTCACCTGTAAAACAAATTTAAATCAATTATCTCGAATAAAGATGAAGTAACATTAATTAATGAATGAATAATATTACCATAATTAAATTTATAATATGAATAACTGAAAGTAATAGTGATATAAAAGTTGCTCTTTGAATATTTTACTTATAAAAATTTAATTCCTATTTTAAAATAACAACAACAAAAAAAAATACCATTCTAAAGGTATTTTAAAATTATATTTTTTCCATATATCAATATTACCATACGAACCAATTAATAAATTTCATGCACCAATTTCATTAAAGATCACCTCAATACTTTTCATCAAATATATTTGGACAAATTAAATTTATAATATGAATAACTGAAAGTAATAGTGATATAAAAGTTGCTCTTTGAATATTTTACTTATAAAAATTAATTCCTATTTTTAACCGACTTCGAACGAAAGAGGAGGTTACTCAATTCGATACGTATGTGACTTTTTTTTTTTTTTGTGCCTTTTTTTTTTTTTTTTTTTTTTTCTATGTATGTTCACCGATTACTCAGAGATGGGTGGACCAATTGGAACGAAACCTTTTGCATCTTGTAGAGTATTTTCCCAAGGTGGTCCCATTTAGACCTTTTTGGGGTTCCTAATTTATTTAAGAAGTTATCGGGAAAAAACATGAAAATAATTATTTAATTATCGCTTAAATTGTTTACTTATTGGAAAAACATATGGCATATATAACATAAGGTATGCTCCAACAAGCTTTTAAAACTAATTGATAACTAACAAATCCAAATATTGTATTACTGCTTGATGAATCAAATGGGAAAACCAACCAATCAAATTCAGAATCAAAAGAGTGGGGGGAGAACATGAGCAGTCTGTTAGTTATCGATGTGTTTTACGTGCTTGTTGGAACAAACCTATACATAACCTTAACTAATTTTTCAACATTAGATTTAAATGAAGATATAAATATCAGGAGAATATAATATCGATGTCGTTTTCTGTAGCGATATTAGCATAAATAATAGATAGATGTATATTCACCGATAACAGTAAACCTTCTTAATTTAGATCTAATCAACGGTTGGACACCATAATCATAAGACAACAAAATTCGTGGAATTCCAAGAAAGACTGAGTATTTAATCGGTAATCGTTTTAAAGCAGAATTTAAGACTTCTTCAAGTTCCCGAAGGATCGTTTAAATTTAAAATCGTAGCTATTATTGATTTAAATTAGATTTTGATTTATATCTTTTATTGACTATGCACATTAAAAAAGAATAAAATAATTCCTGGAAAAGCTCATTTTCAGTTGACTTAATAAAGGATTCAGATACCTCTGTCTTCTTCCGGATACACTCGGTTACTGTTGAATATCTTGCCGGAGGTCTTGTGCCGATCCTTTAAGGGTGTCACTTCTGTTATGTTATCCGGATTACTAGTATCGGTTTTTAAATTTGTTTCTACAACTATCGAGGCTTTTGCTGGTGTTGATCCATCAATAAAAACTACAAAATAAAACTTGATAACTACCCGAAAACAACCTCATTGTATGAAGTCCCCTCAGCAAAATTTGGCTGAATATCCAGTCATGGAAATGATTGTTAAAAATGATGATAAATGCTACGCCACTAGAATTGAAGCAACATTGTTTAGCAATTTATTTTCTGAATAATGTTTTATTACGAAGGATATAATTCATAGTACTTCGGTAATAAATTTAGTCAAAAAATCATCGAAAGGAATTACGAACATAATTGAATCAACCTTTGGAATTAAGTCAGTAGTCTAATACGGAGAATAATAATATCCTTCGTAATAATAAATTAACCATATGTGAGTCCCAAACCCTGTTGCTTCTATCCTAGCGGGGCAGTCTTTTTGATATCGATAAATTTTATGGTTGCCCCTTTTTTTGCAGGGACTTCTATCCAATGATGTAATCCAATGAAGTCGTGTATAATATCGCCATAGTTTTCAGAAGGATATTCAAGCAATCAAAATTTAAAAATTACTTTCAAATTTACTATAGGTCATATTAGCATCCTCATCGATTCTCCATTAACGATATCATGTCTAAAACCGGCCAAAATCTCGACTGTTCAGTGGCTTATCTACTTCATCTTGGAATGGCAGGATTTATGTATTTATGTATATTTAACTCAACACATCTCGGAACACTGATTCTCTACGTAAATGACAAGTACTGACGACATTTAGCAAAGGAAAAATATTGTCATTGTGGAAAAAAATTTTATGTGTTCCCTTCCCAATTGAATATTGATCTTTTTTAAAAAAAAAAAATCCATTTATAATCCTAAAAAGTAGTGTGTTGAAAGTTGTGTAATACACGCACCGCCAATTATCAACGAAATTTTTGAACCAACGTACGGTTTTCTATATTTGTTATCTTCTCCAACTAAAAATTGTGAAATAAAAAACATTTTATAAAAAAATATTAAACCGACTTCGAAACCTAGGAACCAGTAAAAATAAATTCACTGAAAAGTATGAAATAATTACCTTCTGATTTTTATGAATACACAGCAAAATTGAAAATGGTATAAAAAGTGGAAAAGTGCAATAAGACGAATAATTTTATTTTGATTTGTACAAATACACACTAATTGTTAATAAAAATTATTAAATTTAAATATTAAATACTATGTTCAATACAACACAATCTTTTCGGAGGCGGCGCAAAATATAAAATTTTTTACACTAGACATTATGAAAATCTTCTACATGGATCTTCTCTTCCCAGCTATTGATTTCAATGCCTACTAATGGAATTGTATCAATCAGTAACATGTTATTTCTATTTTGCGCCGCCTCCGAAAAGATTGTGTTGTATTGAACATAGAATTTAATATTTAAATTTAATAATTTTTATTAACAATTAGTGTGTATTTGTACAAATCAAAATAAAATTATTCGTCTTATTGCACTTTTCCACTTTTTATACCATTTTCAATTTTGCTGTATATACATAAAAATCAGAAGGTAATTATTTCATACTTTTCAGTGAATTTATTTTTACTGGTTCCTAGGTTTCGAAGTCGGTTTAATATTTTTTTATAAAATGTTTTTTTAAAATAACAACAACAAAAAAAAATACCATTCTAAAGGTATTTTAAAATTATATTTTTTCCATATATCAATATTACCATACGAACCAATTAATAAATTTCATGCACCAATTTCATTAAAGATCACCTCAATACTTTTCATCAAATATATTTGAACAAATTAGGGACAATTTATAGGACTATGAAATAAACCTATAAACCATCAATTAAAACGTTCTTTCCAAAATTTCATATCAAATTATCTCCAGTAAAAATGGGGCCCCTACTTATATCAATTTAATTAAAAAATTCACAGATATCCATTTCTAATGATCCCAACAATAAGTTCTGATATATTTGATATCATAAATTAAAGTAAAATTAGAAGAATAAGAGTGATTTTTTATGATAACTCAAGAAGGAATTGAAATAATTTGCTAAAGTAATAGAGTTATAATTGAAATGTGAATGTTAATTGTAGTGTGAAATCACTACAAACCATTTAACTGCAAAATAATAAAAAATGGGAGGAAAAAGCACTTTTTTCAATCTGAAAGAACCCTAGAATGATGAAAATATATATAAATACAAAAATTTCACAACTTATTTTCAGCTGAAGTTTAAATCTTACTATTTAAAAACCAAACAAACAGATTGATAAACTATTTTTCAATGAGTTATTTTCATATCTCAACAAGCAATATTTTTAAAATGGGGTCTCTTTACATTGCTGGTATTTAAATTCAGTAAATAATACGTAATATGTTCCTAATTAGTAAGACCTACGTTAGTGTGACTAAGTGGGTTCCTAAACCATATGGGGCCATCCTATAAAAACAATATCTGTTCCTGATGGAATATCTGTCCCTCTATGTAGATAACGAAGACAAATAATTATTGAATATATAAAAGTATTAGCAAAGGTTAAAGATAGGCTCTGTATAGCCCTAAGTATGTTGTACTTTAGTGTACTTTGGCAAATAATTGTAAATATTCCCCACCTCTAAAAGGAAGTAACTTGTAAGATTGAACCAATTGCTCTAGCACTTTGTTTCGAGCTCTCTACCTGTTCTGATCTTACCAGACTTGTACTTAGTTGTAATTTCATATTCCATGTTAATTTTTTTTATATAACATATATGTGTATGTATGGATATTATTTCAATATAGCTCTTTTTCTTTACTCCCTTCCACTGAACGCTCTGTTTTTCTTGTTATATTCAACCAATAAATGTTTCCCAAAGATCCATGGAAATTTTATGCCCTTTATTATTACAAGTAATTTGAATATAACAAGGTATAAATATTAAATGGAGCCGATGAATTAATAAGTGTGGAACAATCAACTGACAAATAAAACAGTGCAAAGGTCAAGTGGATAAAGATGTTGATGGTTTTATAATTTTTTTTTTTTTTTTTTTTATCAATGTTCAATCCAGATAAAACAAATGGATGGAAAAGGTATTGGAGATTGTGAGGACGGCACTAAGTGACCTCTCCCCCCCCCCCACCCACCATTGATATAGATAAAGCTTTGTCACCTTTAACACTGAGCAACCTTTCACTTTATCAATGAAACGGGTTTAAGATTTCAATGTACATATATCTGGAGTTTCTTTGAAGTAAATATGATAAGAGGTGAAGAAATAAATAAATAAATATATATATATATATATATATATATATATACTCCAGAGTTAACCAAACCGTGCCCATTGTTTTATCGAATTAAATTTAGCTCTTTGCATTTAAATTGAATAATTAGTTGAATTATTTTTATGTTAATTTCAAAGAAAAAGCTTATTGATAAGTATTTATCAACATCAAACAGCTATAAAACAAGGTGTTAGGTCCATGATAAAATATCATGTGGATTATATAGATTTATTAAGAATGTAAATAACAAAATAAAATTACAAATTTGTAATTATATTATTAAGTCTAAAGACTACTAAGATAGTACTGTGGAGTAGGTTATTTTTTTAATTATAACTCACCTTGTATTCGTTGGATGTGTCAAACAGATCAAAAATTTCTTCGTTATATAATTCTAAAAACTGTGCGGTAACTTTGAATTGAGGTTCAGGCTGGTTGAGTTCGTGCGCTTGCTGTGAAAGATTGTTTATCCCGTCGAAAAGCATGTGTATAGCACGAGGAATGATCCCTAACTGCTCGGCATTGGTATCCACTTCGAAGCCAGTTCCCATCGTAAAGGTCTTTCCACTTCCCGTCTGAAATGGTATAAAAGTTTAATAAAGTTTCAATAATAAATAAAACAATGTTAAAATTTTAATTAAGTTATTAAATTATGCATACTTAAATGATAATATTAATTATGATAATATGATTAAATAATAGCATTGAAATATCAAATGTAAGATTCGTTGAATCTATCAACTGTGCCATTAAAATATTATTGCATCAACTTAAGCCTACAAGAATAAGCAAATGACAAAAGGATTGAAAAAGAAATTGAACAACAAGAAGAAAACAAAAGAATCAGTACCTCTAACCTTATTTTACCTTCAGTCTTTGTATCTACCTGGACTCAGAAGGTAAATATCAGATTCTATTCTATCTTGCTAGCCAGCCATTTAAATATTCATTGATAATGCTTAGCATCTTTTATATTATTATCAGTTCTGTAAAGTAATCATTTATTGTCATCCTCTAGCATAGATACTCATATATTTCTTTTTTTTTAGCCCTGATGAAGATCCACAAGTTGGTTTTCGAAAATAATTTCTTTTTTCAAACTGAAAATCCTGATTATCATTAAACCTATCATAAAGAATAACAGTTGACTATCTCTCACCTCCAAGAAAATTATAGTTAAAAAAATAGCAAATGATTAGATTATCAGAGGCCATGAAGGTGGGGCAAGGGATCTTGTTTTGATATATATTTAAATATTTCATTTCTGTACTAGCTATTGCCACCAGTTCAAGGACTAGTTAATAAAAAGAATGGATTTGACAAAGAATCCCTTCATTACCTTATGAAACAAAATTTGATAATATAGAATCCTTTCCATTCACAAAACATGAAATGGAAAAATTAATATCACTGGTCTTAACAAAGTAGTTGATCAGTTTAACACCCAAATCAAAGCTGACAGGAGCATGAAGGGCAAGTTATCCCGAAGGTTATCAATCATTTTGCTGGAATATGATGAGGACGTTTATTGTGTCTGCCAGAAAACAAAAGTTTAACCACCAACTGCTACGACTCACTTTTCTACAACTTAGTTTTTCTATCAAGTCACTAGTCACTGACAAAAGATAATCTGAGAATGATTTAGTACTATGGAACACATTTTGGAAAATTCCAGAATCTGTATGAAGGCATGATCAATAACAATGAAGGCAACAGGAGTCTACCTTAATGCAGAGACTATCTTAATGAGACATTGAGATAAGTAGTCTCTGAAAGTCAGCAAAATAAAAGCTCTTTAGTTTGCTATATGAAATGCAGCAATAATTGAGCACAAGAGCTTCCACTTTTCAGGGAGGACTTAATCATAATTATGAAGATTACTGCTGAATTTGAATAAGATATTAAATTTATAGTCAAATTATTTATAACTGACAATATATTATTACAATTACGCACCTTGGAACAGGGACCTAAATTGTATAAATGTAAAAGATAATTGAAACTTGAAGTAATAAAGGAATAATTAAAGTTTGAAGAAAGCTAGTGAAGGGACATTGGGGGTAAGGGTGGTATCATGGGCGCACCGCAACCATTTCATTTTTTTTTTGTATAAAAAATTCAACTCTTCAATAAATCTAAAAGTATACAATAATAATAATAATAATAATAATAATATAATATTAATAATAACAACCAAGATCTACTACTTAACGAGTTTAAAAAAATAGTATTTTCTATTATTTGGCCTTTTTAGAAAATTTCCATTGTACTGGTAATATGTGCATCATGATAAAAACAAAAATAAATAAAATTTTATGGTATAAAACAAGGTCTTTGTGGAAAGAAAGAAAAGTTATGATAAATTGCATGTAATTCACTTTTTTTTTTTTTTAATAACAGTGACATTTAGGAAATGAAGGAAACATATTTTTCCTCAGAAAAATAATCATTGGTGGAACAAATATCCCCGTCTCCCCCCCCTCATTTGTCATATTACCCTCAGGGGCCCATAATACAAATATATATAATGCTTGCCTCTACAAATATATATAATTATGTAAGGAGGAAAAATCAAACAAGAATTAAGATTAAGAGAATTTGCCGATTTGCTGGGGTAAGCAGTTTTAAATGGGCAAGTATAAAGATTGATGGATTGGGTGCCGATAATTATCGGCATCAATTATTATTAATGAGTAACTGGAGGTAGGCAGGATAAGTTAAATGATAAAAGGACAAGGACAAATCAGATTCAAGGAAGCAATGCGTTCAGAGAAAAGAATATAGCTGAAGTAACTGATTTGATACCAAAAAGTCTCCACACTTTACTAGAATAATTCTTGGATGAAACCATGATCTAAGATGGTGTATATGTATGTATGTCTGATGGAGAGTTACCTGGCCGTAGGCGAGGACAGTGGCGTTGTACCCCTGGAGAGAGCCGTTTACCAGCGGTGCCACCGTCGTCTCGAACACGGAGCTCTGGTCGGACTCCGTGTCGAAGACGAAGTCGTAGGTGAAGGACTTGTCGGCCCCGATGGTGACCTGCGGCTCCCCGGGAGTAACCACCGTGCATACCCGGCACATGTCGATCACCTCCCTGGCTAGCTGCGGCCGGATCCTGCCAAACAAAAAGGTAAATTATTCAACAATTATCTAAATAAGAAAGATCCATCTGTATTCATATATCAAGGATAAATGAGTAGTAGTAGTAGTAGTAGTAAAGTAAATTTATTAATTTCAAATACATACAAGGATAAATGAATACTTTGATTATAAACAAAACACCTTATATTTGCAACAAATGTAGTGCAAAATGTGTTGCCATCACATGCTTTGATTTTCATTCTACCTAAAGCCCGGTGCACATGAGCTACAAGGCCCGCTGGGCGCTAGGAGTAATGTCACGCTGATAGGCAGTCATACGTTGGGTACATAGGGGCAATGCACATGGGCTCAGGAGCTGAAGCTTGTTTATCCTCGTATCGGGCGGCTATTTGACACTTTTGCGTTTCACAAGTACGTTGTTCATAAAGGGGCAGTGCACAGGAGCCGCTTCGTCCTTTCCTATATTCCTCTTAAATACAGGTTAGTTTTAACTAATATAATTATTAATTTCATTTTTATTACTTATTCAACTTATTTAAATTTTATTAGATAACTAATTAAAATTAATCTTTGAAATTATTATAAATTAGATTGATGATTTTGTATCAATATCAATGAGGAATTAATCTTTAATATTTTAAAACTCATTTTATTTATTTAATTAATTTAGATTGATGATTTTGTATCAATATCAATGAGGAATTAATCTTTAATATTTTAAAACTCATTTTATTTATTTAATTAATTTAGACGTGTGTAATGGTCAACTGTTTTCTGTAGGATGATTGGTAATCAGGATTTTATGTCAAATATTCCGTATTTGGACAGCCTACATTTCGATCCAAACATAAGGATCTTCGACAGGGCTAAAATGAAGACAAATAAAATAAAATTAAGACCAAACGAACAAAAAATTTGGTATCGGAGTGGTAATTTTGAACTGACGGGTCGTCCTATCTCCTCATGTGCACTGACCCTCTTTTATGAAGGATTAAGATCATCAACGCGATCACGCAAATTTTGCGAGTAACGGTAGTTGGACAAAGTTTGTCCAATTTATGGTATTTATTGACGTACGTCAATTTTAAATTATTTTATATTAATCTAATCTTAATCTGGGGGTTTTTAAATTATTTTTAAATAATTTATTTTAAAAAGGTGGTAACCCACAGATTAAGATTAGATTAATATAAAATAATTTAAAATTGACGTACGTCAATAAATACCATAAATTGGACAAACTTTGTCCACCTCCCGTTACTCGCAAAATTTGCGTGATCGGGTAGTAGGTATCAGTGAAGAGGAAGGATTGGCTCTACTTGGAGCCGAGCTCTGTGGTGCAGTGGTTAGCATCCGCGCATGTCACGCGGGAGAACCGGGTTCGACTCCCGGCGGAGCCAAATCTTTTCTCTTCAAAAAATAAATTATGGTCTTTAGTTGAGTTTAGAGGCGCAAAACCCTCAGGTCATCAAAGCCTAAAATGTTTCGTATACTTCTTCATCATCTTCTGTTATTTAGTTCTTGGTATCCATCTTCAACGATAACCCTCCATTCCTTCAGCTCGGTTTTTTCATTGGCCGATTCCTATCTTCGACTAGTCGTCTTAACGTGCTGTGGCATCCATCACAGCTTGGGTGCTGCAAGTCTTTAGTTTTCCTCTAGGTTTGCTATTGAACAATTAATATAAATAGAAAGAAATATTTAGATTTTTATGCTATTGATATAATCTTGAGAGAAATATTAAAGCTGAGAGAGTAGTTCATTTCCTTTACTTTTCCTATTCCTATTTCATTTCCTTTTCCTATTGCTTTCCTAGTTCATTTCCTGAGCAAAGATCACTGCCGAAGTAGAAACTATTGATTGACCTACTACAGCACTTCAATATTCTTCGACTGCCTGCGCTCAAGAAATTCTTCTTCCTCTCCTCCAAGAGTCCAAACTCCAAGAGATGAGACAAATACATGACCCAAACCTTCACATCTTTTGAGATAAAGGCTAATGGAGAAGACGTGCTTTTGCAAATTCAGCTTGTTAAGTTTACTAGCACTTAACGCGGTCGGCAATGACCTGAACGTTTTAATTTATTTATCGTATACAAAGTAATGTGCAAACAAATTTTTAAAAAAATATCTCTTTGGATTTAACACCCTTTAAATAGCAAACATAGAGTTCACTGAGAGAATGAAGGGCAAGATGATGATCCACAATGCCTCACTTGAGGAGGGAACGTTCAGCGATTGGTCACGATCCGCGCTGCATTCGAGGCGCTAAGGGCCATCGTAGTGAGAACGGACGAAATTTCCTTGTCACTATGTTTCGTGAGAGAGGTCGTCAGAAGATTGAACTCCCGCGGTCCAATGAGCTCGTTCGTGAATGGTAGACTAGGACAACTCAAAATAAAAATGAGAACCGTAATTCCACAATTTAAGAAGTTCTCTAACCCTGGGAATCCCTCACGATGAACCAATAACATTAAACGAGATCCCAAGATCCCATTCTTTATCTCATCCTCGTGTGGTCCAGCAAGAAAAGAAAAAGAAAATATGTAGATAAATTTAGTATTAGTCTTTTAAGTAGTAGTCTAGTCGGGGGGTCGTCAACTATGGTTTAGTGGTTAGCATAGCCGACTTCTACATAGATCACAGGTTCGTAGCCTATGGCAGGTGACCCTAGGGTTTTTTAAAGGGAGTGAAAAATCCTTGTTAAGCCGTCCTTCCGATAGGATTAAAATGGAGGTACCGAGCCTAGACGATGTCAGATACTCGTTAATGATCCCTAAAAATATCTGGATAGGCAAAATTTAGGACTCCCACTGCAGCATCGTCTGATTAGCCGTAGCAGCATAAAGATGTTACATAAACAAACAAACAAGAGTCTAGTCGATAATAAAAATTCCTATACACATACATAGTCGAATATTTATTACTGGGTTCCCTATTTATATGAACATTCATATTTTTTCTAAACCTCATAAATAAAGGCCGGATTTCGTGCAGTAAATATTTTAAAAACGTGCAATAAAAATTAGCCAAACGTGCAAAAACGTGCAATAAAAATAAAAAACACTGACAAGCGTGCAATAAAAATAAAAAACACTGACAAACGTGCAATTCAACCTTCTGCTGTGTGAAGAGGCGGTGTATAATTAAAAAAATCAAATATTAATTTAACATATTTATATAATTATTGTTATATACATATGTGCTTACAAAACCAACAAAAAAAATGTTTGCTAGGAATCATAATTAAACAAAACTAATAATATATATACACTTACTAACAAAAGTCTCTGCACACCCTCCAGCTTTTTTTTTATTTTACCTAAAGATAGGTTATGAGCCAGATATTGGCAATGAAACTCACACATTTTTTACATAATTTTATCTATTTTTATTAACAATAATCAAATTTAGTAAAATTTATTTAACTTAAAATTTATGAGGAAAATTACATAAAATGTCAGAATACTGGTGCGCCAAAAGTCCCTGCACACATCATTTTTCTTCAACTTGAAGCTTAATTATTGATGCCAAATCAACTTTAATAGGTAGCCTTTCTTCTTTTTTCCTACCTTATTTCTTATCACTTCTCATAATCTATTTGGCATGGTGTGAACTAGTTTTTTGTAGTTTCTAGAGTAATTTTACCCCACAATTCCTTTAGTACTCTTTTTAAGTGGTCTTTGTTCTTTATCTTAATTTTTACTTTCTGACGGCCTAGTTGATCCCACAGGTGTTGTATTGGATTAAGATTAGGAGATTAGGGAGGTGTTTTAAGTTGCTGTGGAGCATTTTAGAGCAGCTATTCCGCGCTGTCGTTATCTTGTAGAAAAATGAATTTTTCCTGGAGATCAAACTTCATTAAACTTTCGGGTAAATTATTCCTCAAAATATTTATATAAACTTGTTGGTCCATTATTCCGTAGATAAATTTCAAATTACCAACTCCAGCAGCACACATACACCCCCAAACCAAAACACTCCCTCCACCATGTTTCACAGTACCAACAATGTTTTTTACCAGGGGCTCTTTGTTAGGTTTTCTCAAAACTTTCCCTCTTCCATCTGATCCATGAATGTTAAATTTACTCTCGTCAATAAATAAAGCACGTTCCCAGAACTATAAGGGCTTGTTCACATGTTCCTTTGCGAACTGCAGTTTCAATATCCGGTTCGTTTACTAATGAATGGCTTACACCTAGGCTTACGCACATTATAGCCAGCTTTCTTTAGGGTCATTCTAATCGTTTGTGTAGATACCCTAATCTTTTAATTTTTTTACACCATACCCGCTTAAATTAGATCACTTTTGTGGGGTTCTTCGGCTAAAGTCCTTATCATAGCCCTCTTGTGGTGAGCTTGGAGTACGGGGGGCGGCCAGAGCGGTATCTGCTTTCCATTGTACCCAGTTTTTCATACCGTTTAGGACATACCTTACCGTATTATAGCCCCTGTTGACGATTTGTCCTATTTACCTGTATGAATTGTATGAGTTTCCTCAAATTTACAATTTGGTCGGAAATCGGTGTTGGAACCTCCATTTTTTATCACCGTCTTAACTTTTTGGGCCCAAATTAACACTGGCTAGTTAGGATTAGCCGGAGGATGAATGGGATAATGTGCAAACTGTATACATATCAGTATCTTGGCTAATTCCACTGCGTGCAGAGACTTTTGGCGCATCAATATTTTGACATTTTATGTAATTTTCCTCATAATTTATAAGTTAAATAAATTATATTAAATGTAATTGTTGGTCATTAAAATAGATTAAATTATGTAAAATATATGTGAGTTTCGTTGCCCATATCTGGCTCATAAGGTATCTTTAGGTAAAATAAAAAAAAAGCTTGAGGGTGTGCAGAGACTTTTGTTAGTAAGTGTATATAGTAAAACATAAATTTTCGTAATTTTCTACTTACTATATTAATTTATCAAATAGAAATTTCTAAAATTTTATCGTATTAAATTTACAATAATGTACATTTCCATATTATGCTTCGTAAATTCATCTCCAACTTTCTCGATAATATTAATCTGTGATCTCAACGTTAAGGTTTGCTCTTCAAGCTTTTTTATTTGCGAAGGTAGAACCGATGGGATCTTATAAATGCTAGATCTGATGCAACAGATGTAAAATTTAAAAAAAGATTTTACTTTTTGCACAGATACTGCATTATCTTCAAGAGCAGAAACAAACTATTTAAAATTATTAAAATGATCTGAATAAAATAGGGCTGCTTCGATCCATGTTCCCCATCTAGTTATCACAGGTTCTGGGGGAAGGGAGCAGTCCATACTATTTCTATAAGCTGTAACGCGGTGAGGAGCTTTTAAATATATTTTTTCCCATTATTAACAAGTGTGTTCATATTTCGGCAAATTTCCCTAAATTTTTCAGCAACACGGTTTAAATCATGCGCTACACAAGTTACATGTACCATATTTGAATAAAAAACTTTTAATGCTTCTCCAGCTTTTACCATATACGGAGCGGCATCGCTAAAAAATAAAAGGATTTTATCTCGGTAGGATGTTTGACAGAAAAAATTTGCTAACCTGTCGTTTTTGGAAGCTGCTTACATGAAATGAAGTATGGATTGGGTTCAATCTCCAGGTGTAGGATTCCAACAATTATACTGCAAATATTAAGTCCCCGTGGGTCTGTTGTTTCATCTACCATGATGTAAATATAATTATTTTCAACTATTTTTCGTATTTCTTCAACAGAATGTTTAAAACAGTTTTTGAGGTAATTTTTTTCTTAGGGTGTTCTCGTCAGGAATGTTTTGTTTTGTGTATTTTTGCAAAAAACACTTAAAGGGCTTGGACTTCAGTTTATTGAATGGAATATTGGAAGGGACCATGGTGTAACATAAATCGGTTAAAACTGTTTGTTATTGTCTAACGACGAGCAGCTTTGTTTGTTGTAATTGTTGAATTGGAGTTCGCTTGGATTTTTGTGCTGCAGTTAACTGCGTGTTTTCCCGTCTTCTTTCAATTCTGGGTATGGTTTTATCCATTTGATTTTGGAAGATCGGCTGGCTGTCACTTTAGGACATAGGTCAATAGTGAAAATTTTTGTACTTGTTTACCGAACTAAACTCAACTTCAGAATGATATGGAAATAAAGGAGTAGGTGGGAAGGTTGAGTCAAATCCAGTTAGAACTTCTAAGAAAGTTAATACAAAGGAACGTTGTTCGACATATTACCATTTCCGTAACGAGTTCGAAGAAATATTTTGAAATCGTGAATAATTTTTTCTTTCTTCGAAAATTAGGTAGAAAAATAAATTATAAATACATACATATATCGGTATTATTGTTGGTGATTTTAAAATAAATCATAACTATTCTCTATAATAAAAATTAAAAAAAAATCAATATTTTTAATGAAATATCAAAAAATGCACTTTCGTGCACTGAAACCTAAAATGTGCAAATTTGTGCAGTAACCCTCAAAATGTGCAATTTCGTGCAAAATAAAACTTACATATGTTAATCAGGAAGCCTTAATTCTTGTAAATAACTTGTCCCCGATCGATTTCAAGCAACCGAAAAAAAAAGTGCAATTGCACGAGAATCCGGTCTCTACTCATAAACCTCTTGTTGACGGCTAGTTCTTCGTTTCACACTATTTGAAAGAATAAGGCTTATTTGTTTTTGCATAAGAGGAGATATTTGAAGGTTATTACATTTTTTGAATCTTAGTCTTTCGAAATAACAAAAATCCATAAGGACCGCCGCATTCGTGTATTTATGTGGCTTTTTAAATTAAAAATATTTAAACAGGTATTTGAGTATATTATTGTATTATTATGTTACGATGACAGGACTCACAAATTTTTAAATCCAAGAAATTACTGTATGTAAAGATGTATTTTACTTTTCTTAAAAACCTTGTAGATCCTCTTGTGACCTTAACCAGTCTTTTCCACATCTGATTAGCTTAGAGTACTGTTTTGATGTTACGCAGGATAAATAAATAATTTATTCATAAGAATTAGGTATGTATCTTAATGTATGTTTCTTTCTTTAATGAAAGATCAAAGTTTACACAAAATTTTCGATTAAGCCGAAAAAATACACGTGTACTTCAAACATAAATTCTATCATTACTACTACTATTATCGCAGTGAAATGAAAATAAATAAATAAACAATCCTCTAAAGAGTGGAGTGGATTGGATTAAAACTTCAACAATCAGTATACATATCAATTATCAGATGTGAAAGTAACGGAAGTAAAGGACAAACTCCCCCCAAGCCAATGCCCGTGGGAGCATTCAATTGTCCCACAGCTCTCATAATTCACAAGGCATTGGGATCCATTCTATTTTTTTCTGAAAAAAGGTTTGCATGAAGCTGGTCATAGTCAATGAAATACCTATCTATGTTAAATAATTAAAATAAATGTTTTATTTATTCTCACTGACTTGAAGACAAAGACTACGCGGTTTTTAAATTTTACATAAAAAAATTAAAATTGGGCTCGTCTACTGAACTAATTATGGTTAAATACTAAAAATGGCTGGCGGTCAACGATTCGTTTCTAAACCACTAGAAGTTAGATAATACGTTGATTAATATTCATATAAATATTATAAATAAAAAGTGCATTTCATTAAAATAAATCCAAGCTTTATAAAATAAATAAATACTACGACTCCCTCGACTCGACTGATTTTTCAGATAACTTATGAATTTAAAAAGTTTACGAAATAAAAAAAATGTATACTGTAAACGATAACTAATTATCACTTTATTGATTACCAGCCATCCTCTATACATGTCAGTAGATTTCTAATCGAACTATAATTTGATCTTCCTTAAAGGTAAAGGTTAAATAGACGAATTAATATTTACATAAGTACAACTGGAAGAACTAATGGGAACAAAGACGTGCGAGATCCGACCCTGTAATAATTGACTAAACGCTAATTTTAGAGCAATTTTCTTCAAAGGAACCTTTTACGCTCTGATGTTACTAAATCGTTTACACGGCTTCCTAAATTTTCATGGCCAACCTACTGTTGTTTTGCGTTATTCATCATAAAATTATATTGTTAATTTATTATGTAAAAGAAAAAAGACAAATTTTTTACTGTAAATATTCTAAAATGCATTTATAGTTCTACAAATACTTAAAAAAAAATAAAAATGCGTTACTTAGTACTCCGATCCTATGCAAATATCATTCAACATAATACATAACATCCATATTTTATAACATAAATAACTTCAAAAAATCATTAAATAAATATTTTTGTCGAATTCGTCCATAGAATACTTCTTGGTTTAGACCTAATGAAATAAAGTAATTTTATTTTTTTTATGGATGATAATAGATTAAATTTATGAAAAACTAAGTAAAACTGAAAACTATTTTTGGACTTTGATGACGAAGAAATGTGGAAATAGTCTTTTTAAACTTCAAATTAAGATGAAATGGAACGATTTCGAGGCATAAATTAAATTGAAAGTAGTCCAAAGGTAATATGAATTTGCCAATGAATATAGCCAGAAAATAAACAGGGAGATTTAGAAGTAGAATGGTTTTATAAAATTATATTAATATCAAACTCACTAGAATTTTAAGGTGTACATCATACTTCCTTCAATTTTTTACATTAATTTTACTATCATAAAAAATTAACGTCCACCATATCAATACCAACAATAACATAAAAATGCTCTCACCTAACCCGTGTCTTTAACAGTTAAAATGCCTAATGATAAAAAAATAAAAGGTTTCCAGCTACATTTCAGATAGGTACATCGTATTGTTAAAATAGATAATGGTCCGAAAATAATAAATTCTTTTATATTTACCTACATTCACATTTTTTTTAGCCACGCAAACTTTCCGGACGAGCGTACTATATGAATAATTTGATAAGAATCACTCAGGATAAAATAATATGTATTTTCAGATCTGTAATATAATAAATTCGAAAAAAAAGAAAGTCTTTCATATTAAGGTGGATGAACCCACAACTATTTGGCGTGGTCCTGTGGCTTATATGCCAGGAAATAGAATTTTTATTTTTTTTTAATTTTCACCTTGGCTCCAATCCCTTTAACTGTTTAATATTTTGAACATTTTACAATCAGAATTACTTTAAAATTGCTATAGGTAATAAAAACCATTAGATAGATGAAAATTCAATTTTTTTTAAAAATATATATATATATATATATATATATATAGAGAGAGAGAGTTACTGTGAACAGAAATAATAAGCTACTGCAATCCATCAAACAATTTCGAAAAAAAAATTTTTTTTGTTCCTTTACAATTTATTACTTGAATAAAGAGGGGTTATTAGAGAAACTGTTTTTTTTTTTTTTTTTTTTTATTTTTAAACAGAAAAAATAATATTTTGTTGTATTAAGTTTTTTGGGTTGTGTTTTATTTTATTTAATTATTTGTTACGTTTAAAGGAATAAGAAATCTAAGGTCATCAACCCCTAAAAATGGTTCAGATCTTCTTCTCCATCTTCCCCTCTGTTCTGTAGTTCTTGCAAGAGGCTTATACCCTCATCAAAAGGGAATAATAAATTATGAATAAAAAAGTACAATATGGGAGGTTATACATAAATAACTTTTACAGATGATTAAATCAGGGGAAAAAATATGATAGAAAAAGTGCAATAAATAAAATAATATGTATTTTATTTAAATATAATTAAATTAACATATAATTAAATTTTGACATAAAAGTTAATGTCAGAACAATGTTTCTGTCAACTTCAATTGCTCTTAAATTCTATCTTTTTTGTTTAATTTAATTTTAGAATCATAATAATTAAGAAGTATTATATCTGACATCAGAATGATATTGATTAATTGTAATCAATTACTAAATGGTTGATTAAGGAATATACTGTCATCGATATTCTTTAAAAAAAAAATATTTATTTTTCTTTTGTAATGCATTATTATGTTGCTAATTATTAAGATTATATTTCTCAATTCATTGACGACAGTATATTTCTTAACCAACCACGTAATAATTAATTTTAATTAATCTATCACAATTCTGATATCAGATAGGGTAAACCATACAGTTATTGGCACCCCAACTTTAACTTAAAGAAATAGGTAAACAAGTCCTAATTTTATTACAAGATATACATGAGTCTAATGTTTGAAGGGTCTTCTAATTCATCTATGAAGTAAGACTTTAACAAACTAACCATAGGGAAGATTTAACAATTAAATCCACAGGGTGCCAATAACTAGACTTAGGACTTTTAACAATAAATATTGCCATATTGTAAAACTATTGAAATTTTGACCCAAAAAATACCTCTTCAGTCTTTATAAGGATAGATAAAGAGGAGATATAGGAAGTTTCTATTTGATCCCTATATAAAAAGTATTTTTTTTAATTTAACCACAGAAATGTAGTCTTAAGGGTGCCAATAACTGTACGGTTTACCCTATAATACTTCTTTATTATTCTAAAACAAAGATAGAATTTAATAATTAGACATGAAAAAATTTGTTTTAGTTCCTGAAAAAAAAATTTACCTTAACGCCAAGGCTATATTGTATTTTTGAACCAATTTTTTTTATTTCTACCGTATTTATCATGTTTTATTCCTTGCTGTCGTCAAATGTAAAGTTTTTTTATGGATAACCTCTTTTATTGTACTTTTTCATTCATATTTTTTTTTTTATTCTCCTTTATTTTAACACATTGTTTTTAACTTAACATTTAGTAATATTCTTATGTACCATAGAGGCTAAAAAGAAAAAAATGATCGAAGAGCTCATGTTAGATGTAAATAAATAAATACTTAGTCAGTTGAAAAAAAAAAAAAGAGATTAAAACAAAAGGAAATATTATAAATATACTAGTTAAAGAAATAAAAAAATCTGGTGCGTGCGCGCAACACACAACTTTCACTTACCAACTTACTTAGATAAGAAATTGACGTGTTTTGTTAAATATCATTTCCCAAAGTCACACATTTTTCTACATTCATATCTTATTTTTATTAATCGTTAAAGCCGTTTTTGAGTAAATAAAAAACCCCGTGAAAATGATACAAAATTTATTAAGGAAAGTCCCCCCTCCGGTTAATCAATTTTGATGAAATTTTTAAAGACATATCTCGGACATATAAATAGATCAAATACTAAGTTTAATCAAAATCGTTAGAGCCGTTTTTGAGAAAATCAAAAAAACACGTGAAAATGTTACAAAATTTATTAAGTAAAGTCCCCCCTCCGGTAAATCAATTTTGATGAATTTTTTACAGTCATATCTCGGGCATATACATACATCAAATACCCAGTTTGGTGACAATCGTGAAAGCCGTTTTTGAGTAAATAAAAAAAGCACGTAAAAATGATACAAAATTTATTAAGTAAAGTCCCCCCTCCGGTTGTTCAATTTTGATGAAATTTTTACAGACATATCCCGGGCATATAAATAGATCAAATACTAAGTTTAATCAAAATCGTTAGAGCCGTTTTTGAGAAAATCAAAAAAACACGTGAAAATGTTACAAAATTTATTAAGTAAAGTCCCCCCTCCGGTTAATCAATTTTGATGAAATTTTTACAGTCATATCTCGGGCATATAAATAGATGAAATACTCAGTTTAATCAAAATCGTTAGAGCCGTTTTTGAGAAAATCGAAAAAACACGTGAAAATGTTACAAAATTTATTAAGTAAAGTCCCCCCTCCGGTTAATCAATTTTGATGAAATTTTTACAGTCATATCTCGGGCATATAAATAGATGAAATACTCAGTTTAATCAAAATCGTTAGAGCCGTTTTTGAGAAAATCGAAAAAAACCTAAAAAGTTATTAAGTAAAGTACCCCCTCCCTTTAAGTAATTTTGATGAAATTTATGCTGTCACATCGCGGTCATATACCTACACTAAATACCCAATTTCAGGATCGCACGGTTTATAGTTTTTGAGCTAGTCTGTTCACACACACACACACACACACACACAGACCATTTCGCGGGACTTGGTCATTTCGACTCAGGGGACCCCAAAACGTGTATTTCCGTTGAAAACCGGAAGTCGAATTTTTTCACGATCGCAATACTTCCACTTACTATATATTTCATATATAGGTAAGTGAAAGTAAAAATAACAAAAGAGTTGCCTTATGAAAAAAAAAATTCTCAAGGATATTCGACCATAAGAAAATACCTTTCAAATGACGATCTGTCTATTTTTTTTTAAAGATTATTTTTATCAAATGTATTGTTATCAGATTCTCACGAGGCATAATAATGTTAACAACTTGAATTGTAAAGGCAGGAAACAGTAGTTGTAGGTTCACGTAACCCAAGGATATGCTGAATTGAATTAGAAAAATGAATAAGGAAGATTATTCTATGACAAAGAAAAAAGAATCAATACCTAGCATCGGAAATTGAAAATCGGTAATTTAATTTAAATTCCATTTAAAAATTAATAAAAAACATCTGATAAAAAAACTTAAACCGAATTTTCACCCATTTGATTTATCGACCATTCGAATGGTATTGAGCATTGTTTAAAATCAACCAATAACTCCCAAGTACTTACTACTCTTTCAATGCATCATGAAAACAGCCATAACTAAAAATTGACCTTTTTTTTTAGAAGTGACGTTGTAGAAGAGAGATCGACATGCCTTTGTAACTTTTTTAATTTTTTTTTTAACATTTTCATACATTTTTTCTAATATTGAATACGTAAAGCTATATGGTTTATCCTATATAAGAACATTTCGCATTTACATTCAAATAGAAGTATGGTAGAGTATGATCTGAGATTGTTATTTGGAATACGCTACGTAATATAAAACTATAATTAAATACTAAAAGTAACAGTAATTATAATGTTAAATAACAAGGACAATAACATTTTTAAATGTACAAAGAGATGTTTATAAAAGTATTAAAAATATATATGACTACTACCAATGCTCACTGATACTACCATTTACCTTATAATTAATTTCATCATTATTTGTTTTAAGTCAAGGCTATTTAACATAATTCATAAAAGCCTTTAAAGATAATTAGAGAGATGAAAAAAAAAAAAATGAAACGATTAAAGATAAACCAATATCTAGTCATAGATAACCACACCATCTTGATGGATGTAAGCCACCTTTCAAAAGGCGTAGAGCCACAATAATATCCTTTCATGAGGCAGACAAGATGAATCAGTAATGCCCCAGCCTTTGTAAAGATAAACTGATCCTATCTGTTCGTCTCAATTAGGGTGACATATTAGATAGCACAGCAACAAGTGTTCATCGGTGTAAGGTGGTTACATATGTGGTAAATCGAAGCTCTATTAATTTATTATATGAATAAACAGTACATGTCAAAGCTATGATTTTATTTTTATTTTTATTAAATTTGACACCCATATTAATTTAGTAAGTAATAGATCGAGAGAAACCTGTTCATTTATCCGATGGTGTAAAGCTAATAAGCCTAAAGTACAAAGTGACACAGATGGTTACTTCATACCCGTCCAGTTGTTTTTTGTTTTACGTCACTTTATGCCACTAAGGCTATCGGACGATGCTACAGTGAGAGTCCGAAATTTTGCCTATCCAGGTATAATTGGGATAGAGATCTTTAACGAGTACCTGACTTACAGTTATTACAGACATCATATAGGTTCTGGAACTCGATTTTACGTCCTATCCGAGGGACGGCATAGCCAAAGATTTTTTTACTCCCTTTAGAAAATCTTAGGGCCACCGCGGTACACGAACCAGCGACCTTTAGTATTACAGATTGCCTATACCACAGGTGACCCCCCGTCCAGTTGTAGGAACGTATCACTCCCCAAGTAAAAATCTAAGTTAGACCTCTCACCTCTTGTTCAATTATACCTATCCAGTTAACGTTTCATATATATATATATATATATATATATATATATATATATATATATATATATATATGGGGGTGGATGGGTCAAAGAGAACATGTGTTAAAAAAATATATATATAACTTAGTTTATGACAGACCGATTTCCATGAATTTTTTTCTTTAGTGACTTGAATTTTTTTTTTAAATATTTGGGAACAAATGGACAGTTCTCGAATTTCGCTCAAGGCAAATGGAAGGTATTCACACCGAACTCACCTGATACGGTTACCAACGAACATCATTGCATTTTTACTTGCTATATTTATTATAGTTGGCTAAAAATGGGTAATATTTGAGTGGTACCCTGAAATATACCGACTTGCAGTAATTTAAATTTTAAATAATTTATCTAATCCTATAAGATTCTATAAGGAAGGCAATCGATGTCTCTGTGGTCTACGGATACAACCGCAAACCCACCGTGACGTTCTGCTCTCGGTTAATGAACACCACAATTCCAAATCATTTCAAGCGATCGAATCTCAGCTACAGAACGAAGAAGCCGTGTATTTATTATTTCCTTAACAGAAAAAAAATGTTGTTTTTTTTTTTTTCAATAACCAAATTTTTCAAGAGTCTGAATATATATAATTTATAAAATTAACCTATCAACACCCAATGGTTCCACCTTATGCAAGAACTGTAATAAATGCAAAGTTACAAAGTAGAACGATAAAATAATAGGATGTTCCTATCTATCTACAGCCTCTTACAATAAATTACAAGCCAATTTCTATTATGTTTAAAGTAGAGTAATATCAGGGAAATATTTTTACTAACACGAACGGCACAATACAAGCAAAAGCTCGGATTGAATGCGATGTCGGTGGGGCAGTGGCAGCGTACCGCGCTTGAAACTCGGCAGAGTCGGGTAGTTACCCACAAGAAAATATTTAAATATAAATATATATCCAAAATTTTTGAAATCCTTTTTTTTTTTATTAGGCTTGATGCACCGCGACCACCTTGGGTCTATTGTGCGCATTTTGAAATCCTTACTGCAGAATTCTACTAGTCAATATAAAAAAAAATTAAATTTCACAAACTACCCATGTTTTTAGTAAATACCATAAAAATGAATAACTGCTGATTTCATTGATATTAGCAGGTGATAGAAAATAAGTTGAATAATAATTAAAGATAAAAGAGATCAGATAAATCACCAGCAGTTGTCCATTAATAAATAAGTATTTTCAAGGAAACCTTTCGGGCCTAGAATGAGATTCAGTTTGGCGGGAAATCGATTAAGGGCTCTAGGCCTAGTAGCCTTTGAGTGGTTTCTATCAAATGCGGCAAATATCATTAGATCGATCACTAAAGGCCTTCACCTTTCTAAAGACTCGATATTTATAAAGGAAAAAAAAAAGATTTCCATCTATATATCATACCACCTCAAGTAAAAATTATGTATAAGAAAAACATATAAAAAAGTTGAAGTGTATCTGTACTTTGTGAAATGTTAATGGAACACAGGGGAGTATGAGGAAGGCAAAAGGTGAGAAATATAATATGTCATTTCAAATAGCTCTAAAAGTTCTACTACACAAAACCAGAGTAGTTTTTTTTTTTTTTTTTTTACTTTCACTTACCTATATATGAAATATATAGTAAGTGGAAGTATTGCGATCGTGAAAAAATTCGACTTCCGGTTTTCAACGGAAATACACGTTTTGGGGTCCCCTGAGTCGAAATGACCAAGTCCCGCGAAATGGTCTGTGTGTGTGTGTGTCTGTGTGTGTGTGTGTGTGTGTGTGTGTGTATGTGAACAGACTAGCTCAAAAACTATAAACCGTGCGATCCTGAAATTGGGTATTTTATGTATATATATGCCCGCGATGTGACAGCATAAATTTCATCAAAATTACTTAAAGGGAGGGGGTACTTTACTTAATAACTTTTTAGGTTTTTTTCAATTTTCTCAAAAACGGCTCTAACGATTTTGATTAAACTGAGTATTTCATCTATTTATATGCCCGAGATATGACTGTAAAAATTTCATCAAAATTGATTAACCGGAGGGGGGAGTTTACTTAATAAATTTTGTAACATTTTCACGTGTTTTTTTTATTTACTCTAAATCAGCTTTAACGATTTTGATCAAACTGGGTATTTGATGTATTTATATGCCCGAGATATGGCTGTAAAAATTTCATCAAAATTGATTAACCGGAGGGGGGACTTTACTTAATAAATTTTGTAACATTTTCATGTGTTTTTTTGATTTTCTCAAAAACGGCTCGAACGATTTTGATTAAACTTAGTATTTGATCTATTTATATGCCCGAGATATGTCTGTAAAAATTTCATCAAAATTGATCAACCGCAGGGGGCACTTTACTTAATAAATTTTGTATCATTTTTACGTGCTTTTTTTATTCACTCAAAAACGGCTTTCACGATTGTGACCAAACTGGGTATTTGATGTATGTATATGCCAAATATGTGATAGCCAACATTTCATCAAAATTGATCAACCGAAGGGGGGACTTTACTTAATAAATTTTGTATCATTTTCAAGGGGTTTTTTATTTACTCAAAAACGGCTTTAACGATTAATAAAAATAAGATATGAATGAAGAAAAATGTGTGACTTTGGGAAATGATATTTAACAAAACACGTCAATTTCTTATCTAAGTAATTTGGTAAGTGAAAGTTGTGTGTTGCGCGCACGCACCAGATTTTTTTTTTTTTTTTTTTTTTTTTTTTTGTCACTTTGGAAATTATTAACTTACTAGCTAGGGTGCCCGGCTTCGCTCCGGTAATAACAGAAAAACTTTAAAATTAAAGGAAATATAGAACAAAATTAGCATCTTCTTGAAACTTCGGTTTTAACTTGGTATCAATATTAAGATTCGAGAACTGCAGATTCCGCCCAAATAAGGAACCCTGTATACTTTATAGGGGGTTGAAAATGGAAAATGAAGTATTAATTTTAATGAAACTTTGTCGAGTTATGCATCGTGTTTTATGGTTTCTGTAATTCTGAATCGAATAAGCCCATTCCAAGCAGTCAGCAGATAATAACTTATTAGATTATAGTTGAAAAATCTAATACCTCAGTTAAAGATATTATATTTCGAGTATAACTTAAGCGCCGAATACTGTGAAGATCCTATTAGATCCAGAAAAATCTGGTGCGTGCGCGCAACACACAACTTTCACTTACCAACTTACTTAGATAAGAAATTGACGTGTTTTGTTAAATATCATTTCCCAAAGTCACACATTTTTCTACATTCATATCTTATTTTTATTAATCGTTAAAACCGATTTTGATTAAATAAAAAAAACCGTGAAAATGATACAAAATTTATTAAGTAAAGTCCCCCCTTCGGTTGATCAATTTTGATGAAATGTTGGCTATCACATATTTGGCATATACATACATCAAATACCCAGTTTGGTCACAATCGTGAAAGCCGTTTTTGAGTAAATAAAAAAAGCACGTAAAAATGATACAAAATTTATTAAGTGAAGTGCCCCCTGCGGTAGATCAATTTTAATGAAATCTTTACAGACATATCTCGGGCATATAAATAGATCAAATACTAAGTTTAATCAAAATCGTTAGAGCCGTTTTTGAGAAAATCAAAAAAACACGTGAAAATGTTACAAAATTTATTAAATAAAGTCCCCCCTCCGGTTAATCAATTTTGATGAAATTTTTACAGTCATATCTCGGGCATATAAATACATCAAATACCCAGTTTGATCAAAATCGTTAAAGCCGATTTAGAGTAAATAAAAAAAACACGTGAAAATGTTACAAAATTTATTAAGTGAAGTCCCCCCTCCGGTTAATCAATTTTGATGAAATTTTTACAGTCATATCTCGGGCATATAAATAGATGAAATAGTCAGTTTAATCAAAATCGTTAGAGCCGTTTTTGAGAAAATCGAAAAAAACCTAAAAAGTTATTAAGTAAAGTACCCCCTCCCTTTAAGTAATTTTGATGAACTTTATGCTGTCACATCGCGGGCATATACCTACACTAAATACCCAATTTCAGGATCGCACGGTTTATAGTTTTTGAGCTAGTCTGTTCACATACACACACACACACACACACACACACACACACACACACACACACAGACCATTTCGCGGGACTTGGTCATTTCGACTCAGGGGACCCCAAAACGTGTATTTCCGTTGAAAACCGGAAGTCGAATTTTTTCACGATCGCAATACTTCCACTTACTATATATTTCATATATAGGTAAGTGAAAGTAAAAATAGAAACTACCGAAGATTCTTAGAAACTTTTTTTTAAGACTTTTCCTCCATTTCAATCTCCCTTAAGATATCCCCCCCGTAATTTGACTCTGCAGAACTCGAATCTTATTACTATTACAAAGTGAAAAGCAAAATTTCATGAAGGCACACTTTTTTCACCATATTTCTTTTTGAAGAACCAAGAGGGATGATAAACTCTTATTGAAAAAATGCTGTATTTGGAGTTAGTCATTTTTCAACCGGAATGCCTATCATACATAGTAATCAAAACAACTTATTTTTCATAACTACAATAGAACACTTTAAACTTTTTATTTTCATTTTATATTCAGTCAATTTATCTCTTTTTTTTATGTGTCTTTTTATTCGATCACTGTACTATTCAGAAATGTTCGCTCATATTGCATTAAATTTAGTTAAGTATACATTATATACTGATTAAACGTAATCTGTTGATCAATTAGTCTTCTTATGAGAAAATTAATTTTTTTATGAATCCAGTTGGTTTTCTAATTGATTGCAGAGATGTTGAATCATTATTTTATTTTGAAAGCAAAGGATAAACTAATTATTATCGCTTAATTTTTTAGTAATTTAAAAAGAACAACTGAGAAAATATATAACCTTTACAACCTCCCTGGATGAATGAACAATAAACATAGAGTGAAACGCACCCTAGCGCTTTCTGGTAGCCTGAAGCTCGAACTAAATCTTTCATTCATAAACTCGTATCTCAATCTAAGAGAGGCTAATTAAATGGTGCGAGAGCCTTAAAATTCCAGTCCTTTTCTCTTCAATTTCACACCCTTAAGTGAAAAACGGAAACCTTCTTCTCCGTTAGGGGGCATACAGTTACACGCTGACACAAATCTCTAAATCGTCCGTTGAGTCGTTTCTGAGCCTTATTGTACATTGTACACTTTGCTTTATAATATATATTGATTTTTAATTTTATTTATAAGGCTAACGAAGTGACGTCCATGAAGGAATTTCAATTTAACAGACAGTATTTGGACAGGTGAAATAATAGGGGTGGTAAGTAGTATATTTGAGTAAGGAACTACGAAACTAAGGGATTAATACAAATTTAACAAAAATAACTAAACGGGGTAAATAAGTAGGCTTTCGCAGATTGTATCCGAGAGATTCGGGAATGATTAGTAGGTATAAATACAAGAGTGTTAAACCATTATAAAGGCCTTTAGGTAACAAAAATTATTCAATTCTAGAAAATAGTTTCAGTTAGATATTTAGAAAGTTAATAATTGTTATTTTCTTGAGAAGAGCAGTTGTAGATTGGAGAGACGAATGGATGGATATATATGTTTTGTTGCAGGTTGCTGAATCTGTTTATATGAATATTTAATATAAGAATACTTGTTTTTCTAGCCCAATCGTTCTGTTTCTTTTCCGTCCCTTGCACGCCTACAATCTTAACAATCCCACTCAGAAATTCCGAGTGTTATTTTTTATTTACGTGTGGAATCACTTAAGAACTAAATCATTAATACTATTTGATTGCGCACATATTGATTACACAATAAAGTAAAGTAAAATATATAGTCAAGGTTGGGTTTCGAGATAGGCGATATGTGTACACCAATGTGAATGCTTGAATAGTAGGCGTGAGATCACGTGGGAGGCCAAAAAGTAGATGGATGGATAGAATGAACAAAGACAATGAAAGTTACATACAACAAACTAGAAAGCATTAATCCAAAGTAGGTTTATTCTAAACTCCTTAAGACCTATGGCATAAGGTCTACACGGTCAACACACACAAAATAAAGTCACATATATTATTTCTCAAGGCCTTTTTTTTTTTTTTTTTTTTTTCGTCGGTAAGCCATAAATTCCTTAATAACTAATCAAATTTCATGAATGAGGCATCATTTTAAAGCTTTCCTTAACCGCTACACCGAAAAATGTACAAATCATATATGTAATTCGATAGCGAATTACATAGGCAAACCCGAGAAATGGACGTAGAGGTTACTAAATTGTGTCAATCTTTTCAGGTTTTCAAGGAGAACATTTTCGGTCATATAAATTCTTTAGATTAACCCCTTCGTTGGCGAGTTGCGAAAACGGTCGTAGGGCTTTTTCAAACTTGCTATTTTTTTCACAAGCAAAAACATGCGATTTCAATCAATTGAATCAGCACACTCGCTTTTCGCGAAAACTCTATGTGTATTTAAGTATTCCGTCTTCTAACCTGATTAAACACATCTATTCTTTACTTCAACTCTCATATCAACACTCGCTCTATACGGTATGTACTTTAATTAAGTGGGATTTGAGTACGTAAGAGTGCGGATGCTTCGCACGGGTCGGCTATTGTAGATAAATTAAATATATATATATTAATATATATATATATATATATATATATATATATATATATATATATATATATTATTTAATTCAAAACATATAAAAGAAAGTTCCCAGCAGAATTCACATGACCATAATCGGACGATGCAACAATGCATTTTTCCTATCCAGATATAATTAGGATAGGGATCTTAAACGAGTACCTGGTACATACAGGATCGGGACCTCTTCGTACATCCCATCCGAAGGACGGCAAAGCCATGGATTCTTTAATCTCTTTAAAAAATCTTAGGGCCTCCTGGCGGAATGCGAGCCCGCTACCTTGTCTTTAGGCTGGCATAATATCATGTATATTTATTTATAATGTATAAATATATTACCTTCATTGACTAGTATACAAGAACATTGTTCGCGAGGTTAACTAGTCTATAATAAAGCGTGATAAGAAAAAAAAAAAAAATCTATAGTTAAGGGATACATATTTCAGCTTTACAGTATATTTTACCGTAAAGGTCCTTTAAGGTAAAATATACGCTAAGTCGAAGGGGGCTATAAACCCGACGTCACGTAAAATTATTGGTAAGTGTTAGGAGCACATATTCAAGATATTGCCTCTCCTTATGGAGTTAGTGTAACGAAGCTTTCATAACGCTATTCAGCTTGAAGGCAACATTTATTGAAGTCGCCATAATATTGAGGTAGCCTTCTTTGGTCTCACAGTATCCAACTTCCAATGCCACACACCATTGTCCTTTCCATACTTTTACTTCTTGAAAGACCGAAGCCCAGACTCCCCAGCGCCGAAGTGAGGTCACCCCGTGACCAAAGTCCAATCTGGAAGACGCCGTATATCCTTGTACCGCGATCAGGTCAGGGTCCCGTCCTTGAGGAACACCTGGCACCAACTATCTGCTGGTGACTAGGTAAGGGACACCGGGTCGATCGGACCTCTCTCCGGTCCTCGAAGACATTCTGCCATAAATTAATATGACGAAATTCCGAGTGGGAGGGAGGTTGAGGTAGAAGAAAATGTCAATGGTCCGACCATATGACGATATTGGGTCATATTATGTGTACTGATCAAAACATATGTTTTGAATACAAATTGATAATATACAAAATTTAATCAAAACCAGATATTCTTATACATACATGCACAGTGCTAAGTGATTAAATCAAATTTCTTTACTTTTCGGGGCACGACTTTTAAACTTGGCACAGTAATGGTATAAAATTAGGTTTTCATTATTAAGCGTTCAACGTTCGTAAAAATACCGAAATAGGGGCTACTGATTGCGGCAATTAAACCGACTGAATAGATCTTATCAATAATGAGATCATACAGTTCACTAATTCTTAACAACCGATTAAGAAATATTTAACGCAAATTATAACTATATTTCAAGATAACGCCTGACTTTTATACTTATTCACTACGAATAAATCGCTTTCATGCTTCATTTTATACAATTATCCCATTTTGGGCTAAATTTGACTTCAACCACTTTTTCAAGGAGTAGACAGATATAAGTCAGTCGTTTGAAAGGAGATTGCCAAAATCGGAATAACTGAAAATTTTACATAAGAAGCATATGTTATGATAATTATTGCGGTTTCACAAATGTATAAAAGACTCTTTATTATACAGCGTTAAATATTGGAGATGAAATCTTTTTTTTTTTTTTTTTTTAAAGTCTCAAATCATATTAGGTTAAAAAAACATAGTTTCATCATTAATGTTTAACACTGGAGAGCAGTCAATAAATAGCGACTAAAAAGCGCAACGATCATATCATAGTATATGCCCCTCCTGTTAATTTAAGTTTTTGTTTTTGTATTATCAACTTCCTTCCGAAGGAGCGACAAATATCCCTCTTCTCATGGAAAAAGTAGTTATGATGGTGTAATACGATTTGAAGCTTTAAAAAAAGCCAAAATAACAATTTTGCGGAGGACCTAGATTCAATGCCCGGCCGTTGTTCAATATTTTCTATTCCATTAAAATGATATAGAAATTATAAATTAATTATTTACAAATAAAAAATGAACAAATTTCAACATATAAATTTCAATTATGGTTATAAAAAAATTAAGGTATAAGTATCTCTATGTTGAATCTACTCCTGGGCAATATGGCGCCGTTTAGTAAGGTCCCCATATATAAACTGAAAAGGATCCTTTTAGGGGTTTATCTATTTCAGAAGAGGGAGTCTAGCTAGCGAGTTAGAGTTTATCCTCCCGAAATAGACAACATAGTAACTTAAGATATCTTTATGACAATTAATGAAGTGACAAGGAAGAGGCTGTTTTTACATAAAGGTTTTACATAGAGAAACATATGTTTGGAAAGGGGCTGAAGCATATGGCAAGGACATGAAAAAAATGGGAACATGGTAGATTGAAAAGATGAGAAAAAAAAATAAGAAAGTGGGAGAGAAACAGATTCGATTTCAAGTACCTGAGGCAACTTCACACCTGTCTCCAGTTCTGCTATTTTACAACAGTTCTTTCCTAGAGCTGTTGGCTTTTCAAATAAATACTTAAACTATATAAATATTCTAATGATACAGAGAGGTAGACACTTTCATTCGAATGCTATTCATACATAAGAACTATTTCTTACGATTAATGGTTTGGTTACACAGCAACATTTAACAGATTTTTTCCCTCTGAACCAGATCCAGCTGGACTATTTCATCCACTACACTCTAGATCATCCCAAACTCCTCCGGATGGTCACGGTAACGGTAGGGCCGCCGACAGATCGTGACTCCGAGGTTTAGCCGGAGGGAATCAGGTCGCAGCGACCTCAGGGTGCGTGCCAAGATGCCGGCAAAGTGGAAACGCAAGCTTCTAGCAGGTCATTGGTAAATTTTGACCTTCGCAGTTCTTTCGGTCAAGGAATTGGCTCGTGATTTATGATTTTATCACACAAAGAATTTTCAATTAATGTCATTCTATAAATGTTATGAGTAATATTGATGTGCACGCCATATAGGATAAAAAGTAATTCATATTTCAATATTTTTATTCTGACATTATGTATAGATATCATGAAATATTGTTGTTAATGAAAACCCGTATATTTCTTTAGTTAAGTAGACGTTCCTTCAGTAGATGGGAAATAATTATTTAGATAAAAATAAACTTTTTTTTTTTTTTTGTGAAGAACAAATAAGGAAGAAAAACACCCTTATATTTTATAAGGTTTATTTAGGAAAAACGATGGGAAGTGATTTAGTTAAATTATTAAAGCTTACATGAAGAAATTAAATATAATTTCAAACCGTCACGAATTTTTGAACAATGGTCCCTATTACAATATTATAGTTTTTTTTAATTTTACTTAAACAGATTAAAAAAAAATAAAAAACTTTAACTGCCCAAAAGGTTCATTTTCCCCCCATAGATAGATAGATAGATAAAAGCTTTATTCAAAATAAATTTACATTCTCTCCTAAAATTAAAAAAATAAAAAGCCTATTTTGGCATGGTATAAAACCGTCTGCCAAGAGCTGCCCATAATAATAATTATACAATAAATCTACTATAATACGAACAACATGCCACAAAAGAAATAAATAACAAATCCATAAAAAAATAAAATTAAATTAATAAATACATCTATTGCATCTAGTCAAATAATTTTAGGAAATTATTTTTAATCTATACAAAAAATAAATGAATAATTAACTTAATAGGTGGTATATGAATAGTATAAATATTTCGTTACTGTATTAAGATAAATATTTTGATATACATATTTTGCAAATGTTTACCTAGAAGGTGTTATGTATTATACTGTTCGATCAAAAACATTCTGTATTTATATGCTGACAGGTGGTATTGATATAGACTATTCCAATCTTTTCCATTTAAAATTTCTATTAATTCGTTTAAATTAATCAAAGTTTTTTTGAAAAATTTATACCTGTATTCATTTAGAATTGGACAAACAGCCACATAGTGATATAAATCTTCAATTACATTCAAATTGCAGAGTGTACACATTCTTTGATCTTCACTTCTCATAACACTGTTGTTAAGGGACACTAATTGCCCTCGCAATTTGAATATTATCTTGATAAATTTCATTTTATTTAAATCTGTTATATAATGGCTGTCACCTAAATCACTGTTAAATTCTTTATAGAGTCCGTGAAAATTAGACGCCCTAGCTTTCGCTATCATATCACCCTTAAAATGAGTTTTTAATTCATCTATAATGTTTGCTACTGTTAGGTTATTGTCATATTCTAATGAAATATTTTTTCTATTAAAGAACTGGGAGTTTTCATTGTGCCAAAATAATTTCTTTTTAATAATTTCTGCGGCCAAAATTCATTTTCCCCCCATAATTAACTACTTTAACTTAATGAAATTGAGAGGGCATTAATTCCTTCAACAATCAATTGATACACTAACCTCATTTCTGTACTGTACCTCATTCCAGTTTCTAATTTTTTTTAAAAGAGCACATTTAAAATTACAGATTGGTACTTATGGATGGGAATGGCAGATAGAAAACTTTTCTTACATTTTCTAATCTCTGTTTTTTGTTGGTTTTTTTTTTTTTTTTTTTTTTTTTTTTCGTGATATTTCTGTTAACACGTATTTACGAGACTGGTTAGTACGTAGTAGTAGAAAGTATTAACGACATGTTTATGAGCGTAATTTTCCTTCATTTCCGAAAGCGTCAAGCACAGTTATAATTAACACGTTAGGTGCGGCGGCGTATTTTAGGGGTATCCAGAATGGAACGGTATCGGTCCCCAAGGTCCGACTGCTGTGATGAGCCACAGACGATATCGGGCGTCGGGGTCCGAAGGGAATGCTTCGACGAAAGCGTTATTTATTGACTAAAAAATGAATTAAATGAACGCCTCAAGGGCATTATCTCTAAGGATTGGAACTAGACATAATAGACGCGGAAAAGGCCGATACAGGATTTACGTCATACCATATCGAAAATCGGACCTCGGAGTCCGATTCTAGAAAACAACAGAATTTCAGCTGTTAGCAACATTTTCTGGAATAAAATGCAATAATCTCATTAAAAGTCGACTAAACTGAGTGTGTGAAGTTTTCGGACTTTCGGACATTTTCATGTGAAAATCGGATGTTAAGAAGGGAATGTAAGGAATCGGACCGATGCCGCACCTAACGTGTTGATCAAGGCTAATCAATATTTTTTAGATCGCAGCTTTCAGCTTCCGTTATCATCAATCCCCCTTTAGGGGTAAACAAAAGTCTAACGAGTAGATCCTTAAGTAAAAAAACGGAGATCGGAACCATAAAAACCACAAGTTTTAATAAATATAAACAAGGTACATTGTAAATTAGTATTTGTCTAAGTTATTTATAAATAACTACTTTTTAGGGTCTGGCCACACATGTCCGCACCGTAGCAATAATATAGGTTATGTTCAGAATATTTTTAATTTAACTTACATATTACCTTTAGTTATGCCTAAAGTTCAGGCCACACATGTCAGACACAGGCCACTTTAGGCCTAACTAAAGGAAATATGTAAGTTAAATTAAAAATATTCTGAACATAACCTATATTATTGCTACGGTGCGGACATGTGTGGCCAGACCTTTATCCGTATCGTGTTATAAAGAAGATGGCAAGCGGGATAACAATATCATCTGCCATTTCCATCCGTAAGTACCTAAAGATTTTCATAGATCAGCTTGTCCTGTCTTTGAATTTGTTATACTTAACTAAATTTCCAATGCGAAACACCCAGAAAGAGCTCATTCATTCAACAAACGGGAAGGATTGCTGAACGAGCAATCGTTCAAGGCTCGTAATTACGTTGTGGTCTTTGGGCGTTCTGGAATTTTAAGTTTTGGCATCCTACGTCGCAAACCTACGACATCCTGCGCCTCACCGTTACCTTTATTATCCCCAGTTCAACCATTTAAAAGGAATCTGCAACACTACAACCCGTTTTGAGATTAGTTATAACCAAAAGAGATTCTCATAGTAATGTTCTTCGATTTACAAGTACCATGCGCCAATTTTTGCGTTGTATTGCTGATTCCATTGATTCTACGATCCCCTGATTTCGTTATGGGACAAATGGATCCAGTTGAACTATTAAACGACTGTATGAATGCCCACACATGAGGAGGAGATATTGAGCGAAGGGAGAGACGCAAGAGAATGGAACAAATACAATAGGCATCACGTAGAGCCAACTGTCAACTGTCCGGCAGTAATTCAGTTTAGTTCCAGAGCGCCTTCAACCATCCCCCCCTGTAAATATTCTCCGTATAGCATATCGTTAGTAAATTTGCAAGTAATTTTTACTTTCACTTACCTATATATGAAATATATAGTAAGTGGAAGTATTGCGATCGTGAAAAAATTCGACTTCCGGTTTTCAACGGAAATACACGTTTTGGGGTCCCCTGAGTCGAAATGACCAAGTCCCGCGAAATGGTCTGTGTGTGTGTGTGTCTGTGTGTGTGTGTGTGTGTGTGTGTATGTGAACAGACTAGCTCAAAAACTATAAACCGTGCGATCCTGAAATTGGGTATTTAGTGTAGGTATATGTCCGCGATGTGACAGCATAAATTTCATCAAAATTACTTAAAGGGAGGGGGTACTTTACTTAATAACTTTTTAGGTTTTTTTCGATTTTCTCAAAAACGGCTCTAACGATTTTGATTAAACTGAGTATTTCATCTATTTATATGCCCGAGATATGACTGTAAAAATTTCATCAAAATTGATTAACCGGAGGGGGGACTTTACTCAATAAATTTTGTAACATTTTCACGTGTTTTTTTTATTTACTCTAAATCGGCTTTAACGATTTTGATCAAACTGGGTATTTGATGTATTTATATGCCCGAGATATGACTGTAAAAATTTCATCAAAATTGATTAACCGGAGGGGGGACTTTACTTAATAAATTTTGTAACATTTTCACGTGTTTTTTTGATTTTCTCAAAAACGGCTCTAACGATTTTGATTAAACTTAGTATTTGATCTATTTATATGCCCGAGATATGTCTGTAAAGATTTCATCAAAATTGATCAACCGCAGGGGGCACTTTACTTAATAAATTTTGTATCATTTTTACGTGCTTTTTTTATTTACTCAAAAACGGCTTTCACGATTGTGACCAAACTGGGTATTTGATGTATGTATATGCTAAATATGTGATAGCCAACATTTCATCAAAATTGATCAACCGAAGGGGGGACTTTACTTAATAAATTTTGTATCATTTTCACGGGGTTTTTTATTTACTCAAAAACGGCTTTAACGATAATTAAAAATAAGATATGAATGTAGAAAAATGTGTGACTTTGGGAAATGATATTTAACAAAACATGTCAATTTCTTATCTAAGTAAGTTGGTAAGTGAAAGTTGTGTGTTGCGCGCACGCACCAGATTTTTTCTAATGTTTACATGGGCTTAAAAAACTTCAGAACTCTAAAATAGAAATTGTAAGTAAGGGAACAATAATTACGAAGTAAGAGTTGGTTAAAACAGAAACGTAACTGCCCCTCCCCTCATGATGGACATTACTCTCCATTAGAAAAGAGAGTGTAACAATATATATATTTCTATAGATGGTTTTGCAAAATTTACAATTTATTTATGAATATAAACTGTTTATAAAAACTCTTGGTTCGTGTAAAGAAATGAAATAAATAAAACAAATTATTTAGGTCATACTTTGTTTATACATTTAAGACATCGCAGTATAAATTCAAAGAGGTAGACATCTGGAAAAAATACTTATTAAGAAAATGAAGGAAACAGTTTTCGACTTGATTTTCAAAAAACCTATTTATTGACCTGTTTGGTTTATAAAAATTATTGTATGGTATATCTTTTAATGATATTTACTGAGTGAGAATTCATAAAAACGATGATTACCTTCTAGTAATCATTCCACTAATTGGTATTAAAATTCTGTAGATGTCAGAGTATTGCAATACCTGCACCAAAAACTGTTCAAAATGGTCCTCTTTTGATTAGCTAAAATTATAATTATAAATGAGCTGTTGGATTTTTTTTTCTTAAGGATCAAATGAGTTTAAGGTTAGTAATTACAACAAAGCTATTGTAAAATTAAAATGTTTAAAATAAAATCATGTTTTTTTTTTAAATAATGAAAAAGTTGGTGGGAAAATAAATAGGAAGGAGGGAATGCTATAAGTACTACAAACGCTTAGTGCTACGATGTAATAGATTATTAAACAATAACTGTAAATTTCTTAACATATTTCTTGCGTAGTATTCATATTCACATTACATATTTTACATATTATATTTTCAGTACATTAAAAAATATACTTTTAGTTTTTACATTTTGATTTTAAAATAACTGCGCCATAATTAATAAAATTATCTCATATGATCCTTAACAAAAAATCACTACAACAGTTTATTTATAATCATTGTTTTGGCCAACACGTAAATACTTTAGTTAGTGTACAAATTATGCAATACAATACAAATATTATAAATGTGTGCATTTAAGAGTATTGGCCACTTACACAAAAGGCGTAATAGTCAGGCACTATCGTCTAATTCCGTACTCAGTTCGGCTCGAGCTCCCGGTACGGCAGTACGTACGTGAAGAGATTTTATTTTCTGCTTATTATGTCTGTCCACAATGGGCCATTGCAGATCAGCATGTATGAAAACTTTTATTGATCTGGCCAGATCGAAGAATTGGTTTTTTCCAGCCAGCAGTCTCCATCTTCCAGGGAAGAGTTTTTTCTTTAATTTAATAGACTATTGCTAACTTCCTTTGTATTATGAATTTTTTTCTAGTTGAAAGAGTTTTCTTATATTATTTAATAGCCTATTAAAAATTAAATTAATGAATAAATTAAAAACTAATGAACAGTATTAATTTTAGTTATTTAACACGTTTGATTTAAGTGTTACATTACTCTTAATGTGATATTAACATCACCAAATATTCTTTAATGTATTTTTTTAGAAGGTAAAGTTTTATTTATTTTTTCCACTATTATTTACAATTAAAATTAGCTTAACTGCTATTCGAAATATGTTTATTTATTTTATTCTTTTTTTTTTACCCTTCTAAATTCCTTAATTTTTAAAGTTTTGTTTTATTTTTAATTTACCAGCCTATGGAAGGCCGGCGGAATTGGTGTATTAAAAATATAATTTTTTTGATCGCCCACCGCCGCCACAATCATAATTTGAAAAATTTAAATGACGACCGTTATGAATATTTTTTGGAGCAGGCAATGACATCTACTCTTCTGTGACATCTACAGAATTTTAATAAAAAGTCAATTGGATGATAATTACAGGAGGGTATACTGATCCAGCATATATTTTCAAAAACATTCCATACAATATTAGTTTGATTTTTATAGCTGAAACAGGGCAACCAATGGAATTTACTGAGGATCAAAGAAAGTTGAAAACTGTTTTAATCATTTTCTCAAAACGAGTTTTTTTTTCAGATGCCCACTCCTGTATTGAGGTTGAGAAGTATTAAGTCCGCACTCAGTCGATACCACAAGAGAGAACTGCTCGCCGTTCTGTTACTATCGCTAAACAGCAGGAATATTGATTAATTTTTTTCATTAAAAATAAGTGGGGCAGGTCAAGAAATTAAAAAAATTAGCTGTCCCACTCTTGCTTTGATAGTGCGATATGTCAAAAACTAACTTTCCAAAGAACTACATGTCGCAATCTCATCGTGGTGAGCATATGTTCGCCGAGAACCTCGATCTCGAAGAAACTAACAGGGCCTCAAATGGCAAGGTTAATTTATTTATTTATACCCTCCCCCTACTATCGCCCCTACCATGAAATAATCTTTTTTTGGAATAATACTTAAGGCATTGATTTCGAAATAAATTTTTGGACGTAATTAACGTTAAAGCAACCAATAAGCAAACACAATATTTTTTAACTAAGCGGAAAAAAAAATCTTTCCTGAAATAAATAGCGTGTTCAAGGCAAGTATCTACACATATCTCGTTAATATATTGATGTTTCCTAATTCATCTTACCTGCTGCTTTTCTCTATATTTTTTATTTTCTTTGTGTCAATAGTTTATTAGCTAAACAAACCATTGCAAGTAAAAGAGAGTAAGAAAAATTAAATTTTTGTTTACTTTCTAACGACAGTGGTGACCATAATATTTGATTTTTTTCATTCCTTCCACCCATTTTAAATGTTCAGTTAAAATTTTGTTTAAAAAAATTGTACTGAAGCATAATATACACCATTATCATTTTCCAATGTGACAAATAACAGTTTATTGTGAGTCTGTATTACTCTGGAATCAACAAGGCTTGATGAAGATCCACATGTTTAGATAGAAACGAGGGCTCTCCAAATAAAAAAACTTTTGAATTTTTGAACAAAATTTTGATCCAACACAACGCTACAGCCAATTGTTATTAACAATTCGAGATTAGCATTCCCCTAGCGGCTGAGGATGCAAATGATATCTCTACGGATTCCCACAGCCTTATCGTTCAAAACATTCAATAAAAATGAGATAAGATGGTTCAGCAAACTCTTAAGAAAAAAAAATGCAGTGACCTCTAAGGCTATCAAAGAGAATCCGTTATGACCCATATAAAGCAATGACAACGCAAGATAAGTAATCAAACCTCATCTTGAAATCTCTATATTTTTTTTTTTAACGGTTAATAGCTATCGTACAAAACATTGATGAAAAATACTTAGCATATGTCTAAAATGAATAAATATGTTTTTTTAAGGTTCAACAATTTATTATTTCCTAAATAGCAAAGAGCCACTCTCTACAAAAAGAGGGCCCCGTTCCCCAAGCAGATATTTAAGTTATGTAAAAATGAAATTTTAATTTTGACATAAGTCAACAATACACGTTTCTATATTATATGCATTTAAAGCAAATTTGTTTCAATCATATACGAGGGTCATATTTCTGAGGTTGGTAAGAGAGTTAAATCCACGTTTACTCTTTTAGTGCATCATTAAAGCAGAGTTGGGTATATTCATATTAATAAATACGAATTTAACTATATCGGAATTTTTATGTGATTATGAAAACAAATCTATTCATAACATTATTATTATTCACATTTGTGAATACGAATAAAATTACGTTAATTAATTATCCTTAAATACTGACACTAAAATATGTAATAGTTATAGATGTATTCAAAAATAAACATTTTAAACCTAATAAAAAAAAGATGTGGTGTGAAGCGCGCAACACACAATACTTTCCCTTACTATACATTTCATATACAAGTAATTGAAAGTAAAAAATATTTAAAATAAAAGCATTTTTAGGATGATTGAATATAAAAAATTTCAAAAACTTTATCTTCATCTTTACAGCTCTTCTTCATTCTTGAGTTTCGACCTATACATGTGACGTTTGTTGTAAACCTCAAATAAAAGTAGATTCCACGACTATATTATTGGTGTAATATTAATTTACATGGCTGATCCTAATTAAGGTAAGAGGTATATGACATAGTCCAGTTTTACTTATTAAACATGCCGAAGATTCTATAATTGTTACAACTAAAATCAATTAAGGGTTCGATTCCCGGCCGTGGTCGAATCTTTTATCTTCTAATAAAATAATTTAAAAATTATAAATTAATTATCTAACGATAACTAATTACTACATAACAACATACAATGTATATATTTGACGTATGTCAACTAGATCCCGTCTGTCTGGACATTGTTCAGCCCCCCAGTACTTCGCTACAATGTGGCGAGACCTGGAGGGAGGGATCACAGAAGAGAAAGATTCGATCACGATCGGAACGGACTCACGGTTAGCTCAGTGGTAAGAGCGCTGCGACGTAGATGCAGAGGACCTGGGTTCGATTCCCGGCCGTGGTCGAATCTTTTATCTTCTAATAAAATAATTTAAAAATTATAAATTAATTATCTAACGATAACTAATTACTACATAACAACATACAATGTATATATTTGACGTATGTCAACTAGATCCCGTCTGTCTGGACATTGTTCAGCCCCCCAGTACTTCGCTACAATGTGGCGAGACCTGGAGGGAGGGATCACAGAAGAGAAAGATTCGATCACGATCGGAACGGACTCACGGTTAGCTCAGTGGTAAGAGCGCTGCGACGTAGATGCAGAGGACCTGGGTTCGATTCCCGGCCGTGCTCGAATCTTTTATCTTCTAATAAAATAATTTAAAAATTATAAATTAATTATCTAACGATAACTAATTACTACATAACAACATACAATGTATATATTTGACGTATGTCAACTAGATCCCGTCTGTCTGGACATTGTTCAGCCCCCCAGTACTTCGCTACAATGTGGCGAGACCTGGAGGGAGGGATCATAGAAGAGAAAGATTCGATCACGATCGGAACGGACTCACGGTTAGCTCAGTGGTAAGAGCGCTGCGACGTAGATGCAGAGGACCTGGGTTCGATTCCCGGCCGTGGTCGAATCTTTTATCTTCTAATAAAATAATTTAAAAATTATAAATTAATTATCTAACGATAATTAATTACTACATAACAAGCGTTTTTTATTATTATTCACACTTGTGAATACGAATAAAATTACGTTATATAATTTTCCTGAAATCCTTTTAAATACAATCAATCGTATCAACAAAAAATGCGAATACTGACACTAAAATATGTAATAGTTATAGATGTATTCAAAAATAAACATTTTAAACCTAATAAAAAAAAATCTGGTGTGAAGCGCGCAACACACAACTTTCACTTACGAACTTACTTGGATTAGAAATTGCCGTATTTTTCTATAATATGTAAACGCCATTCCTTAATTTCAAACATTTTTTCTCGTTTATATGCTTATATTTGTATATCTACATAAGTTATAGAGTATCTGTGTTGCAAAACTTGGTAGTTCTCAGTACTTTTCGATTCATTAATCCTTATTTCTTTTTTTAAGGGACCTAATTTCATCAAATGTCGTTTTTTTTTACTGGTTGCTCGTTTTGACAAAATTTATTAAGTAAAGTACCCCCTCCTTTTGACCAATTTTGGTGAAATTTTAGCTATCACATCACGGGCATATCAATACATCAAATACCCAGTTTGATCAAAATCATTAAAGCCGTTTTTGAGTAAATAAAAAAAAAACACCTGAAAATGAGCCAAACCTTACTAGATAAAGTGCCCCCCTCTGTTTGACCAATTTTGATGTAATTTTTGCTGTCAAAACGCGGGCATATACATACACTAAATATCCAATTTAGGTACGTACGGCACCAAAACATGTATTTCCGATGAAAACCGGAAGTCGAAATTTTTCACGATCGCAATACTTTCCCTTACTACATATTTCATATATAGGTAAGTGAAAGTAAAAAATAATAAAAAAATGAAAAAAAAAATAAATAAAAAAAGCATTCTTAGGATGATTGAATATCAGGAATTTCAAAAACTTTATCTTCATTTTTACAGCACTTTCGACCTAAACATAGGGTTTTTGTTGTAAACCTCAAATAAAAGTAGATTACACTGCTAATTTATTGGTGTAATATTATTGATTTACATGGTTAATCCCCTTTAAGGTAAGAGGTATATGACATAGTCAAGGTTTTTTTAAACAGTCCAGTTTTAATTATTAAACATCTCGAAGATTCTATTCTAGTTACAACTAATATAAATTTAGCGTTTGTTTTTACTATGACGATTCTGTAGGTGTGTGAATTGGAATAGATTGTTATCGTAAACCAAGGTAATATATTAGATCACCATTTGTCAGTCCTACACCTATAGAACCGCCATATTTTTCTCCTCTTTTATGACAATATTGCTGGACTAATGATAAGACTTGAAAAGTGCATGCATCGAACAGTATCAATCAGAATGTTAGGGTACCGCAATATTATTATTTATTTCTAGAAGGTCAGAGCGCAGTTGGAACAGAATGGGCTGGTTCGTTTCTCGCTTCGTGGAGCAGCGATCATTTCCAGGCACTCCCACGAGAACAATTTCATGATCCCTATTCTCCAACTAAATGGACCGGTAACATCGCAGTGGCAGAACAAGAGGAAACGTCATATCACGTATCTCTAATTGTCTTTACGACAATTAGAAAATAACAGAACTAATCTGCTAGATAAAATTATACACTCTCATGAGGATAAATTAAAGATTAATTGAGGAAGGAACAGGATGTACATTGACGTATTGATAATAACTGGTTTCACAAGCCCCAAGGATCTTGCCTCGTGTTTCCGACTCGACTCTCTCACATACGGCACTTCCCGTTTCTCCTTCATTGGATCCATTTAAAGGAAGCGGTCCAGCATTGGTTCGTTCCGACATACCTATTTAGAAATAGTAACGCTATTATACCCACTTGGGCAAAGGAATGGAGGAGAAACTTCAACCTTACATTTAAACATGGACTCCATAGAATAAAGCCAAGGTCCCTGAGCTTACCCCCTTTACCGTTACGAAATACAACAGGATATGCTGGTGCGTTTAAGGATATAAATAATGACGGTTGGTGCGTATGCTTCATTGTTTTTTTAACGAAATATTTAATAGGATAGAAATTTAATGAAAGTTGAAACAAAGGATTGTAACTGCGATCAACAAATTGGGGAAAATCCTCACCGGTAGAATGGACAATAAAAAAAAAATTAGTAATTAAACTGCGACATAAACTTCGATATAGTTTGATAACAGGGCCGGAAAATTTTGAGGAACTATTTATTTTTGGCGTAAGTAAAAAATATTTATTCACATTTTTCCGTCTCATTTACCGACCTAGAGAGAGTAGAAATAATATGAATTTTCTGTGTTTCTGTATATTCCTATGTTAATATACATCAAGAAGGTTATATCTCAAAAAACATGTTCAGAAGAGTGGATTTTAAGTTCAAAAAGATAATTTAATATTTTAAAGGTAGAGTAGAAATAATATGAATTTTCTGTGTTTCTGTACATTCCTATGTTAATATATCGTTGACTACCTTCAATGTTATATCTCAAAAAACATGTCCAGAAGAGTGGATTTTAAGTTCAAAAAGATAATTTAATATTTTAAAGTGATATAAGCTTCAGATTGAACTTTTTAAAAAGCTGCTGTTCGTGATCATCTTGGATAATTTCATACTTTTTTTCTCTGGTGTTTGAAGAAGAAAATATAATGTAAAATGTCAGAAGACTAAATTGTCCTTATCGATTTATAACATTATTGTTAAATAATTCATAGATTGGGCTTAGTATTGAGCTAAAAATTTGACCATCTTTAAACAATTTACAACGCGATATCAGAATATATCGTTAACTCAAAATAGCCGATTTTTGAGATATGACGTTGAAAGGAGTGAGCGATAAGCGATAAGTAAGCGATAAAAGTACACGAGTGGCAAATTGAAAAATTATTGCCCTTCGGAAAATCTATATTTGGAAAACGCACCTCTGGGACATTAAGGGGTCGGAAGCGAAAAAATAAATCAGCCCCAAATTTTTATTAATTGTTACTGAGTATTAATTAAGACATTTTAAAAGTTGAAAAATTTTTTTTTTTCATTATATTATCGAAAAACCTGGTGGTGGAGCTGCTGCTAAATGCTGAACAAGTTATCTTAGACGCAAAAAGTACTTACGATGGAGGATGGCATGATTGCAATTAAGAACGGACTACATACTTGGAACAGAGATTACCTGTAACAAAAATTATGAATTATTAGACATCAAATGAAAAAATTAACAAAATATTTTTTTATCTCTAAAATATTATATCGATAATGCTTTATTATTACAGTATTTATAAGAAGGGTTCCCAAAACAAGTATATCAACTCTGTAAAGAATTCAAATCTTGCGAACAGCATCAAAAAGTCAATGTTTAAACCACATTAAATACAATATACCAACATATATATATATATATGAACCATGTTCCCTGTTTAACTCGATGAAATGAATGATATATCCTCAATTTGTCGTGCATATATTTATGTTTGAATTATAATAAATTGGATTGATTATAATAATCTGATCGGCCTGATTGGCCGACATATTGACATATATCGCCTCGTCCATTATAAAGATCGTGTGAGGACGGGAATTCCATTTGCATATTAATTTCCAGTTCGACGACCTGAGATCCATCACTGCATGTCCCTCTGCAAGTGAAAGTAAGGATGGACTCTTTGGTATCAACCTCAGCCTTTAGAGGCTGTCTGTCCAATTAATATTCTTTGACGGCTTTCATTCGTCAATTTCTTATTAAATAATTGCTTTCATGATCTTGATACCTTAGTATACAATAAATAATGTATACTAGGAATCGATAAAATCCTGTATTAAAGTGTCTCATAATTATAATAAGAAAATCTGCCAAGAAGAATCGGGATAGGTTCCTTAAAATTCCAATTTGGTTCCTCATTGCGTAGATATCAAGTGTAATGTTCCAATTTAGAAATTTATTGATCAATTTTTATATCTCTAACTACCGTAAAACGATGTGACTTTGTGACTAATGGGGTGACTTTGTGACAAGCCTATTTTTCTACAGTTTGTGATTTTCCCTCCTTAAAAAGAATCAGGTTAGGCAATTCAGAGTACCTTTCAGGTAATCAGTAATGTGCTGCAACCTACTGGCTACATATAACTTCTTTCATTTCATTTATCATGGTGCTTTATTTCAAATTTTCAAGTAAATGAAAACAATCAAGCATATATGAAATAAAGCATCATGGTAATTGGAATGAAGAAGTTATATGTGGCCAGTAGGTTGCAGCACATTACTGACCAACTGACAAGTACACTGAATTGCCTAACCTGATTTTTTGTAAGGAGGGAAATTCAAAAACTCTAGAAAAATAGGCTTGTCACAAAGTCACCCCATTAGTCACAAAGTCACCTCGTTTTACGGTAATCTTTTTTTAATACTGTCATAACCGGTTTTCACAACGTTTCGGGCATTCTCTACTATACATTACTGTTAGTTATAATGATGAAAAAAAATATATTTTTTTAAATCAATTTGTTAATATGAAAATATTATTTGTTAATATCAATTTGTTAATATGACACTGGCAAGTGGGTTTTTTTTTATATAACCTAAAATTAAACGATCATTAATATTTGCTCTCTCACTGTAACTACAGAGACAAAGAAAATTTATAGGCTTATTTTCCACTGTATCTACGATCTACAAAATATAACAGCGTTATATATGGTTAAACATATAAAAATCCTACACTTTTAGGAATAGGAACGCAAAACTCCCATTTGCTAATTTTTACCATGGCCAATAACAGTTTTAAAATCTACACCCTCGAAACCATAATAATAACAGCTTAAAACGGAAAAGTGTAAATTTTGGATGTCCCGAATTGAAATTTGCATTCGATTTTTTTTGAATCTACGTCTGTAAAATAAACAACTCAATCAAATAGTAATGTAAAACTATCGATAATATCGATAATCTGAGGTGATGGCCGCGGTGGGGGGGGGGGGGCAGAATAGTTTAAATTTTCATTCAGAACGATAGGAGCTATAATACACGTTTTCATTTGCACTTTTTTTTTTCTTTTCTTTTTTTTAGGGAATATGATGAACATTTATCTGTGAATAGAGGATGGGTTCCATTATACCTTAAAATAATTTTTATGAATATTATTTTTAGTCATATAAAAACTTAAAAACTTTATCAAACGATCAAATAAACTGTGTTTACAGGAAAGCTATACCATTCCTGTTGAAGGAACCATGCAACTAGGATTCCCAGCTGTCGAAATAGTTGATTTGACATGACAATGTTCGGAACGCAATCCTCGAATGTGTCAGAGTTTTTGAAGAAAAAGGACATTGTTGTGACATTTGTCCGGACATATCTTGGGACGTGCATACTTTAAAAAAATATTTATAGCAGTCGAAAACATTTTGTTAAAAAAAATGTGGTTTTGTTTCTATGCCATTAACCAAGTAATTTTTAAGTCAAGCGAGTCGCAGAAAAACAGTTGTTTTTTTTTTTTTTTGTATATTATTCCATCAAGTTGGAAGGCATGTATGAGCAAATCATTCAATTTTTCAGTATTATATTTTTTGCTTAAAAATATTTTATTATTTTTTATTAGATTATTATTAATTATAGTAGATAATTATGTTTTGTTAGAAACATAAATAAAAATAAACTGTTACATTTTGTTTATTTTTCATTTCCATGAATTATACAGCGCATGGATGCTTAGAGGAAGAGGCTATCACTTTATCCTTTAAAAACAATGTTTTCGATAGTACAATCGATAGTTTTACATCACTACCATCCGAGCATTATATACGACATTTTTACAAAAATCGTCATAAATCAAAAGGAACTGTTAAAAAAAAAAAATGTATATTGTGTTTTTGAGATATTTTGTTGTTGGAAGGAGTGAGAGAATTGTTGGATGAAACGTAAAATAAAATTAGGTTCATGATAAACAAGAAAACATATTCGTTTTTTAAGGTTTAAAGTTTCCCAAGACTGCCATATTTTAGTTGAGCTCAACTCAAAACATGCACGATGTGACACGGTTCCTTTCTACAAACAAACTACATTTAAACTGTTTGCGCATCTTTTAATGACTCTACGGAATACGTAATGAGTTCTAAAAATAAATAAGATTATATAAACGTGAGAAGCTTAGAAAACAAATACAATATCCTTACAGGGGTAAGCTGACTAAAGCGAACATATGAACATTATTATGTATCATGAATGTATTCATACAAATGCACAGGTCATTTAAAATAAAAAATAGGTATTGATAGAATAATTTTTGGAAACAAGCGAGATCCTTTATGTTCAAAGTGGTTAAAATCGTGAACAGGGAATTTCTTTCTACCACAGACATGCGTGTCGGAACCTCGCGTGAGACTGACTAGGCTTAATTTTCCACTCCCGAGATTTCTTTTCTGAAGATAAAAATGATGAGGGTTTTCGATATAAATTTTCCAAAATTTTGATATATATACATCGCCCTTTGGTATGGACTTGAGCAACGGAATCCTGGCCCGGCGTGGATCAATAAAAGATTCTGTTATACTCTACCATCCGACAGCTCGGTAATTCATCGAACTGTCTTCTATAATAATCTGGCATTATAATACTCCAGGAAAGACATGATGACATTTTGGATATATAAAAAATGAAATGAAAAATGAAGTTGAAGTTAAATTTTGTAAAATATGGTTGTATTTACTTCTATCTCTTACAAATTACAATAGATTTCACTTTGTCTTTCATATCATTCAAATATAGGAAGTATGATTAAAAAATATAACAATAGGTAATTTAAAAAAAATTCAAATTTATTAAATTTGCTTTGCGCTTAGTGTTATACCGACCAAATATAAAAACTATTTATAACATCATAGACCTTTTCAACCGATTAATATTATTCCTACACGTCACATTAAGGAAAAAAACAGTTTAATCTGTTTACTTTATTATAAAGCTTCGTCTTAGATGCTAACAACTGTTCTAGATTCGTGTTATTCACCGATAACACCTGTTACATAAATTATTACATCATAATTTACTACTGATCCCTCAATCAGTTCATTAATCATTTGAATTATATAACTGAGAACTTACGAACATAAATTCGATTGGAGATATTATCAAATTTAATTCTATTATAATTAGTAAGACAGGATAAAACTAGATAGATCATGGTATATAAGCACTCCTGACAGACAGCCGTAGCTATGTCAGTAATTACTTTTGTGAATAACATAAAAAATTTTAATTGGTATCAATATAAGTATTTTCTATCTTCTATGTATCTATCTACTCTAAATTATCAAATAAAAATCATTAAACATTTTTCGAGAATAATCAATCCTTTGAATAACATGAACGAACTTCAAAGATAGTGGAACACACAAACCGCTTTTTTTGAATTATTATATTAAAGATTTTTTGAATTATTTCAATATGAAATTTAACATGTAACAGGGTAATGGATATCTTTAATAAGTAGTAGTAGAGTAGTTAATGTAGAGGTTGAATAATAATAAAATAATATTTTTAATATTTTATTATTAATGTAATGTAATAAAAACAGTTACAATAGATTCAGGCTAGATAGTCTTCCATAAGCTTGACAGTATTTTTTGCATAGTGTAGGTAATTTGAAAAATAATTTTATTTTTTATTTTATTGATAGTAAGAACTTAGGTTACATGGTTTTAAAAACATTAAAATACATAAACTTGTCAGAAACGAAGCAGAATGAATCCTCTTCAAAGCGTGACTGAACTCTTGTCATGCAAATCATAATTTGTCACGAATCATTACAATAATGGACTATGCTAAATACATATATATGAATGTAAATGTTTTTATGTATTTACATGAGCAACAAGGTAAAAAACAGAATTTAAATCTTACAATTAATCTTATCTAAAAATCAGAATGATAGAGGATAAAATTGGAGTAAAACTAAATTTATAAATATTTAAATAAAAAGTATTAAAGGTGGTGTCTTAAATCACTAGCAAAAAAAACTAGGCCTAAAAAGTACAGATGAATCGCCAAATGATTAGATTACCAATTATCGAGCAAAACATAATATGCAAAGAAAGGTTGTATAAATAACATACAGAGATAAAAGAAAAATTGTAAATTACTTTAGATTTTCCATTTTAAATCGCGTATTAGCTTACTATATTTCATTTTTATGAAATTATTATTTTGGCTATTCCAAATTAAATAGATTCTCCCGAAAATAACAGGTAACGAAGTAGGCCATCATTAGCGGAGATTTAAATTTGTAACAGTTAAAATTCAACATACTAGAAATAATTTATTCAAACAATACATTTAGTCAACATAGGAAGAGTTAACTTTATTAATACTTAGATTAACTTAATAGAATATAATGCAAACGCTATATATCATATTTTCTGAAGAAAACTAATATTAAACTCAACGTAACGTATTTATTTATTTATCGTACCATATTTATTTAGCCACATCAAACCTTTTCGCCCCGTTTTATTTTCGGGACTTAATAAGGCGAAGTTAGGAGGGTAAATACTGGCGGTTGAGCGTGTCACGGTCAAATCACCTCCTTGCACGACTGCTGACCAAGAAACAGTGCTTCTTTACATTGTACTGAACCCAAGACCCTTCATGGGATGTAGAGGTACATTTTTTTTTTTAATCTATGAAACGAAATTAGTCCCTTTAGATCGATGGATCGATGGACAAAATTCTGAAAGTTACCATTTTATCTTACAACTTTTATTTAAAATTCTCTTTCAACACCTCATTCATTTATCTCTCCTGGAAGTTAGAAATGAATCTTATACGAATATTATTAGCTGTATTACAAATATCTAATGTAACGTTAATTTTGACAAAATAAATAACAAAATTTTGTAATAAATAAATAAATTGAGAGCGTATTGAGGAGAGCATACCATTGAGGAGAATGGAGATCGCGGTATAGTGGCGTAGGCAGCTAGAAAGCAGTCCCCATTGAGGTATATGCAAATATCTTCCCACCTCTTCCTCCCGTCTGGGGAACCAATGAATAAACCAACCGCTACCAGTAACCACAGCCAAACTACGATTTACCATATTCCTTAACCAAAATCCTTTGTTTAATAAACTTTAAAATATGTTCTTTGATCAGTTAGTTCATAAAGATGACCTACATACTTTGCTCGAAACGTAGACTAATTATATCAAGGCAATTTTCAGACATAAATATTTATTTGCCATCACAAATGGGTTTTTTCTTAAAAATGTACAGTCTTAAACCTATACCTTTTAAGTTGTTTTTTTTCTGTAGCATTTTATCCATATTTTAATTTTTTAGTCAACATTACAGGTTTTATTGCTTACGAATACTCAACTTCAGAGGTCATTCGTGTCCTTTTACTTTTATTATAAGATTTATGATTTATTTTTCTATTGTTATATAATATCGTTAAAGATTAATTTTTTTTTTAGAAATTCTAAGAGATATTGGCAAATAAGGTTTTCTTTCGATTTCGCAATTGTGAAAGTATTTGGAGTAAAGCGGGCAGTCCTCCAATGTGTGAGAAATGGATAGCCGTATATTGCAGGTTGTGCATATATTGGTGGAGCTTCCTTCTCTATAAGGTATACCACAAACATTATAATTATAAATATTGATAATGAAATGAGATTTCATTTTAAAAATCGGCACGTATTACGGAAAACGTTTTTGTTATGGTTAACCTACTGTTGAAAAAGCAGCTTTTCAGATGAATAAGGAATATGAAAAGGTAGTACAATACAATGTACAATAGAAAAAGGTACAAATTTTCCAAAGAGATATATTATATATCCGTGCTTTCCGGTAAAATTGGAGTTACGCCATTCTGTCAACTTAAAGACTCATAGTATCAATGTAATGTTAGGACATCATAACAACTCGCAAGGGAGGATCCAGGCGGTTGTAAAGGGCTGCAGTCCTAAAGGTGGGGGGGGAGGGTGCAGCCCCCAGCCCTTTCCCTGGATCTGCCCATCGCCTCTTTTACTTCTCTTTCCCTTTTCCTCAACTAAAATTCTACTTGTTACGCGTATTGGTAATTCTTAACATTGCTTCCACATTTTTAGTACCGGCTATGACAACGTAAGACATTACCATACACAAGGTTGTAGGAATCCAACATCAAAACAACCAAAAGCGGGCCATGGTTAGTGTAAGCCAATTGATATTCACTCCACGTGGTGTGTATCAGTTGCAAAGGTCAAGGATTTCGTCTCCTCTTGCACCAAAACTAGCGATAAAAAACCATCTTTTTTTTTTTTTTTCGAAGTTGTGAGAGAACAAATTTGAAGAATAACATTTTATGATTAATATAATTACAATTAAATGTAAATGGACTAACTATAATATTTTTATTCATCATTATAGTCTCAAATTAGTTTAGCCTCCGTTTTGACCACATTTCATTAACATAGCCATTTTAAATAAGAATAAAAAACCAATGCAAAGATACAAAACACTAAGATTTCAAAAACGGCGAGGTCCACACAAAGTTCCCAGAGGCATACAAAACGTTAATATTTGTTGCACATCCACACTAAGCCTCTTTTTCAATTTTTGCTTACTGCTTATTTTTTAATATGACATTTTCCTATGTGACACTTACTTCTGACACTTCAGACAGTTTACTTAATACAGATAATTATTTGACCTCATGAAGTTTTGATAGAAACCAAGCACATGTGGAACAGGACGGCTTATGTAAAGAAGTCACCATTTCAATTCGTTTGTAAAAGGTTCCTTGCAGTTTTCGAAATAAAAAGAGATGACATTATATCGATGATAATGAAACCATCTGACACTTTTAGAGAAAAAATATTGACCTGACCTTGTTTGCAACTGAGCTAAGCAAATGATCAGAACGGAAATATCAGTCAGAAAAACGAGTCGACATTCATTAAATCCGCATTACCTCGCAAGTTTTTTCTTTTCTTTCTTTTCCAACGTTATAACTTCTTAATTTCCGGTTGTAATTACCAGTAAAGGGAGATTAAATACTATTTTCGCTATCTGAAACAGCCCTGGTTAACAGTGATAAAAGTACTCATTACATGATTGATCCTCAGATTATACATATGTACTCCTCAGTGTACTATACTCCTATGAAAAGAAGAAAATTGAACATAAAAAAATAAAAAAAAGATATCTTTGAGGAGATCTTCAGGCAACTTATCTACCCAACTAATGAGAAACGAATTAGCAGTCAGTCAATGACAGGGAAGTGAGTCATTCGGCTTACACAGAAACCTTCTAAGGCAAAATACCGGTAGAAAAAAGAAACAAAATGAATAACAAAGTAAAAGAGCTCAGCGAATAAAAGAAGCAGAATCTTATCTTCTAGTTAGACTAGCCAGAAGGCGGATGGATGGGCCGGAACGGTTCCTCCATTAGAGAGTATATTAACCGAGGAAGGTCGTTGGGCCAAGAGAAAGGACCTTGTCCACGGAGGATGGACCGTGAAGAGGATGACATCGTCGGGAATAGCTTCTGGACCGTTCGCTGCGCCATGGAATGTCTGCACCGGCATTGTAGCAACAAGTTTCCGATGAACACAGTTCATCGTCTTCAATGAGAATGGCAGACAAAGAACTGGGTTCGCCTACAGACAAAAACTTAAAATCATATTCGTAAGTAAGCACTTGTTGAAGGTTAGGGATCCATTTAGTAATATCGTATTACGAGTAATAATATATATATACAGTTGACTCCGCTTTATTGGGCCATAAAGCTAATTTTTTTTCTCCCAATTAGGCGGAGGACCCGATAAAGCGGAGATCATTAATCCACGAGTAAATGCAAATAAAAAATGCCTAATCACTGGGCTACCGTACAAGTATGGTAATTGATATCATACATTAGACATACTTCCGGGAAAACCAAGTTAATAGGTGCATTTAGGTGTATCTCGTCTATTAATTTAATGATGGGGTCAAAATAATACGAATAATTTAACTCTTAAAATGTATTAATTAAATGGGTGTTTTAATATAAGAAACATAAAAGATGAAACTAATGAAAATAAATATTTGTGTACAATACGAACTATACTGATAAAGACAAAATTTCGAAATAAGAAATGTATCAGAACATATTTTTACGTCAATTTTTGTAACAGGTAAAAATCAACTATGCATTGTCACACTCATTGCAAACTTACGACCAACATAATTAGCGCATTTCTTTAGGGCTTTCTTCATTTCCTTTTTGTTAAAAAAAAAAGCGACTAAACTTTCTGATGCGGTTTCTTGCTTCTGGTTGAGAAACAGGCGTGGTCTCAGATACTTAGGTTATTCTATTGACACCGGATGTCAGTTATTTACATTAGGTTTGAGAAAGTTTGGGCCCGATAAAGCGGCGATATTTTACCTGTATTTGATTCCGTTCAACAAAAAAAAATGGCTCAATTAAGCGGTGGTCCCAATTATCCGATGACCCTATTAAACGGATATATATATATATATATATATATATATATATATATATATATATATATATATATATATATACATATATCTTTTTTTTTCTTTTTGTAATCGGATTTTCTACGGGGAAAACAAATTTGACTACTGCTCTAACCCGTTCATTGGAGAGCGGCAAGTATGATAATATATCCGTTTTAGACCCCTGATCACGGTCATATCGCATGCCGACAAGAAAATGGTTAAAACTCAAAAAAATGTTTTTTAAGATCATCACATGTGAAGTTTCAACTGAATTCTCAATTTTACTATGTACCCTACCTACTAACAGTATCTACAGAAAATAGTCTTTAATTACAAATAGTCTACCTTTGGGGCAGTAAGTAACACTGGTACTAACTGTAACTCGAAAGTAGACCTTTACTTCCGTTAGTGCGAGCATCCCCTACATTAAAAAATATTGTAAATTCCGAACGAACGGAACTACTAATATTAATATCTGGCATTGTCATTATGATTCATCTTAATTCGTTTCATTCGACGTGCTATATGTTTCAAAAATCAATAAAATTTGCTAAGGTATGCATTCATCAAATAAAATGTCACCAAGACAATAAAGCGCGAAATGATATTTGTCATTGTAACAGTGTATTCTGCAACCCAGGTTAAATTCGCACCATTAAATTATAATTAGTAAACAAGGACAATAAAATTAATATTTAACAAACCTTAAATTTATTTATCTATTCCATATAAGGGTGGGTTATAGAGTGGATGGCAGAGTGGATGTGTTAGAACATCAACATGATTTGGGAATTTTTTTAATAAATGTGACCACTTAACCGTACAACCGCTTATCAAGAAACACCATTTCGAATACATACATACGAAGATCCAGAGAAACAGATAAGTGAATTTTCTTCTATATATACAAACATAAATATGTATAAAATAATTCCATCATTAAATGAAAACAAATAAAACCTCGTTTCGTAAAAACGAGGTTTAACAGGACCAAGAAAGGAATGATGAATCATCCGAAAACTTCGGAATATTTTAAATGTAAATGTCAAATCCACTTTGGAAGAACAATATGGAACCTCGAGAATTATGAAACGGCTTAAAATATCTATAGTCAAAACTAAATAAATAACATAAGTAATTGGTTTTCTTGAAGATTTAGGGAAGACAAATGGGGAAAAAAATAAGAAAATCTAATGAAACTCTTAACTCAATCTATCAATTGCATTCCATTAAGGGGTAGATAGGATGTCATTATCGATTAATAAAATATCGAGAACACAATAACTAAACATTAAATTTATTTGAGACTCTTTGAAGGAGAGCAATTGGGTCAGGTTTCACTGTTCACCAAGAACAGTTTACTAGTAAATGAAAAAGATTATTTAAATAGTTTTTAAACTGCCTATGTCGAAGATGAATCCAAGTCCCATCGAAAATATTTGGCTATATAAAACAAGAAATGTCAAGACAGGAGATGGAACAAAACAAAAAAAGTTTTCAGTTTTGCTCAGCCATTTTTCATTACTTTAAAGAGATAAATTGTGAAGAAGAAAAAAAGCTATTATTAAAATTTTTGAGTCTAAAAAAAATTCCGATAAACAAAGCGATCCAGTATACTTGACGCGATATAAATAGCTAAGAGATATAAATTAATATTTTATTTTTTATACTTCATAAAAGCTTTATTTCGATTTTCAATACCGCAAAGATCAATTTATAGCCTTATCAACGTCTTGATAACGTTCAATTATGGAACTGATAAGATGAGATAGCATAGCCAAAAATTTACGGCTATGCGGTTCAGAAAGGTATTCATTTAGGCTATCTTTACGATCAGGTAATGATTATGATAGAATAAAAATGATGTTATTTTTATTTAGATCATCACAATCAGTAATTATTAAAGAAATTTATATTTTAATCCTAAATAACAAATGAACAATAATCGTGAGGATATTTGAATTGTTTGATATGATAAATTCAGTTATTTTATAACGGTACCCATAAAAATGGATATTAATTATCAAAGATATTTCTATCGGTATTAATTATTGTATTGCCCTAAGCCATTATTAAGTTCCTTGATATCAAATTAAAATAGATTGGACACAAATTTAATACATCTACCAAAATAAGTGTGGATAAATAATAACGTTTAAGGAAGTAAGCTACGGATCAACTTAAAGAAAGGTAGGTAGGTGTTAAGCTACCTTGACTTTTAAAAAGTAAATATAAAACGCAAATTTAAAGAATCACTTAGTAACTTCATAAGGGAATCTCTTTTAGCTTATTCTAGCTTACTGAGTAGCCTTCATAAAACCTTATAATTAGATATATTGTATAGCCTTTATAGAGAACCATCTTAATGTTGTCTTCAACTTATGCATTTAAATTTAAAAGGAGGTCCAAGAAGCCTTGTTTAGGAAAGATTATAAAAAGGTCCTTAATGTTCCACATTTAAATAGCAATTAAAATTACTAATAAAAAAAAAAATAATAATAAACAAATTCTATCAAAATTTTTATCTGGAATTTCTTAAATTCATTTAATAATTTCTATCAAGACTGATTTTTATTTTTGAGTAAACATTTAACTATTAATAAAACTAATTAGAATTTTTGAGTGTAACGTTTTTAAACTAGAATTATATTTTGTTTAATATTCCCAATAATATATTTTGAGTGCAGTAGTAGATGATGACTATTGCTATCAAATTTTAAAAACAGAACATATTTAATTCCAAAAAAGCATTAGAAATTTTGACTTAAGAATAATATATTAAAATTAAAAATCTGCATTGGTGAAACTGGAAGGGTTTAATTTAAAAATAATAATTTTGCCAAGTGCTCAGGTGTGCTCCTCATACACTTGGCCAAATATGTTAAACGTGAGTAGTACTGAAAGGAAAAAATAATTTTTTTGAATGAAACGCTTGAATATAACATTAAAATGTATCCTTTAAAAGGTGATTTTTACTTTCTGATCAATATTTTTTTTTTAAACTAATTTGATTCTTATTATTCGTGTAATGATGTGTTACTCAGTGAGTGGTCATTATTTTTATTCAAATCAAGAAACTTTAAAGATCTATTTAAATTTTATGTATAACCCTGGTTAAAACTCCTGCTTGGGATCTTTTATTATTATTAAAATATCTTTATCCTTATTAGTACTGTTACTTTATAACGGCATCATAATGAAATATTTATAAGTGGGTATATTTGTGCATGCATAGGTTCAGAAATCGATGGTCAGGATCCACTGTGTTCTAAAAATTCAAGTATGATGGCAGGATCAAGCCTATGATGTTGAGGGACCCAAAAAACATCAGTTTTACAACACATTTTACGGCTGAGAAAGGATGACAGACTAGACGTTGGAGAAAATGGAGCATGGAGGAGGCGAGAAAGGGTCTCTCTAGGAGAAAATGGGTCGTTGCAGTCGATGCACCCTGGAAAGTAGAGGAAGGCCTTCCATCGGCCTAGATGGAGTATGGAGTATGGCAGTCATTATAGGCGAACGATGGAAAGATAGTAAAGCTCAGATGGTAAGATTGGTGATCTGAAGTCTGAGCCATGTTCAATCTTTTATGGTTAATAGACAGAATGAATTTTTTTTTTTTTTTTTTTTAGCCATTCAAACTAAACTTTAGTACTTTCACATCAGTAATTCTGGGGCGAAAAAAATCTAGGAAGTTAATTGAATCCAAGGTCTCGAGACCAATATGCACTTTGAGCTTTTTCAGTCAAAGATCCTTTTGCACCGGTATTGTGATTCGTTTTTTACTGTACTTGAAGTAACTCGGTTCACATTACATTCAATCTTAGCATTAAAGATATTCGTTCACACTGAAATAAAGTTGACCTTCAAGGAATATTTTAAGGATGGGCGTAACTCTGAAAATGCGTTCAAAAGGATTCGGATGATGAATAAGGTTTCGGTGAAATTTCGAGAAATAAAGTTAAAGTTATCGTGGGTGGATCCATCACCCACCCCCCTCTTGGGCCATTTCTTTGTCATTCGGATTTTTTCGTTATTCGATTATTCGTAACTTATTTTTTTATACGTTATATTTAAGTTTTATACGTAAGTAAGGAATTAACGTAAAGAACAAATGAAGGGGTCGGGGCAAAATAGTGCCAAGCAACATTTTTAATAAAAACAAACTGTAGCTGTAGTCTGCTGTATATTACTTAGGACTATATGTCTACGATTGAAATGCCACCTAAATATGACTAAAGAGTGCCCTATAGTCATATTTCAGGTGGCATTTCCATCACAGACATGTAGTACTACATCATAATATACAACAGACGGCAGCTACAGTTTATTTTTTTTTTTAAATGTTGCTTGGCACAAATTTGCCCCGTCCCTTCAAAAAATATCGTCGTAGATACTGAAAAAGGTTGTATGTCAATTAACAGCTGATTTTCAGGATAACAACAAAATGATTTTATTTGCAATTATCTGTTTTTAGTTCTTGTGTTTATTATCGAAAGAAACATTAAAATTGTTATGATATTCGTTTGTAAAACTTTTTTGTGTTAGAGTTTAAATTTTCCTTATAGGCTGGTGTCACTCATGACTAATGACCTAGCGAATCCTGAAATTCGAATATTTTATTAATCTGCATGATTCTTATTTTCTATTTACGTGTGATATACTTCGTATTTTAGGACCTTATAGCTACTCGTTTTGATTAAAAATCCAATAAAATCTCAAAATCGAAAATTTCTTTTTTCAGTATCACGACGATATGCTGCGCAAGCAGCATCATATCTGTTGTAAGAAAGGAAAATAAAGGTAAAAGAGCTTGACAATTCGCCCTCAGACCCCCCTGAATGGCACGCAGCCCCCTATTTACAACCGGCTGGATACGCACATGTAAATCATAAACCTCCATCGGGTCTAGGAAGATAGACAAGGAACGAGAATAATAGAAGAGAAAAGTACAATTGAGGTCTTTAAAATCAAAATCTATAAAATTCAGTTTTAATAATTTTATAATTAGCAATTAGCAATAATTTTCATATATTCTTCTATGAAATACATAGTGAATGAACGAATGAAGTACATAGTGAAATACTTAGGAAGTTTAGGTGAGGAACAAGACTAATTAGCTTGAAAAGTGAGTCAAAGCTGAAGAACGGTCTGAATTATTGATAATTCAGGTGAGGTAATTCTATCGAACATAATATTGTGTTGAAATTAACTTTTCATTAATCAATCAATTTTTTTGTAAACAGTTCTACAGTAATTATCCAGGCGTAACTTTAGAAGGTTTGCTAGGTAAATTTTTCAGTACACTCTTTTAAACAGGGTTTATCAATAAATCCCATGTTTATTGATAAATGTGTGTAAATTTAAGTTACCAAATCGGAAGGTTATATGTAGATGGTTGATAACATTATCAAATGCCTAAACTTGGTAAAAATTTTTATAGATTTTCATTAATTGTCAGAAAATATGCCACAAACGGATGCTGAGTTATTGGAGGAGGGGTGAGTAGAGGATAAGGCCCAAAAAAAATTATTAATTTATCCGTGACGTAATTAATTCACAAGTTCGAACCATTTTACCGATTTTGAATTTCTCAGTACGTTTTTTTTACTATTGCATCTTTCAGGGGGGAAATTTTGATGGACTATTTTGGTGGCTTATTTGCTTTGAAAACCGCTGGTTTAGTGGATTCCATTGAATGGTTAGTGGTTTCAGATAACGTACCCTTGCAACTATTAAGGGATATAACCCAAGAAAAGGTACAACGGAAAAGAAATCCTCTTACAGAGAGGTCTCGTTTCGTACCATGAACATCTGCCTTTTTTTTGTACTGACCCCAAAAAAATGGGTTACCGAAGTAGGTATTTATCTCTTGTTGCTCGATCAGCTGTGCTATCTATCTTCTCCTATCGACGCTATAGGGATGGATCTCGGGATCCGAATGTTAATGACCGTATTGCTGTGCAGTAACCTCTTACGTCAGACATCTTAGATCACAGCCTTTCCTCTTAATTAGCTCAGCAATTCTCTCAGCCAGTCCCTGCTTTCACTCTCATGTCTATCGTATCCTCCGCCAATCAATAACAATTACTCTATGATGGGAAGTAGATTTCGGTACAACCTCACGACTTATTATTAAATCTCGACCTTTATCATGCAGAAATAAGTGGAGTAATGAAGTAGAGTGAGCACAACTATTGTAAACTTTCATCGTTTTTCCAGAATATATGAGAAATTATAATACGATTATATAATAATAATACATTAAATAAAATATTTGACTCCTGTTTAAACTAGAATGGAAAAATAGATAGGGTAAACCGTACAGTTATTGGCACCCTTAAGACTACATTTCTGTGGTTAAATTAAAAAAAAAAAAACGTAAACATTTTATAAAGGGATCAAATAGAAACTTCCTATAGCTTCTCTTTATTTATCCTCATACTCAAGAGGTTTTTTTGGGTCTTAAGTTCAATAGTTTTACAATATGGCAATATTTATTGTTAAAAGTGCCAAATCTAGTTATTGGCGCCCTTTGGATTTGATTGTGAAATCTTCCCTATGGTTAGTTTGTTAAAGTCTTACTTCATAGATGACTTAGACTTCATTAGACTCATGTATATCTTGTCATATTTCAGGACTTGTTTACCTATTTCTTTAAGTTAAAGTTTGGGTGCCAATAACTGTACTGAGTGCCCATAACTATGGTTTACCCTATCTACAATTTTTTTTTTAAGAATTATTATTTTTTTGACAAATTTAATACTGCAATTTATATAATGCAATAGATCGATATAGTAAAAGTTTTTCTTTAAAAATTATCTTCCAATTCTCCTATACCATCTCTGTGCAAGACCGCGATTTAAGCAATCAATCAATTCGATTTTTTAACAGACAGGGTTAGTAAAAGTATTTCGTTCGCTAGGTTTAAGCTCTCAGGTGAAAACTAATCCCATTTCAACCTAATGGGATAAAGTCGCCACCAGATGGGATCGAGTTGGCTTCGGGGCTTTTCAGCACCTGTTGGAACCAAAGTTACGAGCCCTATAATCATTATTATTATTATTGTCACATCGACAGATGTTTGTTTGTTTGATTAACGCCCCTTTATGCGACTTAGGCTAATCGGTATCCAGGTGTAATTAGGATAGAGATCTTTAACGAATAGCTGACATCGTACAGGCACGAGACTTCATTTTACGTTCTATCCGAGGGATAGTATAGCCAAGGATTTATTACTCCCATTAAAAAATCCTAGGGCCACCGCGGGACGCAACTACAGATGTTCATATGAAAATAAAGATAAAATAACGATCCTTCAGAATGTCAAAAGATCAAGTTTAATTTTGTATTCCGCACTTCTAACACTTTTTTTTTTCATTTAGACACTCCTTCTTATGTAAATTTTGTTACAATGAATGTACATGAAAAACACTTCCAGTTCTTTCTACAACAGAATAAGGAGTTACGTAATAGGGAAATATTCAAGGAGAGACACCTGCAAAAATTGACGGAAAAGAACCATTTTAACATTCAAAAATGCCACACTTACTCAACTGTAATTAGTGAAGTGTTGAAATGCCCTGACAAAGGGAGAAGTAACTCAAAATTTGTGAAGTAGAGGTATCGTTGGATTCATTTTGAGAATTTCCATTCGATATTCCAAAGAAATTCAGTAAACAGAAATGTTTGATATACGCAATCCGCTAAGACATTTTAGTGCTTTTCAATGAAGCATCGAATGAATATTTTCACAACAAACCGTTATATCAAAATTTTTGAAGAACTGCTATTCTCCTTGACTGGGCAACACAGCAGCCATTATAGAGCTACATAAAGCTATCGCATACTAATACCAAAATTTTTTTTAAAGAACATAATAAATATTATATTTCTTCATGATGGTGGAAAATAGTTGAAAGTAGATATAATGAATAGGAAATGGTTGGGGTGCGGTCAAAATAAGTAGCACAAATATGTGAGGTTTATATATTTTATTTTAGGCGACGTTTTGATCCAAATTTTGGGTCATCATCAGGGCTGAATGAGAAAAACCAAAAAACAACCAATCAGAGAAATTATATAAACAAATATTAAATGTATGTGAAACATTAAACAAAATTAAAAATTAGTTAAAATAGACAAAATTTTTTTATGGAATTTAAAAATTATAGTTCTTAAAAATTTTAAATTCTATAAAAAAAATTATAGAACTTGACCTCTTCATTATATTTCTTCTTGTGTAATTCGATATTTTTTTTTTAATTTACATGCGCAAAAATAAAATATCGATATTCGAAAAAATCAACCATGCGTTCGATGACTTCTGTGGTTAAATGTTTTACACAGTCATAATTCTATTTTGTAGGACGGATGTAGGATCGAGATACCATTCTGGGGACACGCCCCACTTCCGCAAATTGGGTACCTATCCCTTCAATGGATGGGAAGAAAATCTATAGCACCGTACTACACCGTTCCCAAATACAAGTAAACATAACCTGAAAATCTTCCTTTAGAAAGATAAATTACAAGATTATTCACTTATCTACTGATATAAACGATCTGTTCATAGATAATAAATAAAACATTAATACATCCTAACTTGAAAAATAGAATTTCTGGCCCTTAACACTTTTTATTATTGGTGTAGTGCTTTGTAAATATTCTAACGAAATAATTATTTCGAAAAATCAAAAGACATATAATTTAGAGACAGATACTGTGGAAACATTAATTATTTATAACTATCAAGGGTTCTCCGACTATTTGGGTCATTATATCCACTATAATACATAAAACCATGCAGACAGTTCATTGAAAACAATATGTTATAATAAAATGGAATAAATAAAAAAAAAAAGTATGATTGAATAGTACAATAACTAAGTAGATAATACAATTTCCATGTGATTAGATAAACATAAACACAATTTACATTACAATACTACAAGACATAAACACAATGTACAAATAAACCGATAAGGAAAAAATAACATGAAAGAGACAGTACAACAAATAACGTAACACAAATATACAATTAAATTTGGACATAAAGGTAAATTTTTTTAAGGAATTAAGACAATTTTTCTGCCACTTTTAATTGATTATTAAATCCTAAGTGTTTTTTAAAAATTAATTTTAGATTTAGAATAGTAGTAATATGATCTGAATAGTAGTAAAATCTGATGTCAAAATAATGATAATTTAATTGGAATTAATTATTACATGGTATGTTAAGAAATATACAGTCATCGTTGTTCCTGAAAAATGTACACATAATTATTATAACTGAATCGTACATTAAAATAAAAATAAAACAAAGGGTTAAAAAAAATGAAAATAATTTATTTTATTGGTATTAATAATGAAGATTATATTTGTTTTTTTTTTTAGGAAAAAGGGCAATTTTTCTGACATATTCATACAGACATACCAGATACATATTATTAATCAAATAACCTATGTATTTAAAAATTTTAACATATTTTAAATAGAATCTATTTTAATCAACTATGCACGCTATACCCATTGACAAATTTTGCAGATTTATAGGTCAAATTACAATATCTTATCTACATCCCAAAAACAAGTGAAATTTCGATAAAGCAGGAAAAAAATCCTATATTAATAGGTAACGAATTGAGGTCGCCTACCAACATTAATACAGGACCTAAAAACGTGACAAAATAAAAACTGACGTACTTAAAAGATAGCCAAATCGAGATTCGTCAAATATAAGCGGGTAGTTGTAGCCTATCAGTTTAGATATTTACGTTTTTAATTTTATCATTTCTGTGTTTAAATATAGACAGTTAAAATCAATGTCCCAGCGGTTGATAAGCGGTATATAATGAATGCCATTGTGATACAAAAAGAAAATCATTTTTTGTCCAAAACATATCTATAATATATATATTTCTTTATATATATATATATATATAAAACAAAATATCTTCTGGATAAACAAATAAAGTCAATATAATAAAATAAAATCAATGGGATAAGGTAATCCAGATAACAGAATAAAGTCTTAAGCGAGAACAAAGAAAGAAACCAATTTGGTACTGCATGGCGCCATGGCGCCCACTCTAAATATTTTACATAATACTTACCTTGTCCTTATTAATAACAAATTAATTAATAACGTATTAACACCTGGTTAATAACGATTCACGAAATAATACCTTAAAAAAAGGAATCGAAAATTTTCTATATAAATGTCTCGAATAAAACTTTTGAAAAAAAAAAAAAATAATAAGAGGAATTACAAAACAAAAAACCTGCAGCTAAAATACGTTTAAGCCTCGTAAAATGAATTTCATATTAGTGATACGCAAAAAAATTTTAATTTTCCTCGGGTCGGTATCACATAAGAAAATATAAAAAGCTTTAAGAAAGTTTCATCGTATCGCCAGAGCTATTGAGGAACTTCATATTATAGAAAAATTAGAGGTAGCTATCTATTACGCATGGTACAAAACAGAGGCATAAAGGATACATATATTATATACATATTATAAAGTTATAAATGAATGAATAGGAAATACAAATTATAAAGGTATAAATAGAGGGATTATAAACAAATAAAGAAATTGAAGCGTGGAAATGCATAAGAGTATAAGTGCCAACAAATATATAAAGATTTTTTTTTTGCCAAATTGTTATGTGTGTCAACATCCATTCTTCAGAAATGGATATTATTAATTTTTAGTTGTTAATAAGTAGTTCATTGAACGTTTGAAAGATAGCGCCGAACGTAGTTTACCTAGTGGGTATAAGCCATATCATTTCTGGAAAATTTTCTCGAAGGCACTTATACCCTTTTGCATTTCTATGCTATAATTAATACGAAACACATTATAAAGGAAACGTAATTGCGTCCGCAGGATTTCCTCAGGGTGGGGAGGATGGTAAAATTTTCATCTAGGAGGTTCGCTGATAAAATTCTTATCAGGGGTCGAAGTATTTTATGTAAGGCTCAGTTAATTTTTAAAATAAAATTTATTGATATTTGAAAATTAAAATATTTTTATATAATGTTTAATACATAACGTCAATGAATAAGAATTTATATTTAATTTGTAGTTTTTGTTTTCATCTTTTCTTGGGGGAGGGTAGCTTCCCTCTCCATTACCATCTTTGCGGACGCCAATGAAAGGTTATTTAGTAAGTAAATAATGATTAGTTTAGCTAATTCTTCAATAAACTAAAAAGTAGCTGATTATAGGAACTGATTAGGATCTGCTAATAATTAATGATAACAGCTCCGAGTTATCAAAAGATTCTTAACTCTGCACTCGGCACCGTTTCGGAGGTTACTTAACGGCAACTCGACATAACTAATTCGCGAAAATGTACACCCTAAAACGTAATATTATAAAGTAAAATATTAGAACCAAGTAAGGAAGTGTAATGAAATTTTGGTTATATGTAATTTGTGAAGAAGAACACGTGGTTACAAAAAAAATTAAATTTATATATTTTTTTATTATTTTATTATTAATATGATTAATTATTATATAAAAAATCTAATTGGAGAAGCAAAAACAGTCAAAAAATTACGAGATGGGACCCTTGTTGTTGAAGTTTTCTCAGGTATCCAATCAGAAAAGCTCCTTAAATGTGAAAATCTACTTAATAACTTTCCGGTTAAAGTACAAGCACATGGGAAACTAAATCAAAGTAAAGGGATTATTTGGTACACCGAACTAAATTATCGTACAATTGAGGAAATAAAGGATTAATTAAAACAACAAAATGTAGCCGATGTTAAAAAATTAACGTACTATAAAAATAATGAAAAACACACGAGCCGCGACCGTCATTTATCACCAAAAGCGAAATATCCTATAAATAGTGTTTACGATTTGTTTATGTCCATATATATGTTAAAAATGAAAATTATTTGCATTGTCTCCGTAGCGGAGCCCTCGAGTGCTAAGAGTTAATCAATCAACCCAATTCTGTTTCTAAATACAGTTTTTAATTCCCTTATTCTCCAAGATAAACACTGACCTAACTATAAATACGCGCCCATGCCCTATTAACAATTACAATAACTCCATTATCCAGTGAACTGCAAAAATAAAACAAGATCAAAATATGATCTACAAAGGAGACAATTATGTTTATTTATAAGGAGAGACAATAAATGGAGTCGTTTGGAAGTTGTTTACTTAAGTGGATCCCGCACAAGGTCTCGGCGAATTTAGTTCTCGCAAGATTTTTGGTAGAGAACGTTTGGTATAAATTTAGGCTCGACAAATTTGTTAGCTAAGTAAGTTATTTAAACTCATGAGCTTGACACCTCATACGTCCTTCGATGATGTGCCTTGGCCGTGGGAGAGGTCATTAAGAGTAACCATTAGTTGCTGATTACTATATTTCATCTTGTCCAACGTGCAAATGAATAGTCATTAATAAAATGGTTCGTAAATTAAATACCACACCATCCGGACGTCAACTAAACAACATTTTAGTTAACTAATGTACCTATATAAGAAGAGTTATTTACTAAGAACATTTATTTGTCGTTTTATCGATAATTAGCTGTATATCCTGGTTTCACCCGGGAAATTTCATTTTTCTATTAAACTTGAACAGTTCTCTAAACAAAAAATACAAAAAAATAGCTCTAGTAGATTATTATTCTAAAGCTTTCGGATATATATATATTTTTTTTTTCGGGACCCCTACTTGCCCATGTGTGGCATACGGGAGAGTAATGGGTGCACCTACTGCAGAGCATGCAATGTAAGCTGACCATGAGAAAAACATGGGGAATCCAAATTGATATAATCACTACCCTCAGTGATTGCTCTTTAGCTTTATACACATACATCGCAAATGCGACCCGAACTGGGAATTGTACTCTTTTGAAATCAAGGGCATATCACTGGGGACAATGGGGATTCGAGGTATGTTTGATTTTCGTCAGGAGTTTCAGCTACTAGTATTTGACGTTTTTTTTTTATCTGTTGAGTTCGATACTCCTATTGAAGCTCGCCTGTTGGGAGGCATTTTTAAAAAATAAACGTATTAATGGCTAAATAATCTGTTGAGTCGCATCGTTCAGCCATAAAACTAGGACTCCGGTCCGTTCTGGAGAAACGGCCTTACCGGGCCTTCTTGGCCTGTTCAAAATCTATAAAATGAGACCTTTTTCCGCTCAAGCGGTCGATTTCGTAAAAAAAAACCAATTTAAAGCAAGATCATAACGATTTTTATAACAATAAACAATATACCCTTAGATCGGCTGAAGTTATGCAATTTCAATATGTTCGCATCAGGTGTGAAAGAACCACCGAGCGAAATTTGGAGAATTTAGGACAAACGGTATGGATTTATATGAAGAACAAACAAACAAAAAACAAAATTTCATCTTTATTTGTATAGATAGTAAAAAATTTAGTACATGTAAATTTAGTGGGCAAAATATAAGAAACCATTTTTTCATCAGCCACCAGAATAACAGAAGAGGTGGCATTAACTTCCAATGCCACCTTCTGCTTACAGGCAGTAAGAAATGTTTTTCATAAATACAATTACTATGTAATGGTCCCAAAGAAAAAATATTTTATTAAAATGGTGAGCTACGAAAAAAATACTCGTTTTCGCCAAAAAATATGTTTAGAAGAAACTTCAATTTTGGAATCCTGTTACATTAACAGATGAGAGTAGAGAGTAAATTTAACGTTTTTGATTCTGACGGCAACGAATACATTTGGCGAAAACTTAATATTGAGATTCAAGTTCGAAAAATATGTGAACATTTTGCGGCATGATTCAAAAATTCGTGCCGAAAAGCTGTGGATCGAGGAGTCATTTAATTTACAAGATAATCAAACGAAGCACACGACAAAAAAATAGAAGATTGAAGGCTTTCCAAGATGCTCAAGCAATTCAAAACTTTGAAGTGTCCGGGCATATATACTATAAAACATCTATGGTATCTGTTGGACCCAAAGGAAGAAAAAAAAAATTCACACCCCTGCTTAAAAAAACTTTGTCACATGAATAATTTAATATTCGCCAAGATATGACCCAAAATTCTGCTTCATTCGCTTTTATAGATTTCAAAGGTATGATGAAAAATAGTCTCCCGTTCACGAACTATTATTATACAACACAAATAAATAAAAGTTTGTAAATAATTATTTGATAAACTTTTAAGTAACTTTAAGATAAATGTAAACTTGTATTCTTTCAAATTAAATCGTTACGTATTGAAACGTTCAATATTTCTTTTCTCGTATGTAGAGTGAAATTAAAAAAAATAATTAAATAAATTTAAAAATATTCCGAAGAGAAATTCAGGAGAATTTATGTGTCAAAACTTTTTTGAACCACGATATATATTTGATATATTAAACTTTTTTGAACCACGATGTATATTTGATATAGAATCACGTCACATAAAGAGCTCTTTGCAAATATGACGTCACGTTTCTGAGTCAAGATAACACAAAGATAACAGATTGCATAAACCATTTTGGCTAGTATCATTTAAACTCGTTAGGAGGAGAATAAACTTGTAGTTAGACAGTTTTCTGATCGATCTTAATTTGCAGTTATTTCTCATTACATTGCTTATTAAGTAAAATAAAAATATATTCTTAACAAATTATAAATAAGTAAATTACCAATTAAGTAGTGTAAATGATTAAGAACAAGTTTAATTTTAAATAAAAAGAACACAAAAACTGCTTGGCATCCACAAATGCTCTCCATCACAACAATCGGAAGGGCTCAGAATTGGGTACAAGGTGCAAAAAATAGGTCAATAATCAAAGAAGAAGGTTTCAGAGAAGGTATGGAGAACAATAAATAGTATATAGGGACTTAATAAACATATTTTATTTACCATTCGGTTTATCCGGAATATATATTTATTTATAAATGTGTATGGCGGCTAGTTGGTCTTTTGATGATCCATATGTTAGACTCGACTACGCCAAGCGATGTCTCATCATCTTCATTATAATTCATGAATGGCAGTGTCACATTAACATTCATTCATCGTTTCTTTATGCTGCAGACATCCAGCATGGATGTCACTTGAGAAGTTGATGTATATACATGTGTATATTCGACCATGAAAACTCAAATTCAAAATCAGAAAACTAGAGCGAGGCTGGTCTGCGAGTATATTCTATTCTATATAAATTCCGAGTTAGAGTAGGATTTGGCAGATACATTTTATTCTAATACTTCACCATTGATACCATGGATCGAGTCCCTGGTATACTTAACCTCTATGAAACGAGAACTCTTGATTACGTAATTTATATAGGGGATAAAAACATAACAGTTGATGTAGATCAAATCATCTCCCCCACGTTTTATCCCTCACGGGGTAACAGTTCTCAAGAGCATCCGTGGGTTGTAGTCAACCTAAAGGTAAGGAAGAACTAATACTAAAAATATTCCGTAATAGATTATGTCCTTAATTGACGAACGTATTTATATAAACAGTAAACTGATTTCTATTAAGTCATAATTAATGTCCCGTATACAGTACATTTTTAGTCACCGTGATCTTTACAGTAATGTTATTTGAATATTTAGGAGTTCCTATCACCTAAATCCGCAATTCCGCACCTAAATCCGCAGATTCCGCACTTTTGTCCAGTGGCGGTTTACCACTGTGATAAGGGCCGACCCCCAGTCATCACCTTTGATAGGGATCCCCACGAGGTTCTGTTGAGGGTCTCAAAAAAAAAAAAAAAAAAAAAATGAATGAACCCCGGGCCCCGATTTTTCAGTTAACATCACTGAGCAAAACACCTAACAATCAGACACATGAGAATCAGTGACATTCATTAGAATACCCATTGATAAAATTTACGTTTCCAGTATCAGTTTCTGAAATAATTTAATTTAAAAAAAGAAACATAACAAGCGTAATATAGACACGACTATCTAGTTTTTTCTATCGAGATTTAGGTTATTCGCGACGAGAACCCTTATCCACCCCGTCACGCTGATAACTACCACTTATTCGAAACAAGGCCGTCGGTTACGGTTTCCTCTCAGATGAGGAATGCAATTGAAATCACGGCAAGAGAAAGGCAGTGCTGAAGGGAAAGGGAGAGAGTAGAGGAAAACTATCTATTAGCTGGCCTGTAGGAAATCTTGAACGCCTCGCTAAGCAACGATACATGGAAGGTCACCGAAGACACAAGAGGTAATTTGCCTTGTAGGTTGGTACCAACTAATCCCAGGTAGATCACATCCCCGCCCCACGATCGATCCCAGGCTGACGCCAAAAGCTTCAACAACCCTCCGGAATTTGCAGATGTCTGTTTCCCAGGGGAAGACAAAGCACAGGTAGGGAAAATGAGATAATATTCTAGCAATCCAATATTCACGTAATTCAGACGAAAAATATAAACATTTTCACCATCTTAATAATTTTCCTAATTATACATTACATGTAATGGTAAGTGTAAGTAAAAGTAATAATAAAAGGTAAGTAAAAGTAATAATAAGAAGTTTGAAAATGCTCATCTAAGTATACAATTACTGGAAACCGTTTAACTAATTAATGGTGTAACTAATATAACATTTAGATTCTGCAGGTGAGGATACTAACTAAAAAATTGATGGTTTGGAACCGTTATGAATGAGTATGAGCAAGTAGGTTTTTTTTTTTTTTTTGTACATACTTAAGGTCTGATAACAAAAAATACCATTCGCGTGTCAAGGATTTTGAATATTCATTTTTAGTAACGAATGAAACAATATAACAAACAGATGAATGACACTCGAGGCATCGTAAAAGAAGAAAACAACCTTTATAATTAGAATACCACGGCACTGAAGAAGCAACCGAAACCTCTCTCCACAAGTAGTAACAACGAACTAAAAACTTGGGGAACTTACAAGTTTTAGTCGTCTATTAGTTGTAATTTTGTATTGTCAATCCATTGAAATTGTTCATATAAAACATCTTTCTATATATTTCTCACAAGCATCAGACATTTTAAATGAAAAGAAATTAAAAATTTAGAACTTAAAAAGATATAAATTGGATCTGTTAGCAAACCATTCTTAAAAGTATTTTTACAGTTCAAATTATTAGGAATATGATAATCCTTTGAGGAGTATTTATTCCTCAGATTTCTTCCTTTTCTTTCTCTGAAATAGAATAAGTTTTTGATACAATTCACAGAGCATCACGCGGATATTCAGGTTCTTTGAACCCTAAATAGAAATCAGAGAATTAGATTCCCAACTACTAGGTTGTGGGTTGCTCAGTGAGTGAGGTAAAGGTCCCTGATGTCACGGGTTCAAGTCCCGCAGTGGCAGTTACTTTTTTAATTCTATTACAGCAATTAAACAATACATTGCGCAATAGTGCAGTGATAAAATAGTACTTATATCCTTGCAAAATCGTAAATTTTTCAACTCAAACCAGGCAAAATCTATAAAAAATTTAAGAACTAGATGAGAAATCAAAAAGGACTGTTACTAAATACAACGTCGCTGGTTTGTATCCCAGCAGATGACCTCAGACATATAGTAAAAATATAGGGCTATGCCGTACAGATGAAACGTGAAATGGAGGTGCGATGTCAGGTACTCTTTAAAGATCCCTATCCTATCCTAATTATACCTGAAGAAACACAAAATGTAGGAATCCCATTCCCAGCATCATCCGAACAAAAGGGACTGTTTAAAATTTATATTTTGGTTTTCTTAAAACAGAGAAAAAAGGTCGGTTAGTATCTAAATCAATCTGCTGCATAGAAACAAAAGTTTCTATTAAAAGAAGATTACTATAAATGTTGAACACGTTTGATTCTTATCCTAATATACCAAAAATCGTGTTATTTTTTTGAGACATTGACATTGTTGAAAGGAGCAAGCAATGGTCCATGGTGTTTAATAAACCGGAGAGATCGTATGGATTTAAAAGGAGGCTCAGGGTCTGGATTTCAACTTAATATTTCTTACTGAAAAAAAAAGTGGAGAATGCCTTGCTGATGCAAATTGAAAATTGAGACTGGTGGTCTGCAACACAGTAACCAGAAAAGGTCGCGGGAAGCGCCTAGAACTGGAGCGCTAGCAACACTAAGTTAGGGGTATATTCAAAGAAGGTTTCGTTCTGTATTAGGTTTGGCTGAAACCCTTCCACGAAAACAAACCTTCAATACTGATGTTAACTTGTCAACTGAAGGCGGCAATTGAAGAAAATAGTCAGAGTTGACAAAACAGGGAGGTTCAATATTCTACCATGACAAAGCTCGCCCCAGTGTCTCTTTAAGGACGCGGCGGAAGTTATTGAGCAGGTTTTATCCCACCCACCTTATTCAACATACATCGCTGCTTCGGATAATTTATTTTTTCCGTTTCTACCAAATTTTCAGAAAGCAGAATCCTGTACAACTTAGGACAAAAAGACAGCAATTTTTGTTAAAAGGGATTATGCACCTTTCGATCGTTTGTTTGTTTAACGCCTCTTTATACTATTTAGGCTAGTCGGACGATGTTACAGTGGGAGTTCTATATGTAAAATTAGGATCCATGTATTATAGTACCTGACATCATACAGGCTCAGGACCTCCATTTTACGTCCTATCCACGACCTTTGGTATAGTAGGTTGCCATGCAAACCAATACACCACAGGTGACCCCCATGCATGCATCTTTCGAGCTATTAGGAAATGGTAATCTCTAATGTCGGTAACTACATGTAATTTATTTTATCAAATTAATTTTTGTCGAAATGCGCCAACGAACTTTCCCAACAGGAATTGTAACATAACAAGTCTTTTTTAAGATAGATTTAACGATCGCTCATATATAGTGGTACACAGCCACGATGCTCGCAGTCAGAAGGTATAACTCCTCACAAATTACGAATATCCTCCAGTGCTTGCGCAACTTCTTATTCAACTGCCGCAGCATCCTCTTTCCGGCACACGGCTTGAGTAACAGGCTGAGACGGTCACTTTCCAAATTCGCTAAATTTATTATATTACCTTTTCGGTTTCGTCGAATTTCGAAATATTTGTCTATCGTTGCGATATATCACGAATTAATCTGAAAGTGGGAGTTCGCAGGAAAAGGTGCTGATTCATATGCAACGATTATTCCTGTATTGAGCCATAGTCACGATGTTTAATTGACCGACCACAAGAATGCACTTATAAGTATACATCATTGTTTTTTATACGAAATGTTATATAATCATTAATTACAAGAGTAGAAAACTGTTTTAGAAAAAATGTTTTTAGCCACTCACATTTATAAAGAATATTTTTGGTAACAAATTAGGTTCAAATTTATGGATTTCGATAGGATTTAAATTCATTCTTCTGCTAACCTGACCATTAAAACTGCCAGGGATTGACTATTTGTTTATATTTTAGTTTCAAAAACAGAAGCTATTAAATACTGGACACCAACGGTGATTGATAATACACATTTTCTGGCAAGGTATTTTTAATTCCATTATCATTTCGTAAATAGCTGAACAAACAAAATGAGACAAAAAATAAAAATGCATAATGAAAAGGGACAAACTATTTGAGTTAAAAGATACCACGCTAATTACAAGCAAAAAGGAAAGCATCTTAGTAGGTTAATTAAGTGTTGAATTGCATTCAACTGATTCCAACCTCTAAGAAAACTTGAATACTCGGGAGAGAAAAATCCTTGGCGTTTTTCGGACGTAAAATGAAGGTCACTAAGGCAGAGTTCGTAAAGGTGCAATATTTATATTACAGTTCCGATGATCTCGAAGATCAATTAATAACAACATTATTGCACGAAATACTTCCTTAAGGTGCCTTTACACTCTACGAACCTCACCCCTCGAGCGTTGCCGTACCGGCGTTACACGAACAGCCATTTATACTTAAAGTGACGTTAAGCGAACCAATATGGCTGACGCACCCAACGCTAGCTTATGATGAAAAAAAAATCTCCATTATCAATATATTTTATATTATCTGAAAAGTAAAAAAATAGGAGACGAATTTGAACGGCTCACTAATATCATTACAACTCCTGTCACTTGGGAAAAACTCAAATCAAAAGTGACTCTAGCGCTACCCCCGAACACAGGCGAACAGATGAAGTACCTATAGAACACACGAACAGTCGACGTCAAGGTGGTTCGAGGGTAAAGTTCGTAGAGTGTAAAGGCTAAAGTTGCATCCTCAAAGACTAGTTTTCTAATTTTTATTTGTAATTGACTTTTAAATAGTCAGGATGTGATGTATCGTATAAAATTTCTCGGTCCTTATCTGCCTCAATTAATTTTTCTTCCATTTTTCACTTCACCTCCGTGGCGCAGGCCGTGACAAACTGCGTCAGGAACACAAACCTCCACAGTTCGTGGTGAATCTAAAACTGCACCAACGTTCGCTCCTACTTTCTATTCTACTGTACACAAAAACTCACGTCACGTCACCTCAGCTCACGTCACGTCACCTCAGCTCACGTCACGGAGCTGCGTCCCAACTTACGCCCAGCTTATTAGAAACCCTATCTTAATTATGAGCGGAGAGGCAATCCTTAATTACAATCCCAAATCCCAATGTAGCATCGTCCGATTAGCCATAGTAGCAAAAAGCGACGTTAAATGAATGAAAATTGGATCGGGTATAAAGGATAAGTATAGTACCTGGTATAAGACCACATACATACCATGGTATGCTAGGACGGACGAGGGTATGGGCGTGTATACCCCTTCCTTAGCACACCCATCTACCGTAGGTGGCGATAATTGCCCCCGACCCAGTCCTACAATTAGCCGTCCATCGAGGTTAGTAAACACTCCATTGTCTCTGCCTTCCATAATAGATCATAACCCACATTCAATGATGATCCATTTAAATTTAATCATAGGTTAGGATTGTACGCTAATCGCCTGGTTTATTTAAATTCCCCTTGCTAATAGATACTGATTAAAATCTAGTTATCTCTATCGCACCCTTGGATGTTTTAGCGGCATGTATTGATGCGGGGTTTTGAATAAGATTGTTTTTATTCTTCTTCCCCAATTGAAAACTATATGCCGCAACAGACGGTCACTCTAAATTGAACGATAAAGCGGAACAGCCACTCCACACAATCCTTCCTTTTTTTTCAAACTCTCAATCACTCATATGTAACTATATCAAACTCGTAAATAGTATGAATCCAGACTATATTAAGAAACATAATGTCTGAAAAGGGAGGTATTCAAACACTATAAACTGGATAACACTAAATTCATCAATGCATTATAAATTGTGAATCAATTAAAAAGTAACTTCATTGTTAATTAATATTAATAGCATTAAACCACTGACCCATATGAAGGGGTCGGGACAAAATGGTGTCAAGCAACATTTTAAAAAAAAATCAACTGTAGCTGCAGTATGCTGTATATTACGTTGGACTATATGTCTATGATGGAAATGCCACCTAAATATGACTATAGAGGCTCTATATAGTCATATTTAGGTGGCATTTCCATCATAGACATATAGTACTACGTAGTATACAGCAGACTGCAGCTACAGTTTATTTTTGTTAAAAATGTTGCTTGGCACTATTTTGCCCCGACCCCTTCATATACCTACACAACCCATGAAGGGTCCTGGTTATATGTACTATGTACTATGTATAGGTACTATGTAAGGAAGAGCACTGTTTCTTGGTCAGCGGTCGTGCAAGGAGGTGATCACGCTCAACCGCCAGGTTTTCCCCTTGATTTTTCAATTAAGGGTACCCACTTTATAGAGGCTGGCCCCCAGGAGGTCTCTCGGCCCACGAGACGAACTGTGGCGAATAATAAAGATATCATAAGCCATGTCAGATTCGAACTCGGGACTTTGAGCATATCAAGCCACTGCCTTACCAGTGGGCTACCCCGCTCCCGACCCCTTCATAGAACGTTTACAAATCAATATTAACATTCTTTTCAGATTAAAAACATTTGATTTTTGTTTTGATTTCTGGCTTTAAATAATGTGTAAACCTATACCCGTGTACCTTTGTACGCCTAGCCTAATCCACTAATTCAACATATTGCTCAAAGCGTTAGAGAAGAGTATATTCCCCGTCGTAAACGCACTTCGCACTTTTTCGTCGCGTAAAACGTTTGGTTTATTTATCATGCATATTTGATTTGTTTTATTGTGCCAGTTTAATAAAAAAACAACAGAAAAACACGTGTTTCTTAAAAAATTTCAGTAAAACAAGTTAATTCTCTAAGTGATATGCTAGACTAACATTGTCCCTTCAGGAGCGACAACAGAATGCAAACAAAGTAACCGAGTGCATTACCTCAAATAGTATAAAAAGAAAATTTTTTTTTTTTTTTTTACTTTTTTTTGGTTCCTCCCTTTCCTCGCCTTGTAGGCTATACGGGGTTTCCCGGGCCAGGGGAGAGGGTGGGGGATTGATGCCGAGATTAATTAAATGTATAAAAAGAAACAGAAAAAAAACCATAAGTAATTGTGTACATTGTTTTTGTATGTTATTATAATTCAGTATTATCAAGACCATCCAACCTAGGTTCCCAATTCAAGCCAGCAATGATTGTATTTTATATATTTTAAAAATTAATATGACAATTATGAACGATGTGCTGTATTGATTGACTAATTATTTTTGTTATTACTGTTGTCCCAACCAAAGATTCTACGTAAACGGTGCAGTCTATCGTTCCACTCCATTGTTTCCCCGCACTCAGGGTGGGTTGGGGTGATTGGATTATTCGTGGCGTGATGGAGTAAAGGGCCGATGGAATTCCAGTCGATTAACAACTCATAAAAATATATTGGACAAAGAAAACAAATCCAAATGGTAAGAGATACATAAAAAAAGAAAAAAAAACTCGATTTCTCTAACAAAATTATACCTTTCTAAAGCCCAGAATTAATTTTTTAATAGTTGATATGATTAATTAATCGTATGTTTAAAAATGTATTTAGGGCAATTTTCTTTTCTGGCTCAAGGGTGATGGTTAAGAAACTTAATTCGATAATAGGAGGGATAATAAATTCAGAACTACAAGTCGAAATTTTTAAACATCTGGTTCAGTAGATAAAGGATCGTACGTACGCAAGACAACAATCACAGATGCGGATAACCAACGACATTAATGACCGCGGACGACTACACCACGATAAAGAAACCTATTCTTTATAAACTCTGTTATTTAAATGTTAGATTCGCAAAATATTTTTATTGTTAAAATAATATGCATATAATATTGTCGGTAAATGTAAAAACATAAAAAAACGATTCATAAAACAAGAACCGTTAAAAAAAAAAACATGTTTCGCAGCGATTTAATATCTTATATATAAAATTCTCGTGCCACAATGTCAGTTACCATACTCCTCCGAAACGGCTTGACCGATTTTCATGAAATTTTATATGCATATTCAGTAGGTCTGAGAATCGGCTACTATCTATTTTTCATACCCCTAAGTGATGAGGGTTGTCCACCCCTAAATTTTATTTTTGGTGGACAATTTTTTTTTTTTTTTTTTTTTTTTTTTTTTTTTTTTTTTTTTATATATAATGCGGCTTCAAAACATACATACAACCCTAAAATTTCATCCTTCTATCACCAACCTCTATTTTTTAATAGTTGTTTTAGTAATTTAATAACTTTTCTTCCCGCTCGATAACTGATCAATTATCAATTGGTAAGTTATCCCCGCGGCATATGTGTTGTAAGTAAAAATTAATCTTACACATTTGTTATAAAATTTATAATTGTTTTTTATATCGAAAATGTTGTTGGAAATGGTAATACAAAAATTCGGTGAAAGATAGATTTTTATTGCAATTAGGCAATTTTTTTTTTATTATTGTATTCTCTTTTAAGAGCTCTAACTTCCACAGATTTTTTTTCCACCATTTCTATAAATAAAATTTTTCGCTTTCGTAAAGCAGTCTAATATTTACATATATATGTATATTTATGTGTGTACTATCAAAGATTAAATACATTAATACTATAATTTTTTCATAATTAAGTAATTCAATTAGTTCTATTTATGTGTGTTTTGTACAGTGAAAAATGCCAACAAAACGCAAAGGGGCTAATTTGAGCCGTAATACAAGTAGATCTAGAAGCAAGCGAAATAGAAGAGTCCAAAGAACCGAAGAACAAATCAAGCAACAAAATATTGATGCGCGTGTGAGCCTGGCGCAATTGCGTCAAGAACTTTCAGAGGATACACGAGCTGAATGCAATGAAGTAATAAGATTCGAACAACGACAATCGCGCTGTTTCACATTCAATGGACGCAGAACAAATGAGCAACAACGCCAACAGGTACATCATACAGCACAGCATTTACATCATGCAGGTACAGCAGTTACATCTAATTCATTCCTGCGTCTAGCATTCCAGTATGAGTACGATATTGAATATTATCCTCATTCAAAAGTGGTAATTGGTGCTGTGGACAAGGAATGCCCGCATTGTATGCTCTCAAATTCAAAAATTAGCCAGCCGGGATGTGTTGCGCGTCAGGAATGGTGCAACTACCCGAAATTGAAACACCACCTGAACCATTGAACGGTTTACTTATCAGCACGGATCCAGATTCTAACCTGTTCCTTAAGTCAATTCGAATATTCAGTTCATGCTTTCAAATGACATCATTTGTTGAAACAGAAATAGTTCGAAATACTAATACAAATGGTCAACAATATATTTCTCCATTCAGAGGCCAACCTTATCGTAAATTGCTGCCAATGCCAAACGAACCACATAAATTTTACAGATCTACTTTATGGGCGGCGAGGATTCCGGAAGCTCACTTACCAATCCTGTGAATGCACATTGTGACTACAATAACCTTGATTCATTTTTTGCCAAATGCATCGTCGGCGAGCTGGACCCTCTATTGAATGAACACAATGAATTGTTGAAAATATTCAAATCACACATGCACTAATTACAAAGCGATAATCACCCTATTTTCATTAATCTTGATAAAACACCGGCAGGAGAGCACATTCGTAGAATCAATGCACCTGTTGTAGACGAGGTTGCTAGAATCATCCTTGGGGGTCATACAGGTGCACAAGAAATTGTGATTCGCAGAAGAAATAATAATCTTTAGTTCATTGCTGATACACACCGTTCATATGACGCTATCCAATATCCGCTAATGTTCTGGAAGGGACAAAACGCATAAATATTAAACATTTAATGTCTAGAAATTGCTTAGAAATAATTTAAACGGAGAAATAACGCTTGCCGGGTCAGCTAGTATTTATATATACGTATTCATATTTGAAAAGTCATTTATATATAAATGAAATGATGTTCGTTATTTTTAAAAGGTCCGGATAAGGCTGATATGAAAAGAAAAATTGGATAATTTGCCCAGAAATGTGTTAATGTAAATTTGACTGTGAATAGAAAAAAATATTTCATAGAAATAGGACCAAGTTACAGACCTTTTTTTTTTTTTTTTTTTTTTTTTTGTCTTTTACAACTTGTATTTATCTACATAAATAAATAAATGACTCGAAAAATATCTATTTCATGTCATCCTTTAATTGTGATCCATATCTTTTAATATGCATGAAATGATAAGTCTTTCAATATTTTTTCTCACCCATTTACATAAAATTTTTAGTCACCGTTTGGTATTTACGTTTTCCTCTGTACAATTAAATGCCTTTAATCCATATTCTTCTAGAACTTATACGAATTCCTAATGATTAATTATTCATTAGGTGTTTACTCCAGATGATTAAAAGACAAAAAGAATGTCACAACGAACCAATTAAGTAAAAGCATTTCATTAATTTGACTGTTGGAATTCTTTTTTTGTGAATTATAAGATGGACTACCCCACAAATTCCGAAATCCATGGCCACAATTGTTAATAGATACAATGATAACTCATAAATAAGTTTTTATAATTTTTAAAATTTTAAATCGATTTTTATAAATCGTCTATTTTTTTTTTAAATATGGAGTGGATGTCTATTGCATTAGAAGATATTAAGAAAAGAAAAACATCATTCATGAAGACATCAACTGCATCCATCAATAAGACTTGATAGCAAAGAACGAATCATATTTCAATTAAAATAAATTGCTGATAACGTCAGGAAAAAAGACACATTAATTTTTACAGATCAGTTTAGCTGAGAAAGTATTCTTTCCCTGTTTCTTGGCATAAAATTGAGATCGTGGGCCTGTACAATGCCAGGTACACGTTAAAGATCCCTATCCTAATTATAGCGAAATTCAGGACTCCCACGTGAGCTTCGTCCGATTAGCTTTAGTAGCTTAAAGTGACATCAAACAAACAGTGAACGTAAAAAACATCAAATTTAAAAACAGTTCATTTCAATATTCTGAAGATGGTGAGGACATATTTAAAAATGCGGTTAAAAGTTATTGTTCCAATGTTATTGGTCCAAGAATTACTACCCAAACCCTAAAAAACTTAACCCGAAACCTGGCAACGAAGAATACTAAGACTGGGGAGACAGATAAGATCTCTACGTGTTCCTTTGCAACAAATGGTCGCTTGTGAAAGAGGAAACAGCATTGTTAAGCAGACGGCGAACAAGTTAGCCCCCGCCAAGCATGACAAGTATACCGAGTTTTATTTTATGAACAACACCACGTTCATTAACGAAGACGTTTCAGGCAAGGACATAACAACAGAGTGTTACGCCGAAATAGGCGTGCATTAACATTTTGATAAGTCATAAAAGGCGATTAAGGCAACGGGATTAGAGAAATTAAGAACTACCATACTCCGAATTTTCCCACCTTTCCTAAAATATATTTAATTAGAGAATATAGTAAACATACAAAATATAGCTTCTGGTTTCGATTCGTGAAAGCCAGGCATAAATATTAAAGAATTCTTCTCCTGGGTTGTAATATGTGCATTAAAGTACGGGTCAAGGGACACCAAAAATCCTGTTACCTTGCGGTTCTTAAAAGAACTATATAATTTTTATTTATTTTCAATTGTACAATATTAATTTATAGTTTATAAAAAGACTTCTAATATCATCCACGCAACCAACAATTTAATTTTTTTTTATGAAATTTGAGTTGTTACATTATGAAATATTTTCAAAAAGCTAAACAAAAATAACTATTGCTTGTACTTTATGTAATTTGAACACTTTTATTCATGAACTAAATAAGGCACAAGAATTATCTTGTTTTTTATCCAAAACATTTTTTAAGGGGCGAGGGTATAATCATTTTCCATCACTGGAAAACAAATTAAACATCAAAACGACGTTTGGGTTTGATAAGTATTAATAAAGAAAGATATAGCTTCCACAACAAATTTATTATTTGTTGCATGCATTTTGTAGGTTTGTGTGATTTGCAATCTGCTAAATAGCAATAAGGAAATCTGTTAGCATATCTCTCGGCCACCGTCACCGAAGTCGCCGGGGTGGAATGTAGGGGATTATGTTAGATGTTATTGCTAAGGGGTTCGTGTTAAAAGTTAGTGTTTGGTAGAAGTTTTTGTAGTATTGTGTGGCTGTATCGATAACTGTTGGGATATTCAGGTCCTTGTGCAGTTAAGTCGCCACGTACTATGGTGCGTCTACTATTTTCCTCAATACCTTGGACTGGAATGACTGAATTCTTTGGATGTTTGAGGATTTTGCAGAACCCCAAAGTTCTATTCCGTATGTCCATAATGGTCGTATCAGTACTTTCTAAATAGTAAGTTTCTTAGTTATTGATAATTTCGAATCAAATAAAATTAGAACTAATTAAAAAAAATAATGTTTGGGTGCATTATTATAAAAGATACAGATATTTTCTTATAATTAAACTAAATAATATAATAATAATCAGAGGCGTTTTCAAGGGGGGGGGGGTATAGGGGTTCGATCTCCCTACCCGAAATTTCGGGGAAAAAATTGAAATAAATTTAATAATGCATTTACTCATGTAATATTATTTTGCGATTTTTTTTAGTATTGTAATATTTATGCATATGTATTAATTAAAGTTCCTATTGTATTCATGAATAAGTAAATTAGCTTTACTTTTCTTTTTCCTTTTTTCGATCCGACAAATCCCCCTCTATTTTTTTAACTTTTGTTGATAATAATAAAGGTAATATTCGAAAGAAAAATCACAGGACTAATAGGAAAGGTGTGATATAGGATATAGGAAGAAAAAACAAAGAAACAAACGCCGAACACAGCTTCTGACTTGCAAGGATATATGTCGGCTGCTGACGCATCAAGCCGCCTGAATATTAACGACTTCCCGGGGAACAGAATTATTAGTCCTAACATTTCCTATATAGCCGATTATATAACATATTTATAAAACTTTTAATCCTTTATTCGGATTATCATATTAACTTAATTTAATAAGAAATTCCATTTATTCCAATCATAATATTGTAAATGCTAATGCATACCTCTTCAACTCCTAATACTGGGGATGTCCGATTCCCCAAAAAGGATATGAATGCCAATACGTCAATCCGAGACATGAATTATGAAGAATCGACTGTACAAACAATGCTTCGCATATATAACTGCCGTTTATTCAAACATAATGAAATGCCGTTTCTTCGAAAAAGGACAACAACCGACGAACATCTATTAAAGGAAAAAGAAGAAAGAAAGAGTGAAACATAAGCTTTTAGAAGATAATAAATACTTCATTTCATTACATGATAAATGTATTCCGTAAAAGCAGGAAGTAGAAACGGGAGATTTCAAAAAGAGAAACTGACGGATTAAAAAATCATAAAGAGATCAAAATAAGCGTGAAACTTGATGTATTAGGCCATAAGCATCTGACAGAAGCTATAATTATAGCTGTCGAAATCGTCCAAACTTGTAATTTAGTATTTGCAAGTCTATGAAAACAACTTCATTCATTAATAAATTCAGTATCAAGCCTGGATGGGGGGTGGGGGTCCATTGAGTGAGTCACACCTTTAATGGAACAAAATTTGTTTTGTATTAAATCATAACATTGAAGTTTATCATTACATAACTTAGCAGTTTTCACAGAAACAAATGGACTACTGCACTGAATCCAAATCTTCGGTGGGTAAAGGTTTTAGAACCGGAAGACATGAACATGGACTTATCACGGATAAGTGAAGGTAGACATACATTTTTTTCCTACATTTCATTAAATCCAGCGGCCCTCTTTGGATCAAGTAATAAAATAAAATTCGGTTAATCGGTTATTTTATAGGCAGAACAATGCTATGAAATTATGACTAAATTTCGTTAATTTCATACGGTTTTTCCAGTTTCCACCCTCTTTATAAGGTTTTCGTAACTCTACAACCCCTCCAAATATAGCAGAGGGTTGAAATTTCGAATTTAAATAACATTATTATGGACAAGTGTTTTTCAGGAGTCAACTGTTAATATATAGTTCCAAAATGAATACAGAACTCAGGACAAATTTTCTCTAAACACTTTTCTACACCCCTTCAAATTTATGAATATATGCGTAATTAAAGTTACGAAGAATACAAACTTTAATTTAAGTAGATAATATTGAACGGTAGATAACTAAATTTCTGGAAGTATAAAATAATAACAATAAATAACAATGAATCGGTTGATTCGTAACAGAAATGGCTTTTTGAACTTAGCCATACAAATCCGACTTTTTATTTCTTTAAGATGCCGAAAATATAAACCTACGGGAAGTAATCATGGCTTGTTTGAAAAATAATACTTAAGTTTAAAACGGAATATAATGAATAAAAACTGAAATCAATTCTTGACTACGCAGATTTTTAGCACATTTAGTTAAGTTTATTTATTTAGCACTTTACACGGTTAGCAAACATTCGAATGTTTAAATTTATTCATAAGGATGTCGCCTAAAAAGTGCTATAAATCTACCAAGTCATGTGCAAACAAATTTAAACATTATTTGTAGTTTGGACTACGCTACAGCCCAAGAATGATTATAATCAGTGAGGTTCTGTTTTAATTGCATCGATATTCAGCAGAACTCTGATACGTTAAACATTGCGATTTGGACTGAAATAGCCTCAAATGTTAATTTGGAATGAATATTACCTTTTTATCAAATATTTTTAAGACACACGAATTAACATACAGAAAAAGACAACAGATCCTGTAAAAGTGCAAAGCCAACTATATTAGATATAACGCAATGAAGACCTAAAGTAACTTGATCAAGAAGGCAGGAACAGAGAAAAATTGTTGGTTTTTTAGTGACAATTAACCGCTCTTTCCCTTCCTCCTTTATATCCTTTATTTTTAAATTCTCAATAATAATATTAAATAATTATGATATATACTCGTACATGTAATATCTATTTATAATAGAAATGCTTTTGGAATGAAAATAATACATCTACAATAATTTATACGAATGTGCTTCTTGTATTTTATGATCTTATTTTAAAGATCTATTTTTTAAAAAACTTATAATAGGGTAATAATATTGAGTAAAAAATTAATGCATTCTGTAAAACACAAAGTTGCAAAGAAGGCTGAATGACATTTCAGGAATTAGCTATATCAGTACAAATTTCTGTATCTTTTTTTTTTTTTTTAAATTTTAGATTTATATTATATCCCTAATATGTTATGAGTCAATTTTAAATTGTAAGTACGTATTTTTGTAGCTAAATTAGATAAGCAATTTTTCGCCTAAATTCAGATATATTTATAACACATAATTTATATGAATATGAATGTATGTGTTAGTTATGAGTGTAAGGTAATTAATCTAAAATGATTCAGAGTTAATTCGAAAAACTCATGCATTCGTTCTTAATACTTATTACACAAAAGCTCTAATTATCTCAAACAAAGAAAACGTTTTTTAAAATTTAACATATAAGTAAATTTAATAAAATTGAGTTTGTAAAAGATGAGATCATATGAATAATAAAAATTTCATATTAACATGACCAAACTGCAATAAAAATGATATGACACGATAAACTAAGTCCCATACTGGCCTCTTATATTCTATTGAACAATTTAGTAGTAGATTAAGGAATTTATCTTAGTAATGTTGGGAGATTAAAACACGGACGTAATTTACTCAACCTTTGACAAATTAAAGCATATAAGTAAAAAATATATATCTATATGTATTAGAATAAAAGGTAAAATTTCAAATTATATTTTGAAGCTTTAAATGGATATGCATATATATTTCAAGTAGATGAATATGGCCATGAAGAAATAAGTTGAAAATGTAGCAAAACCGAACAGGTGTGACCTAGCCAGCAGATAAGGAAACTCAAAAAAAACAGTGGAACAGTGAGAGCTGCCCTTGAAATCATCAGTAAGCGGCATATTATTGACTTAAGTTGACAATAATTGACTATTAATAAATAAACTTAAGAACAATGATTAATTCAGAATATAATAACGGAAATTAATTTCTTCATGGACCTGGTGTCCTAACGGTTCACAAGTTTAATGTAAATCGATAAAAAATATGCTTTCAACACAATTAAATGATTCTTAATCAATTTCTGTTAACATGAAATTGAACGCTTGATGATGAGTTAAAAATGCCTCGAAAAAACAAATAAACACAAGTTCAACGATTATTAATAACTGTTCTGTCAAAAAAAAAAAAAGGAAAGAAAAAACACTGACTTTTGTATTAATGAATTGTATTAATAAAAAAAGTTCATTTTTTTTTAATTATATGAAAAACTACTACTCATCAACTCTTCAGTCAAACAATGTTTAAAAAATATTTGGATCAGTTGAAAACAATGGAAAGTAGTGTCACACAGAAATAAAACTGCTAATTATGACATTATAAAATACAATTCAATTACCTTACTGCTACGCGTACGCTGGACTCATCGTCTGTCATATTGATCTGATCTGCGAGACGGCGCCGTTACAAATTATATCAATAAATATATCTTGCGTTGAAAAAATATCGAAAAAATGGCACATAACACAACCATACAAAAAACACCGGCGACACAACATCCACGAACGACACAAACTTATTGACGGCGTCAGACATACTGCCGTAGTCAGCTTGTTTTCCCCAGTACCGAACTCTGGTGGCTGTATCATGAACTAATTTTATCTTATCAAATGTGAAACCCATTACTCTAGTTTCCAATTTAAAATTGAAGGGGCTTTATACAGGGTCGCTCAAAAAAGGATTGCATGGTACAACTTGATCTCATAAAACATTTGTGTAGAAAAAACTTTTTTCTGGGCTATGAACATTTTTTTTGAATACATTTTTAACAAGGCTAAACATGGAATAGATCTTGCGTAATTTTACAATTTTATCAATTTTTTTTTCCATTTATTATTTATTTTAGCACCAATTTTAAACCTCTGATCATGGACCTCTGATTGATGGCTAGAACCTGGGTGGAGTCATGGAAACTCTGAGGTTTATGTTCAGCTCCTATGTGTTAGGTTTCTGACAGTTTTCACTATTTAGTGTTAAAAGTAGAAATTTCTGTGTGACAAATTGTTGTTACAAAAAAGGATAATATGACTACTTTTTGGCCTTTTGTAAACCAATTTATCACAAACACATATATTATTGTTTAGATTACAATGGTTTTGACTACCTAAGTACCAACAAAATTATACTAGCACTATTTGTATCTCTAAAACAGGTAAATTTATGACCAGAAATAACAACTCAGCAACATAACTATAATTTCTTGATATAACAAAAATTTCATATCAATTAATGAGGCACCCCAGGTTTTAAATGCATTTATTTTTAAAATAATCCTAATAATATATTTACAAATAAGTTTGTATTTTTGTGGATAAATCCAACTTTACACTTAGTACCCTTTTCTTTTTTCTTTTGTGGCTTAAGAAAATTTATTTAAATTTTGGCTTAACTTAAAAATAAATATTAAATGGTCAAAATTTAGGTGTCACAAAGCTGTAAATTAAAAAAAAAAAAAAGAAGAAATTGGCTTATCACATCCTTGTCATTTCTTCAAGAAGCAAACCATATATTTTATATTAAAATTGCATGAAATGTTTATTCAATGTCCCACTTTGCTATTATTTGTAGGATAAGTTAACTTTTTGCTTTAATATATTATTAGGGTTATGGTAAACTAACGTATTTTAGTAGTTTTATAACTTGTCAAATTTTGTTCCTTCCTAGTTTCATAGTTCCTAAACAATTGCATTTTTGCGAATATGAATTTTTTGTAACTGTGACCAAGTAAGTCAAAGTACTAAATCTGGCACATTTATTAGCTTGCTGCTACTGATCTTTGCAGAAATTATCTAATGGTATTTGGTAAAGTTTGATTTTGCCACATTCCTTAACTTACTGACAACAATATTAGAGATGGTACAGTTATACTGAACACTAGGTTCGGAAGTTTTTAAAACCAATAATCCAAGAAACTAATTCCAAGTAATGTAACAACAATACTTATTTTATATGAAAGTATTACAAGGTAAAAGAATATAAAAATGTAAGTAAAATAACCAGGATAGGCAACAAATCCCTACCAGCTCTGACTAGAGCTTGTAATTCTACCTCATTCTCAGAGTAAAGCCCCTCATTACTCACCTAAGAAAATTTATGTACTAGATATAATTTCAAAGTTATATTTATCATTTATTTTTAAGTTCACAACTCACTCTTCAAAATGACAAATTGCCAGGTGGTGTCTTTTAACAGTGGTGTGTTTTAACTGAGCTAAAATTAAACACAAGTATCTACGATAAATTGAATTCCAGGACAATGTATGGCTGAAATAAAGAAAAAAAATCAAATAAAATCTATGTCAAAACCAAATACGATCAAGAAAATGTTATTATTTTACTTTGCAGAAAGAAAAGAGGGAAATCAAATAAAGCAGAACCATATGATATATGACAAAAGGTTTCCTGTGTTCGAAAATAATAAACAAGATCTTCTGAAACTGAAATATTGATACCAAAGGCCTATCACCAATTCTCTTTTGATTTAACATCAGATGAGATTTTCCAAGATAAGCTTTCAAAGCCAGAAAAATCTTTCACATGAACAAATTTTGCTCACATGTTTGTATTTGCTCTCTAAAGTACACTAAATTTTGTTATTATTAAATAAAAGTTTTTACTTGTGATAATTCGGCAATGCAAGCATAATACTCCATTGCGTCTGATTTCATAATTCTCTATGTAGTTGTTGAAAACTTCATTTAGTTACCATGAAACAAATAATTTCAATTAAATAAACAGAATGTGTTTAATTATAAACAATCATCTGTCATTAAAGACTGCACATGCGTGGGCTCAACCTGTTGTATGAGTTGACGGAATATTTTTCTTTTTTTCTATTGCATATGTTTACTTGATTTTTTTCATATTTCATACTCAACCATTTCTTATTTTTAGGCGAAACGAGAGACAGGTTATTCCTCCAAATACACATATCAAAAACAATTTTGCATCACCTCCATTTGTCAAGTTTCAAAGATTAATTTGAAGGGAAACTTTATGGTAGAAAAACTACAATTAAAACTGAATAAAAAATATATTTCCCTGAAAAAAATATTTACATGATCATAAAAAATACATATACATAAATACAGTTTCAAAAAAAATATAAGAATTTTCAGAAAATGGTTTCCATACCTAATACTCGGTATTACCTCCCCTTGCCCTAATTAGAGCTTGGACTCGCACAGGCATGCGCAGAATTAGGTGGTCAATGTCTTCTAGTGGAAGGTTCCGCCATTCTTCAATCGCTGCCTCCCTCAACTCCTGAAGATTGGTTGGAAAGTTCGGCCGGCGCTGAACAGCTCTGTGAAGCATGTCCCATACCTGCTCGATGGGATTCTTGTCTGGAGAGAACGGAGGCCATTCCATTCTCTCCATTCCAGTAGCCGCAAGGTATCCGCCACTATCCTGGCTCGATGAGGGCAAGCTTTATCATCCACTAAGATGAAGTTATCACCGTTCCTTTGAGCTAAGGGTGTCACTTTAGATTCTAACACGTCATCCACGTACATATTCGCGATCATGGTCCCACAGGACAGACCCACCATGTTGCTGTACCGTCTGAGATGGGTAACTAAGCCGACTAGGCCTGCCTGGAACCCTCCATACCCTTACTCTGTTATTGTCAGGGACGCGGGCAAGTCTAGTTTCATCAGAGAACAGACAGTTTCTCTACTGAGGTAACAGCCAATTTTCGTGAGCTCTTGCCCACTGCATTCGAAGTCGGCGTCAGTTCCTAATCAGCGGAGGACAACGCAAGGGTCTTCTTGCTCGAAGATTCATCTCATAAAGATGATTACGGACAGTCTGGTCACTTATAGTTGTGTTATCAGCCCGTTGCATCTGTCGCCGAAGGCCCCCAGCGGTGGAAAGCGGGTCTCTTCTGGCTGCTAACGTTAAAAAACAGTCTTCATTGCGTGTTGTACAGTGTGGCCTACCACTGTGTGCGAGGTCTGTCTAACATCTCCAGTGATTAGGAACCTGTTCCAACACCTAACCACATTACTTTGTTCGATGTTGAGCCGACGAGCAATTTGTCGGGTTGATTGCCCTTCCTCTCATAGGACAACAATGCGGAACCACATTTGTGTAGAGAATACTTTTCCATTCATTTTTAGAGTGCAACAGAGGCGAAAGAGAGCTCTAAATTGAATTATTCCTACACAAATGTTGCGCTATGAATCACACATTACAGTAGTATTACAACTTTAAGGGATTTAGAGCCCCTTATCTTGAGTGTTCAGAATGTTATATGCATGACCTTTGTTGGCCTTAATCCATGTAGTATTAATGTATGAAATCAGTTTTCCAATAATTTAATCTGATCTATAGTTTTTAGGGTGATGCAAAACTTTTTTTGATGTGTGTAAAAAAAACCAATGGTACTTTATAGGAAAACAAAAAAAAAAAGGCCCCTTCCTCATTTAAGCCCCACAACATTTTAATAGAGATAAAGTTTACCTGATATTAAAGAATACTTGATTCTCATTAAACATGACAAGTTTAATCAAAATCGTTGAAGCTATTTTTGATAAAATCGAAAAAAAAAAAAAAAAAACGTAAACCTGGGACACAAAGTTATGAAATAAAGTGCCCCCTCCGTTTGATCAATTTTGTGCTGTCATATCACGGGCATATATATACAGCAAATACCCAGTTTCATCAAAATCGTTAGAGCCGTTATTGAGAAAATAAAAAAAAAAACATAAAAAGTTATGAAATAAAATACCCCCTCCATTTGACCAATTTTGATGAAATTGTTGCAGTCGCATCACGGGCATATACATATACCAAATACCCAATTTCAGGTTTGTAGGGTTTATAGTTTTTGAGCTAGTCTGTTCACACACATACGGACCATTTCGCAGGACTTGGTTATTTGGACTCAGGGGACCCCAAAATGTGTATTTCTTTTGAAAACCGGAAGTCAATTTCACGATCGCAATACTTTCCCATGCTATATATTTCATATATAGGTAAGTGAAAGTAAAAATAAACAATTGATATTTCAATTGTTCAATTTTTTGTATTTCATTTCATTCATTCAGTGCATTTGCCAATTTGTCTATTAAGAAATGATTTTATGATAAAAATATTTTATAAATTGAATAAAAACTATAATTTAAATTTAAAAATCACCTGCATTGTATCTAAAGCAACAAATATACAACTCCATGGGATTAACAAGCACAAAATCATTATTATTACGACTCCTAATGTCTCCTTCACCAAAAAGTCATAATAAAATATAACTCTGGAAAATCACGAAGGCATGCACTAAATTAGGTACAATAAAGGAAAGAAAGAATTTCTTGGCCCTCCTGAATTGTTGAGTTTTTGCAGATTTGCTAGTTTACCGTGCATCTAACGATATCTGAAGAACTGTATCATGCTTTGTAATCAATACTTTAGGCTGGAAAGGTATATCTAAGGATCTGGAGTAAGGTATATCTGATAATACTACATACTCCATACAAGGTCAAAATAAGTGTTTCTTACAACAGGTTGCATAAATATTTTCAATAATTTTTTGAAAAAAATAAGTTGATATTAATTGTTCACAAGTATATAAACATTATACCAACCAGCCACACTCTTTTTTTGTAATTAGATTAGCTATTTAATATTAGTATGATTCCCTGCAGTATTAATTTTTCATATTCAAGTGGAGGAAAAATAAAATTTTAAAGTAATTTTATGTTATTTATTTATCATCAAACATAATTACTTAAAATTTTCAAACTTTCTAAACACATATTAAATATAAAATAATAGTATTACTATGTATAAAAACAAAAATATGGTTTAAAGCCATGAAAAAATTTAGAACAAGTGGTAGTCTCATGAACAAAATTAATGTATTTTTTTTTTTTAAACAGTAGCTATGTATCTTCAATAACATACCTTTTATAATTTAACTTAAAATTAGGAATGGCAGTAGAATCCGGCTATAAACACTCCTATTATGTTTTCAGAAAAAGTTACAAAAGTTTTTCAAACTTTAGCGACTTGACCAATATACATTTTTTCTCACTAATTGTTAATAATTTAAAAAGAATTTCAAATTTATTTAATTACATTAAGATTTGTAGTGAAAGGAAACGTATCATTGCATGAAAACTATAATTAATATACATTAAATATACACACATTAACATTTTATAAAATTTATACATAATGAGATAATGCCAAAACATTTTAAATATCTGTATTATATATAAATTAATTTAATAAGAAGTGGGTTTATGGATATATGCCTTTAACAGTGCAAGGATATATCTAAATTTATATAGAAAATTATTCACTGATAATAATCATCGCATATTTATATAGTATTGTAATTATAAATGTACGCTTTACAATAAAAATGTACAGTAGACTTACGATGATTTGCTGGGGTTTTCATAAAATAAAAATGTGTAGAATACATCATAATGTTAAAATACCAAGACAAATTATTTTCAAAGACAGTCCCAGATATAAAATTTTCTTTTTCAGTAAATTAAACATTTACCAACTAATTCAATTATATTAACAAATGAAATATTCATTGATAACTTAAATATTCTATGCCATCACTTCAGAACAACTAACCAAGAAATAAATTAACCTATAGGCATAAAACATCTTCTGTACATCAAGTGTTTACTTAATAAAGCTAAAGTCTTTAAATATGACACTTTCTGAAGGAAATATTGCAAAGGAATAAGAAACATGTTTGTTTGTGCGCATGTATATGATGGTTTATTAGGAAACATATATGTAAATTTTGTGGAATAATTGGACAAAAAAAGGTGCTTCGATATATATAGTACCAAAGAAGTTAGTTGCTAACAGGCTAATAAAAAATAAATTAACTCATTTTCGTTTTTTTAATAAGGTAAATCATGTTTTTAGCAGAGAAATCTAATTAATCATTTCAGACAATTATTAAATTTAAAATTAATTTGAATTAAATTAACACCCTCAGCCATAATTGATCGATAGTCTACACCAAAAAGTGAAAAGTAAATTGATAATCTTTAATTCATCTTCAGTTCCTAATTGAACCCAAAAGGATTCGAATACTGAAAGGAGCTGAATTGACTCCATATATACATATTTATAAAAACTTAAAAATATAAATAAATAATAATATCTATGCATATGGTAACTAAAAATGTTTTACGCTTTTGAGCGATCTTATAAAATCTGATATTAAACAATAATAAAATTTGATTTAACTCCTACAAATGGGTAACATCTAATCAAGAAGTTAATCTTAACATGTCTCATAGACAAAATGACAGCAATTTATAAATATAAAAAGAAAATTCTTGCGATACAACGTTAATTTTTAACAGAATTATTTACAATGGGAGTGAATTCTTAGGAATATATATATATCATTGAAACTGATTCTCCAAGGATATAAAATACAGATAAAGCAGAATTAAAATAACTGATTTATCCGTATTGCAGTAGGGAATATTGTTCAACAGCAAACTAGTATTGGTGTTTTTAGTTTTCCATAGCATAAACAACTTTATACAATATTAAACTGCCATTGTAATAATTCATTTAAATATTTTACATATATCTTATCACAACAATTTTTCTAAACTGCAAGCCTTTTTAGTATAAGAAAAATAGCTTAAATTGTTTTTTAATGTATGCCTAATTAAAATGAGATTTTAGATTAAATTAAAAATAAAATAATTGGAAACTGATAAAATAGTTTCTCTAAAATATTTAGCAACTGTTACATGCAATGCTTGAAGTTTTATTAAGACATATGTAGCAGTATAAATATTTCATATTCCATTTATTAAAATATTGTTTATTTATAAAAACTGATTTTAATGTATGGTGGTCAAATAAGCCTTATGATATAAAAATTGAAATTAATTTCTAGTTTATTGTAATAGATTTAGAATCGTGAAGTAAAGATTATTTGTATTAACATAAAATGCTGTTGAGATTTTACAAAAACGAGTAGCTTGCACACCCAAAAGCTGTTTGAATATACAAACTTATATTGCTCTAAATCAATCTTTTATTCCATTCTTATGTATTCGACGGCATACACCTAAATACATATCCAATATTGTTATAATGGTAAATTTCACTTACAATTAGAAGACAATAAATATAAAGTTTTTTATTATGAAAAAGTATTCACGTTGAAATAAATAATTGAAAATTTAATTATTTAATAAACATGCAAACAGTTGTCTAAAATTTCAAGTCTATCACGTTTAGTAGTCAGCGAGGCGTGGAACCTCACCTTCCTCCATTTTGTATATTTTATAATACAAAATTTAAATTTGTTTATTTTTATTCACTACAGTAGTCACAGATGATTAGGCCAAAATTTATCATAATAAACAGAAAACCAATCTTTAACAAAGCTTGAAGATTAAATGCTATGGAACAAGGATGAAGCACTATAGAATCAATAAAATTTAATTATTTTGAATTTAAAATTTAGTTTGAAAAGACAATTCTTGGAGCTTTGTATATAATAAAGTACCTAGACTATACCTATAGAATATATTTTCATGTCGCCTTTCAAATATAAGATTGCAGTTTTTTGCATATGAAATATAAATGCACTTTTATTTTTAAAAACAGTGGGTACAAACACTTCTAAGTAATTAAGTTTTAATGGAATCCAATTCTTGCTCCGTTTTTTTTCTTTTTTCTTTTATCTTGTAATAAAAAGCGTGGGTTGTGTAGAAACGGTAGCACCTCTACAGTCCTGGGCGATTCAGCCTGGAGAGATCAGTAGTTCAGGCGATCTAATCGCCCGTTAAAGAAAACATTCATCAGAACGTGAAATCCATCCCTCCTTAGAAACAATAGAAAGAGAGAAACAGATAACAGCTTACAGCAAAAGCAACAGACTACTTATGCTGTGGATATGAAAACGATGGATTATTTGAAGACCTATGAAAATGAACATTTTGCCATTTACTGTCTTTTTTTTGCCAAACCCTAGTTTCTTCACACTGAGAAACTTGCGTAGCTCCTTGCCTGAAAGATAAAACATTAATAAACAGACATAAAATTAAATATGAAATAATAATTTTTTGTGTGTGTGTGTTTAATCCACTAATATAAATATTATTGAATATAGCAATACAGATTTAGATTACCATATTATTAATTATATGAGGAATTGGATACTTAGCTGTGTGTATCCAATATCCTTGATATCTAAAATACGCAGTATGTACACTACACATACTGATGAAGGCCGACAATATAAAAAAAAGTGCTGATATAGGCACATAATGTAACATGATCACATGTTAGCATAATTTATGGGACACAGCACAAAAACTAATTTTGAGAATAATTCTTGACTCAACAGAAATTGAACAAATAAATTATTCAAGGGTGTATGGAAAGTATGGACATCTGGTAGCAACATAACCTTGAAATATAACTGCACACAGTCTGTCTGCCTTCATGACAAAAGAAGATACAACATTGGAGTGTTTTCAAGTGCCTTTTAAAAAACTAGGGCAAAAAATTTAAAATAACAGAATCTGCTTTATATTTTATCATCTACAAGCAGTAAGACCGTTCAAACTTTGTAATATTATGCTGAAAAAAAAGTGTTTCCTGCAAACAATTGTTGCTACAAACAATGCGTCGTGCAACAGAATATCTTTGAAGGGCTTAGAAATCAGGGGAAGGATGCTTACATTAGCAGCATAGAGACAGGATAATTTTCCAGCTACTACTGTAGTCTGGAGTTAAGGACTTTCCACCGTATTATTTCAACTATGTTTTCACTACCGAAACTTCTAAGCTAATATTAATAATAAATACTTGAATACACTTAACTTACTTGTCAACATATTGAGTAAGTCTGACATATGCTATACATGCAGCCTCTTCGCCCAAAAGGTGGACACTGGGGTTCAGTATTGTAGTATTGAGAAATTTACTACTTTTTGGCGCAGCTATAGACAAAAAAAGTAACATAAGATAATAATAATTCATAATATTTTGTTACATCATATGATTTTCAGTTCCTAGGCTAAGATGAATAAAAAATAAATTAAAGAAAAATAATATAAATTATTCACACAAATCCCATTAGCTTCATAGCATTCAACTCTTCTTGGAGTTGGTAAAAATATTTATCTACATCCAGTTTTTAAAAAAACATCTATTTTTTAAGGAAATGGGTAATCTAAAATAATAATAATAAGAGAAACTTCAAAATAAACTCAGCTAAGCACTGTTAGTACACAGCTAACTCATAGCCCCCCTCCCTCGTAGGTGCAGGTACAGGTAACAGTAATCCTACTCAACCATAAAGAAAAAGTAGGAGGGGTAGGAAAGACGAGCTGTGTTTTACTGAGACCATCTAAAGTAACCTCATGTTCTGGACCAAACCTCACCTTTTTTTATTCATTTTAACAAACCAAAAAAGCTGAACAAAATTAGCAGGTTGATTAACACATAATTTAATAGTTTTAAAATTTTATTCCTATAATAAACATCTATCTCATAACACAAGGCTTTGGAGGGTTATGTTTCCAAACAATTAATTGAAAATTCATGTGAAACAACCTGCAAATATACTTTATGAAGAATAGAATATGATATACCATGTTCGAAGTAATATTTATGGAAATCCATTCCTTCGACAAGATTCCCTAACGACTCTGGTTCAAATGACGTCAGGTGAGGATCACAGATTTTCCTGAAAACATGTTAAAAATAAAATTATATATTTAGTTTGAAAATAATAAATATTTTAGTTTATGGAAAAGGTTCAAAACAGAAAGTAATCAACTGAAATAAAATAAAGTATACATAATAACAATGGTAGGAAATTGATTGAAGAAGTTTTTAATTGCAGAGGAACTGGTTGGAAGCATGGTCACAGAAGAGAAAAAAATAATATATAAACCATAAAATATGTTAAAGAATAATGTATGTGTTAATAAAGTCTGTATTAAATATTAGTTTGGTTACTTCTGTGAACGCGCCCCTGTACCCCATTAATTTTATCCACAATCTAATAATAATAATAATAATAATAATAATAATAATAATAATAGTTAATAAAATTGCATGAATTTAAATAACTTGAAATCAACTAAAAAAAAAAAAAAAAATAATAATAAAATTTTATATATATATATATATATATATATATATACACACATACATACATGTATTGATCTTACAGTAAATGTTATCAGAATAAATAAACTTTGTATAAACTTCTTACGTATAAGCATCATAGTCTCCTGAGGTGATAGCTTCTAATAACTGTTCAGTAATTTTAATTACTTCTTGTTTTCGAGCTGAAACAAAATATAATTGAAATGGTTTATCTATAAAACTTGGCTGTTTTTAAATTTAAGAATTCGGATAGTTTAAAAATTATGCACTAGTTTATTTTGAGTTCATTTACTGAAATTTATTCAATGAAATTAAAAAAAGGCATGGATGCCTAAGTAAACAAACATTTTGCAATTGATAAAATGTTGAAACTAAGATAATTTCATTTTACTATTGTTGCTCAACTTTAAACATGTAAATAAGATAAGTCAGCATGGATCTATTATTAATCAATTCTATTAAAAAAATTGTTAAATATTTAACACAAAAAATATACATGTCAATTATCATTACGTTATAGGTATAATGCAAGATGTTTTTCCAACTCCAGAGAGAGCCACGCCTGACATGAAAGAAAATTGATTTTCTACCTCAGCTGGATTCGAACTTGGGTTTACATCCAAAGTAATCTATATTTTAGACCAAACCTTAACTGACTTTTTTTAAATTTTAACGAAACAAGAAAACTGAACAAAACTAGCAGGTTGAATAATATAATTTATTAGTTTTAAAATTTTATTCCTACAATGAACATCTTCATCTCATAATTCAAGAAAAAATAAAATAAACCAAGTCATTTTTAAAAATTAAATTTTCTTATGGAGAAATGTTTTATAAAAAAAATCAAATAAATTGAATAACAATTGATTTCACAATATAAATAGTAAAATCACAAATAACTTCCATATTTATTATTGAAAAAAACATCAATAATTAATATTCAAGCGAGTGAGTCACCTTTGTTGAATACACCATTTATGATACATTCCAGAATGTTAAGCTAATTAACAGGATATGATTTGGTTTGACTGGTGATAAGAATAATTTACAAATGGCAATAGATTTTAAATTAAAAATGAAAAAAAATTCATTTATTCATCATAGTTGAATTTAAGATTGATTGATAATTGATTAATTTAAGACTCATGAATAAGAAGTGTGAGCAGAATCTAATAATTATGAGATTGAGAGAAAAGGAAATGGTTAAAAGATTTCAATGCTGTTAACTGTCAAATTTAAAGTGATTTTCTTTAATTTATTGAATTAAATTTAAAAGATAAACAAAAGCATAAAATATATTTGATAGTATTCTGGTTAAAAAAAAATCTTTTTCTGATTTCAGAAAGAATTTGAATAATTGTAAGGGTATATATGTTTACAAATAAAGTAAGGATTCATAATCATCATCATTTAATTATTTGAAACATTATTCCTCATTTTTCTCAACAAGAAATATCAAAGAAGAATTCCTAATGTTCAAAAAATTAAGGCACCTTAGAGTAAGAAAATATTCAGCAAAAAGGCATTGAACACTGACAGCTTTTGAGGTCAAGCCGTTATAGCAAAGTTTGCATGAGTACATGCTTTACTTAATCTTGTAAGAAGCTTTCCACAATGGTAAGAACTGATTGGGTTACACCTTCAATTTTCAAGCCTAGAAGGTTTATGATGTGCAATATTGAAATTTATCATGATTAATCTTTTGAAATAGGTGCTTACACATAAATCCTATAAGTCTTGTTCCACTTACTATTTTACTAATAAGTAAATTGTTATTGAATTCATTAATATTTTCTTCATGCAACCAATAGTCCAGAAATTTCTTCTAGAAGAGGACTTGGTTGAAGTAATAGTACTGCTTTTGTTCAAAATATTTGTTCAATTATTTGAAAAAAATAAATTTTTTTTTAGCATATGCTTTGGTCATGGACTTACGAATTAAAAAGTAACTAATTCTATAGAATTACAATGACAAAAAAAAAAAAAAATTAAAGTATCATAAATGACGTATATATGATGGTGGCATAAGTAAAATAAATAATAATATCGGCCTTAGTTCTATAACATTACTGATTTTTGTTAAGCATTCTCTGCCAATCTAACAATTTAAAACATGCTAAAATTAAATAAAAGTTAATTTAAAAAACAAAATGCAATGTCAAACCGCCCATACGGCGAGACAAAAATAAGTTTCATATTTATGTTTTATAATTGCGTAAGTGCATAGTGTATATGAGATTGCCTCTGTGTGTCATCGTACATGTCTTACCTGAGTTGCACGAATTAGTCGAATGTTGAGAGAAGTTCTTGGTTGGACAGACAATCCTTAGCTCTGAATGGAAGACATATTCCAAAATATTTAAATAACAGCCAAAAGAAAAAGAAAATTCAGCTCATAGCAGTGCCTAGGGCCTGAATTAAAGACTTTTTACATTAAGAATAATGCATCTTATGGCAGAAGTTATTTTAAAGGATATCTTTGTTCCGAACTAGTGATGTTTCTGTCAGTTGGTTACAAACTAAGACTTATCAAATTTGAAATTAACACAAATGAGTAAAACATTTTATAATAGTGGTAATAAACAAATTTTCTGCCAGAAAGTGCATTAATTTTGGCTCTTAACTATTTCAAGCGATCACATTTAGTTTTTCATCAGAGTAAATTTAACTTAGTTCCAGGCCCACTAATTAATACACACAGAACCACTTCTTCATATTCTTTGTTGTAATTGTCTGATAATTGATGAAAATAAGAGCCAACATGGTATGTACAATATTAAATCGTATGATAAATATGCATTGCTGATATGCATGCAATATTTTATAAAAACCAAAATAAAAAAATATATAAATAAAAAAATAATAATAAAAAGAAAAATTACAAGTAATAATAAAATTAAGAATTATTAAAAATACATTATTTTAAATAATTTTTTTCTTGATATTATCATGCTTAAGCGTGTATTAATCATAGCAAGCACTTGAAATTTTTATTATAATCTTTTAAACCAAATTTATATGAAAAATAAGCTAAAATTCCATAGCATAAAAACAATGATAGAAAAAATAAAGCAGGATACCAACCAGTTAAAAACTAATTCTGTGAAATTTATATAAACAGGGAATGGTGTGCATTATTCTATAGCATTTATCCTACGTCTACTTGGTCGTTGATGATATACACTCACTCTGCTTCTACAAATACATAAGGGACATCAAATGAAGAATTTATACAGGGAGAGTAAATTACTTCTCAATTTGCAACAAATTTAAACCTGCTGTTATCCAACAAAAATCTATGAAGCAGGTGCAAGACTGATAGCTAACCTTAATTATATGTCAATTAAGTCCTTAAGAATGGTCTTAGGAAATGGAGCCCCAAAATACAAGCAATTTTTCTTATCTCTTTATCTCTTTTTACTTTCACTTACCTATATACGAAATATATAGTAAGGGAAAATATTGCGATCGTTTTTGGCACAAAGCTTGATACAGTGTTCTGTATTAACAGTTTCCCCAGGTTTCAGCAGCTCATAGTAGATAACACCCATCTGATCCCAAGAAACACAGAGCAATGTCTTCCTCCCGACGCGATTAGGCTTTACAGTCAATGGTTCAACTGGAGTTAGGCAAGATTTTTTACACTAATGATTCTTGAAGTAAATCCACTTCGATGAAGAAACTTTATCTATACCTGGCGAGCAGCATTTGGCATGAGGTTTTTCAAGCTTCCTGCTGTCTGTCATCCAGTTGGTGAGGGGTCCAGTTTCCGATCTGGATCTTTCTCATGGCTTTCACTGTCACATGTAATTGATCAAGCAAGTTGTTGTTGCTTTTGAGAGTCATCCTCGTCCAAAAAAGCTTTCAAATCAGTGTCTTCAAACTTCTGGTTTTCCACGATCTTTGTTTCTGACATCGAAATCGCCATCTTTAAATTTTTTGAACCAATCGAAACATTGAGATTTGCCCAGGGCATGTCCCCTGTAAGCTTCAACAAGCATTCAATGTGATTCTGCAGCAGTTTTTTTCAGATAGAAACAGAAAATCAGTGCTGTCCGCAAATCGTACACCGTAATTTGTTGGCACAAAAGCGACATGGTCAACCCACATGTTTTAAACACAGGGTTGTAGAATGTAACTGATGTTGGTATCAGTTGGAACTCTCTATGAAATGTAAGCAAAAGCAGATAACACTACTGACGGATTAGTTAGAAGATTATATTGACTGCTACCACCTATCATTGGTGAATTCCGGTTTCATATTTACACACCTGGAATAAGACAGTCGTTTTAAATTGCACTGGGAACTGTGTTCTTCAAGCGGAATTTATGGTCTTAAAAGAATTCAAGGTGACTTTGAACATTTTTTAAAAACTTTCTCCATTAAAAATCGGAGTCCAGAGTGATTAAAATTTTTTTTCAATATAGCGAAGCCAAAGTAAAAAGTATAATTTTTATATTTATATTTTTGAAATTTCAAAATAAATGGATCAAAGTACTTTGATGGATCAAAGCACCAGACAAGGAGACATTCTCAGTCCTTTCTCATTCATTAATTAAAAATTAAATAACAGCCAAAGCTGCCAAAATAAAATGGAGAGCAGTAGATCAGGAATAAAGATTACGATTCTTACATCCCAGATGAATCATATATGTATGTCATCATGCAATTAAATATTTTAAGATACCTATTATGCAAAAAATAAATGCATTAAATATGATTTCCAACGCATTATTTATCTATTTTATACTACTGTTTACTACCCTACGTCATACCTTTGCATTAGGTTGGCTTATTTTATTTGATCAGCCATCCCAGTGAGTCAACTACTTAGTATTTCATATGTAATGATTTTAGAATAAGGAGACTGATTTAAAAATAATATTTCAGATACTGAGACTAAGCTCTTTCATTCGTTCATTAATATTCACGGTTGTGTCTCAATGACTGGTTTCTTTTATTGAAGTTTTATATTTTTATTTTTTTTTATTTTGTGTTTTCGCCTCTACCCTAAAGGGTCATTGGCGTCTAAAGGTGGTTTATACCCATCTATAGAATCCCGAATATTTAAGGAACTTGAATAGAGTTGTGACTCTCTCTTCGTTGTCTTTCATAATTTCTTTTAGAGAATCAGAAAGTCCAACTTTTTTCCTAAGGTTTTCAAATTGTGGGCACTCTAACAGAAGGTGTTTTACTGATAGAGGAACATTGTCACATTTTTCACAGGTTGGAGCTTCTAGCCTCCTAAGCAGGTAGCTGTGTGTGAAATGACAATGTCCAATTCTTAGACGGCACAGCGTTACTTCTTCTCTCCTTGAAGTTCTGTAGCTAGTATTCCATCTCCGACAGTCAGTTTTTACCTTTGTTAATTCTCTAGTTTCTCTCGCCCAACTCTTCTCCCAATTTGCTAATTGTATTTTCTTTTTTTGTAGTGTCGAGTCTTCTAGGGTAATCTTATTAACTTTACTAATTCCTGTCCCTTCTTCTAGTCTTGCTAAATGGGCTGCCTGGTCAGCTCTTTCGTTGCCTGGAATGCCGCAGTGGGCAGGAACCCAGACGAAGTTAATGGTCTTGCCTTTCCTTTTTATATCCCACCATTCATTGAGGATTTCTTTTATTAACGAATTTCGTGGGTTTGGACTATCAATGGTAGCCAAAACGCTCCATGAATCCGTTACAACAGCCCAATTCTTTTCCCTGGATTCCGCTATCAAGTAGAGAGCATTTAGGATGGCTGTTGCTTCCCCAGTGAATATTGTGCTTTCCCCTGGTAAGTTAAATAGGAGCTGGGTGTGTTTACTACTCACAGCGCAGCCAACAGTATCGCCCACTTTTGACGCATCTGTATAAAGTATATCGCGACGGTTATATTTTTCCATTAATCTTAAAAACGATGACCGAACTTCTATCGGGTATGTTTTGGTGACCTCAGCCATTGATCTATTGACTTTTGGTCTAGCTCCACTCCATCTTGGTATTTTTAGATTCGCTAAGGGTCTAATATTACTTAGGTTCATGCCAATTTTTGTTAATGCCTCGTATATGTCCTTTAGATAGATGTTGTTGTCAATTTCTTTGAGACCGCGATTATCCAATCCTTCGGCAAATAAGTGTTCGGTAAGAGGATGGTTTGGACAAGATTTCAATTTACCAACATATTTAAGAGCTAAGAAGTCTCTTCTTAAATATAATGACGGTTCCCCAGATTCTGCATGTATGCTATCAACTGGAGAGGTTCTGAAGGCTCCAGTGCTAATTCTAAGGGCTGCATTATGTATAGAGTCTAAGCTCCGTAATAAGGTTTTGTTGGCAGTTTTATAGATCTGGGCTCCGTAGTCGATTTTACTTCTTACTAATGCTTGGTACATAGTAATTAGAGACCGTCTGTCTGCACCCTAGCTATATTATAAAATAAGCTATATTTTAAAAATGATTGTGGAATAAATAATTTTATTACTTATAAAATAGTGTTCATCGACTCATATTTAATCCCATTTTATTCAGAATACAAGAATAATAATATGGTGAAATATATTTTATTGATAATATTAAAAATAAAATGTTAAGTTCTGATTTAATAGAAGTGAACTGTTGAAAATTGGTACTGTATCCATTCAACAAGTGCTCCGAGGAACATACATACAAGGATGGAATTTCCACTCTATGTGTTAATTTAGCAATGCCTTGAAAATATGAATTAACTAATATGCACAGGGGTGTTCATAGAGGCACAGCTGGAAGAAAATCAAAAAATAAAAGCTGAACAAGATAAACAAGCTAGTCAGTAAATATGAAGATTCCTTGGACTTTAATTAAATATCAAAAAATAGAGAGACAAAACGGAATAGGAAACAAAGAATAGTTTTAATATTTAGTTCAGCATAAAACGTTTATACAAAAACAAACATGCACGATCTTAAATTGGAAAAGGAATTATTAAACATAATTTTAAAAATAAAACTTCTGATATTTTATTGATTAATCCACCAGGCAATAGAATTAATTAATTTCATTTCACAATTTTACTACAAAGGGGTATTCATTAAAAGTAAGTTTCAACTATTTAGTTTAATTTTAAATCATTAAATAACAAACTTTTTGCATAGGGAATTTCCTATTCTACTTTCATTATATGATTGTTTGTTTAATATCATTTGTTGCAATGAAATATATCCATAACTTTTTTGGTTCAATGTTATTTAAAATCTCAATTTGAATCTCCTAAAACTTTCCTGAGAGCAACTGATATATCCTGTAAATAAATACACTTATCAAAAACTTGTAGGGAGAAAAAGAAATACATAATTTTTTTATGGGTGACAAATTTAATGATGGTATAAACTGAAGGTACATGGGTATCTAAGATTGATATCATATACACATGACAGACACTGATGAGATGATTTCAAACAAAGATGAATAAATGATAAAATAAAAAAGTAAAAGTTACTAAATATTTTTAAGTTAAATGGCATTTATCTATTTTACTACAATCTTTAGCTTCCTTACCCTCAGTGTCTTCAGAGTCCAGGCGTAAGCGTGTGTAGCAATAATCTGACTCTTCTATAGCCAAGTCAACATGCACAGGCATACAGACAAGAAACAAATAAATATTTAAAGGTGAAAATAAAACAAAAATAAAATAAAAACATAACCATAGCATAAATAAAGCAAATTTAAATAATAATCAAATCAAAAGAAAACAGTGCATGAAAACACATCACAGTAGCTGATTAATTGTAAATACATACCATCTAATTGAAATTTTCATAGTAACCCAAGGGGTTATTATTAAAGAAATATCGAATCATAAAGAAGTCAAAATAAAAGTTAACATTCTTTAATTCGAAGGATATTTTGAATTTTAAGCTGACTAAAATATTTAACATGAAAGAAGAAAAAAAAAAAAATATATACATAAGAAACTAATTCATTATTGTGTTAAACTAATTAAACCATTTAAACTAGTTATGGGCAAAACTTGAAAGAAAAAATATGTCTCAAGTCAGATAAAATATAATCTACTATCACAAATTTATGCTTTGTCGTATCGAATAATTAAAGTTCAGATGAACAAAGAACTAGAACAAATTAAATAAAATTTACAAAAAAAAAAAAAAAAAAAATATATGCTGGGTCAGCTCTCTAACAAATCACATGAGAGTTTAAGAATGGGAATATTTTTATTTCCTCCGAAAAAAAAAAGTTTGTTATTACTATTGTTTGGTATCACTCTGATGAATAACTTTTTAAAAATGTATTCAAGAACAAAAAAATGTCATTCAAGAATCAAAAAAGTTATGTATAAAATAAATGCAGCTTGTAATTCCAACAGTGTTACCACTAAAATATATATTTAAATATTGCATAAAATAAATGCAGCTTGTAATTCAAACAGTGTTACCACTAAAATATATATTTAAATTTTGCAGTTGAAAGATAATCTGATAATTCTTTTGATAAACAGGAAAAAGTAATGAATAAACTTTTTAAAAATAATAAGTGCATGCAATAAATTAACACACTGCTTTTTCTAGGTAACTTACAATACTAAATTATAAGAGAATAAGCAGAGATAGTAAACAGAAAAGATAAGCTCAACACAAATTCATAACTTATAGATAAAAGAAATTATTCGGTTCTTTTCGTACATATTTGAGTTAATAACAATTAAGACAGCTGCAGAAAAGGGGCACATAATTGAATGGTTTACAGGTGGGAACTAAAAGTTTACTTACTTAACAGGTCATTATGGTACTTTCACATAAAGGCATCTAAAATAAAAATGGTAAACACCTAAATAGCAGTCCTTCATTATAAAATAACGCCATTCAAGAATCCCTTTTTAACTATTAAATATTTAGTTACAGCGTATAAGAATAATTTTGGAGCCCTATAGGGGCCATGTGAGTCCTTCAAGGCCTCACCAAAAATTTGAAGATTTCACTGAGATCCATGCATAAAATAAAATGTTAGTATTGATTACATAAATACAGCTAAAACAGTTTGATATTTTTAGTGGAAAGTTGAAATAAAAGAACTGACCACAGCTTATTCTAAAGCAAATTCCAATTTTATTAAATCTTGTTTCAATATCTTGATTTTTAAAAAGAAAAGAGCAATATAATTTCTGGGAGGGGGTGCACCATCATCCTTGGGGGATGCCTTTATTCATCAGTAAACTATATCTATGAAAAAAAAAAAAAAAGATGGTTGGAATTGATAGCCAGCTTGTTGAAGATAAATTATACATAAAACAATAACAATATTGCAGGATTATTACAACTTTGGAAAGGAGATTTCAGTCGAATAATGGTTTTAAAGAGAAGGGGCTTATGTGACCTTTTTCACACTATTGCAAAAGGTAAATGATTGAAAGGCATTAGTTCAGTGAATGCATTGACCAATTTTTAAAATGTCTTCAATATTTAACAAGCTTCAACTAATTCACTAACACCTATCGTTCTCAACATTCCATAATTAACTGAATATTAAACCCAATGATTAAATTGCTTAACAAATAAATATGGAAACAAATTATAATCCTCACATAAAAATGATAGCATTTGTTCATGATGATATAAAAGTCATTGTGCCTGGTTATTTTTGTAAGAATCTGAAATATCCACAAAACTAAGAATTTATTGTTAAACTGTTTTATTGAAATTTAGCCTTATAAAAATTATTTTCACTTTACTTCTATTCAAAAAAATTATTTAGCAAAAAGATTAGATCCCTCATGTGAACGCATGAGATTGAAAGGAAAGTAAAATATTGATTTTGATGCAGCAAACTCAAGGCAGTTGTTTCAGATTTCTTCCAAAATATAACCTAATTATGAGGAACGTCTCTTGAGTTTTGCTCATATTATGCATTGAAAGTATGTCAACTTAAGTAAAATGATTTCATAACTGAATTAGAAAACATGCTATACTATGGAAGTTATTTGGATCAATGCTTTCATAAATAAACACAAAAAAAAAAAAAAAAAAAAAGGAAAAGAAGAAAAATCATACTTGGATGAGAATAGTATTAATATCAGTAATAATAAAATTTAAAAATATAAGAATGTATTTTTATAAATAAATTAATGAAACAGACTTAAAGATAAATAGTCCATCAAGTTATGAGTTGATGATTAAAAACTTTTTATTTTTATTCAAAAGAAGTAATATCTTGTAATAGCTTCTTTATTACCTGTTTGATTTGAATCTGTTTTATCTGATTCCGTCCATTTTGTGATATTTGACACCCATATTTCACAATCCGTCTTCCCAGCACCTGTGGGTTCGCATGCAGAAAACAACAAACAAGAAGCAAACCAAATGTACATGCATCATGCTCTCTTTCGGCCAAAAAAAAGAAAGAAAAAAAAAACGTGGAATTACAAAAAAGAAATTATTTTTTCCTCTGTTCTGGAAGATGTTATATATTTATTAGGGGCTGTTAATGGACTGTTAACTCTAAAAAACCTATTTTTCTTAAAAAAAGAAATACCTTGAATAGTTTGCGCTAATACAGATGTCAAATTAAGAGTTTTCCCTGATGAAAAACTTGGGGCCCTTGAGGTGGTGGCGAGGATAGTCGCAGGAGAAGGGGGAGGCGTACTACACCCTTTCACATTAGACATTAGACCAAATTGAACAACATAAATTTAAAAATAATTAGAAGATTAAATTTCAATATAATTTAGATTTAATTTTGAATTATTAATGATTATATAAATAACCTAAAATTTATAATTATGTAATTTGGGTAAAGAATGTTAAAAAGCTCAGGAGGCGATTCTAATCTCAAATGCAGCTGAGAATAATAATTATTTAAATTTAAAAAAAAAAGTCATTCTACAGTTGATTATTTTCTTTGTTAAGACATGGCATGATTTTGATAAGTAAAACTGACAAGTTAAAATAAATGTTCACTAAAAGAATTTTTGATAGTCATGAAACAATGATTTTTTGATCCAATGAACGATTTATATTCCAAGGATAACTCCATGCCTTCTCCTGCCATATTCAAATAAATAAATGTGGTATTAGTTCAGAGTTGTTTGAAAAAATGTGTGTGATATCAATATTTTTTTAATAATAATCACAAGTAATTATAATTTACTTAAAAAATTTAAAGGCTTCTCAGCCTGAGAGTTTAGAAAGAATTCACAATTGCTGCTTTTGAAATATCCACTGAGGAGTCAATCAAAAAATAAAAATTTATTTAATTTATAATAACTAACTATCCCCAAAGTTTCATTAAAGATAGTTCTCATATCAAAATAAAGAAAGCGGGGATAAAAATAAAACATTCTTCTTTAAATACTTTTGGACTTAGGGATTTCTGAATAGAGATCTCGAAAACTTTTTATCTGCTTGTAATTTTACTTTCTCTACCTATGGTTTCAGATACAAATGTGAAAAAAAAATAACTAAATAATTAAAGTGAAAATATTATAACAATTATTTTGGCAGCAAATAAACTATAATTTTTCATTCATTAAAACAAATACATATATTTGGTGAAAGATAAATACATAAGGTGTTATAATCAGAATAAAAATGGGTTGAGTTAGTTGATAATGAGCAAAGAACATAAATTCTTGGGATTGCATTTGAAATCTAATAACTATTCCTGAAATCTTTAACATACAGATATAGATATTTACACTAGGCATGTTTAGGTGATAGATAAAGCCTTGTATTATTGTGGTTAATTAAATGAATATGATTTAAAAATAATAATTTTAGAATAAAAATTAGTAAAAGCAACATAAATGCTAAACATGCTCATCATACAGCCCACATAAGGATACATGCAAACTTTTAATGAAAAAAAAATTTTAACGGCTTGACTAAATATTTTAGTCAATTAAGCATCTTTTAGAGCAAACATGACAAAAATTGAAGGAAGGCGTAAAAATGAACATGGATGATGAATGTTATGGTCAATCTCACTTAATACACACTCATACTTCCGATTTTAAGAAAAATATACAAAAACGATTAATTTATATAAGGTTGGTATCCTGCCGTTGAAAAAATGTGATCGAAATCGAAAAGATATATATCTCAATCTGTGTGACTGTATATGACATTCTATCTTAAATTTAAAACTATAGTGTTTAATTTAACGCTTTCAACAAAGTTTGAAATGGAACATGATATTTATAAAAGAATAATTTTTTTGTAAATTAGACTACCGAATTTGTTTCTTCTTTTTTTTCTTCAAACATAATAAAATCCAACATTTTCCAGATCAAACTATGTTATGTTACTGTAAAAGCATAGAAATATACAAAAAGTTTAATGTGGTTATTTACCTTCGGGATCTTTAGCTATGACCGTCGAGCTACGATCCACGCCTCCTTTTTTGTCCTCTTTGTGCGCAACAGAGAATAAAATAATCGGGTTTCCGGAAAAACTCAAAATAAATATACCAAAGGGTTTTACTTTACCGATTAAGGAATTATCATTGGATGCAAAAATGTGGACATTAAAATTTTAAATTAACCTTTTATATAAATATAAATTTTAAGTATAATTATTTATATTTGTTTTTATATTCTAATAGCAACAAACAGGAGGATTGCCTCTAAAACTCATGCAAGCATGCATAGAGTGAATGGATGAGACAAGAAAATATTTTGGGTTTCTAATCCTACATTTGACCATTATTATTTTACACGATAGGAATTGGTGACCATTGAAGGACTGAGCTGGGTAAAGCTGTCATCAAACTTATCATTTTCTTCAATTCAAATTGAACTTTACATATTTAAGAAAACTCTAAAAACCATGCCGATCACTATTAGAATATAAACAAGCATTATTATTCAAGAAAATCAGCCGAGGGAGTAGAAACGCTTATTTACAATTCTCATTAGCTCAAAATATACAAGAAAGGAAAACAAAAAATATTTGTAATTTAGAAAAAAAGTAATTTATATTTGAATTAATAAGAAGAAGCTGCAATCTCACTCGGCTATATGTTATCTAATAACTAAATAAAACTTGAATATATTTCATGTACATAATATGAAAAGGAGACATATATAATATAATTATAGGATTAAAATAAATATACATACACAGCAAAGCGATAAAAGTGGTTGAACTTCTTCATTATTTTATAATTTTAGCTGAATTTAAATCAAAATTGTCAAATAGTCATGTATATACACACACACACATATATTTGATGTCCAAATAAAATTAGCTAAAATTTATGAAATATCTTTTAGAAGAACCAAAAAGTTTTATAGCGAAAATTTCAGTTTCATACTTCAGTATAACTTCCAAGCAGTGACATTAAATAATTATGAATAAAACAAAAAAGTTTCTTCTTACCTTTAATATCATCATCTTCGAGAGTGGTACTACTATCAGTTGATTCTTTAACTTGAGATCCATCACCCTTCTTTGTAATAATGCTTCGGCCTATAATTTAATAAAATTATTAATGAACTAAATATAAGATTATTATAAAAACATTGAACAAAAATATTAATGAAGAAATTAAATAATTTAAATAAAAAGTTTTAATGGGTTTATATCATCAATTGAGAAGCGAATTCTTGATTGGTCAAGCTATGATCATAATGTTATAATAATTCTAGGGACATTTGAGATTAAAAAAAAATATTCAGCCAAAGTGAATCGATTTATCACTAAATTCAGGCAATCCTAAGAACAGACGTTTACTTCATGCTAACTTAAATAAAATATCATATCAATACCAAGTATTATGACATTGTTCAACAATAAAAATGTAGTCCTTAAGATATCTGAATTCAGCTAATGTTTTGGGTGCTATGACAAGAAGTATCAAGATCATTGGCTTGGAGACAAAGTTTTCATGTAGGAATACTCCCCATTTAACATAATAAAAATAATTAGAATTCTATTTTTTTATTTTATATAAATTGCTTCAAATAATCAACAGACAAATTAAATACTTTAATAAAAACGCTTCCTTTTATAATATGAATTAATTCATAACTTAACCAAACAAGCCTTATATGAGTGAAAGACAAGTATGATATTAGATAATTAATAATAATTAAATAATTATGATCTAAAGAATAAAAAAAAAATATATCTTTTTAAAATCTAGAATTTATGTAACTAATAGTAAAGTCATTCTGAAAATCACATTCCAACTTACCTATGCAACTAAGAGAACTCTAAATAAAATATAATTATATCATTAATACTGTTGAAAAGATTAATATTAATGGTTAACAATTGTCATAAAGCTTATGTAAAACTTGAACCTCTTCATTTCAGTTTTCATGCTCAATATATAAAGTAAATGAAAATTCATAATCACATATTATTAGGTGGAATCAGCATATGATCAGATGTTAAAAAAAAATAATAATTTCCGAAGGTTCAATATATGCACTGGCATTATTAAAAAAAATAATAAGTAAATAATCAATTCTTTTTTTGTATATATATTCCTGTTTAATTTATCAGATTTGTCAGTTAATAGAACTTTTTATAATCCAAATAAATTATTATCTAAAAATAATATCTTAAATCTTTGTTTAAAACAGAACACTCAATAATCTGAAGAAAGGCATGGCAAGATATAGAAGATAAGCATCTTCTATATCTTAAGATCAAATTTCTGAGGCTAAAAATTTGAAAAAAAAAATTCACCTAATATTTTTTGGTACAGTGATAATAATTTTAACATTTTTTTCAACTAAAAATTGAGATTTGATTATTTTATATATATTTGGTTCATCTTCTAACATGTGCACTAAAACACTAATTTAAACAAAGCAACTGATTCATTCTTACATAAAAAATAACTTAATTTATATTAATAATCAGATCTGAGTACATAAATATATTACAGTTTCATATTTATTCAGACTATTTGAAAGTATTACCCTTACAATCATGGTTTCAAATAACACCATAAGTTATTTAAAATTGAAAAAACAAATTAAAGTAAACAAAATATCCTTAAAATATAAAATAAATATTACATTCAAAATGAGAGTTAACTGTTCAAAATATAATTTATTTTATATATAATCAAAGAGTATTAAGGAAAATGAGCCGAGTAAATCAAAAACAAACCAAGTCCAGTAAAGAAGAGAGGGGAGATACGATATATGAAATGACCACTAAACGCACTATTAATGCATTGTTTTGATTCAAGGCAAAGAACTACTCCCAACCATAGATCATTTCTCCTCAAGACTTTTTTAAGTTTTTAATATTCCTTAAATAACATTCTCACAGTCTCGAGTAACAAAACAAGGAAACTATTAAGACTGGAACATAGAAATGTAAGCACTCACCATATAAAATATATTTTTAAAACTATCATGTGTCTATACTCTTAAAAAAAAAAAAAATTGCATACAGAGCAGTGCATAAACTATCCAAACATTAATTTGATGTTTTTCAGATTAACATTTTTAATTAAATCAGATAACTTTTAGTTTTTTATTATAGTTATAATTAGGTGTCTTACTACAATTTAAAAAAAAAAAAACTTAAGCCATTTTACAGGTCATTTCAATGAAAAACCAACTGAGGATGATTTTTTTACATCACATAATTACAATTATGATGCTGAAAAAATAAATAAAATAATAACATACTTATCACCATAATTTTAATTTTTTTTCTCATTTTGAAGTTTCATTAAGTATATCACAGGTGTCATTTAGTAATTGTGAAATATTTATTTTCCAAAAGTTTAGATGCTGATAGATTTGATTAATCGATACCTTTGCTTTCAATCACATAAACAGGAGGTCAGGAGCACATCTCATAATTATGATTGAGGAAAAATTAATATTAGTCACAAGACAAGACTAGATCTGTATGAAAGGCCATTTATGTTTTTTAAATATTTCATTACCACTGTCCCAAGAAAACCTGATACATCTCAGATGTTTGTGTTACATAAAAATTTAAGTTGTGCTCCTTTAAATTTATGTTATTGATATTAAAATAAAATCTAACTCATGAGAACTATAAGATAAATATATTTAACACCTCTCATTAACAACCTGATGTAGTTATTATAATTTAAATGACATTAACAGTTCACCAATATCGAAGAATACAATCAGTCTTCAATGATATCCTAGGATTATCCCCTGACTGTGACAATATCTTGTTGACTGACTTCCTTAAAAGTTCAAAGCACTCCACAGGTAAAAGAGGATTTTACAACTGGAGATTCTTCTGCAAGTTATGTAAGAAAGAGTATAAAATGGTAGAATTTTACCTACAACTTTAATTTACAAACAAAATTATGTAACGGTTAACTATATGTTTGATATCACTAACCAAATTCCTTGGATAAACCTAATACTATTTAATGATCTCTCAAAATCAATGTGGAATTTCATTTTTGTGAACCATAGGCTTCATTTTGAGTTTAAGTGGAATCACAAACAAAATAAACATATTTAAACAACTAATAAAATAGTTGTAGTGCTTTGGGAAAAGGGGTTCATTAAAACCAGTATGCTTTAAATCTTACAAGTTATTGACAATACCTAAACTATGTTAACTATGACATCAAATGGATTTACAATTTATTAAAATTAAACTGTTTTTAGTGGTACATCATCATTTTCTCTACCATTATATAAGAAACTTATAAGTTAATAAGTAAATCTTATGGTGGTTCTGCACCACTATAAGAAACATTATCAAACCATTATTATATGGTAAATGAGAGAATACTCATTTTGAAAGATCTAGTCACTCATTTCTCTACTTCATAGTTGAGGAATACTAGGATCTGAACATAGTTATTTTTTATATCAATGGATTGGTAGAAGTGATAAGATGGCTTATAAGAAAAAGCATCTTCATGCTGATTATAGAGTTATTTTAAAAAATTAGAAACTTTGTCTTTAAAACATCAAAATTAACTTCTAAAAATAAATTGATTGTGTCTGTAAACGTCAAACTTGATACCTAGAAGGATCAAGGAAGATTTAAATTAATCTTTTTTTTTTTTAATAAAAAAACATAAGTAGTACTTATGTTATAAAATACCTAAAACTAACGACATCCGTTATGAAATTCCACATCTTATAATATAAATTCATGCTGTGCTCAATTATAAAGTGTTATCAATTTCAAAAACTTTTTCGTATTTAATAATGGTTACTAATTTCAAATTTCAACTTAAAATATTCACAGATAGAATTAATTTGTATATGTGTGTAAAATGATCCACCTAGGATACTAACAGTTAGGCTTTGATACAACTTCTTAGATAAATACAAGCAAGTGTTGAATTTTCCGTGTAGGTGCCATTGTGCAGTGTGATTTATTCCTCTATCTTGACTCAACGTTTACAGGTAATTTTTGTTTCAATTTATATTACAATGTGTCTTGTACATTTTGTTTTAAGCCCCAGACTAAGTTATAAAAAAATTGCACAGTGAAATTTAACAGTGATGAAATGTCAATTGAATATTTTGAGTACTGTGGCAACCAATATACAGCCAGGCATCAACTTCTAAAGCAGTATCTGTTCTCTAATAGCGAGTGGGCTTCAGTGAATATCTTCTTCCACTATAAAAACATGTTTTAAAAAAATAAACATATAAATAAAAACACTAATTATTTTAACAGCATTTGGTTCCTCATAATTAGAAAATTATCGACATTTGGTAAGTCACAACCATTTCTTTAGTGAATTAAAATGAATAATAATTAAATTCATCTAAAACAATTATTTTATAATACACATTAAATTTGAAAAGTATAAAAGTATTCAATAAACTTTTAAATAATTATCAACTAGAAGTTTTTCAAACTATATTCAGGGACATCGCTACAACAATATGTATAGGGGGATACAAAAATACCAATAATTACGATAGTCTGAAAAATAAAAAATAACCATTGAAATGATATTTCATGGTTTGAGAAAATTAAGCAATTTTAAAATTTGAATTTTTTATCAGAATTCCCCTATCCCACTAACGCAGAGATGTCACTGACTGTGCCATTGGTGAATAAGTGGTTACCTCAATTGAAAAAGAATGGTAGGTCTCCTACAGTTTTACAGGCATAATTCCTTTACCAGAAAAAAAGAAGAGCAGGTTCAAAAGCATAAAATAGCTATCAAATCACTTATTCACAATGGCTGAAGTCCTAGCATGATGTGCCTTTATAGCTTTTATATCTATCAATGTATGTACAATATATTAGGGCCTCACTGATCCAGGGTGGTAGTGGTGGATGAATGATATTCTGGATCATTTGAGGAAAATTTAAAACTAGCCCATTTTTAAAGTGGGCTGGCTTTAAACTATACTGTAAGGTTGTAACTCGTTATTCTTGAAGAATACTTCAGTATTCAAAATTCTATTTCATTCTTGATTAGTCCTTTTTCTTCTTTATGCCATCTAGCAGTTCTTATAATATCTTATTCCATAGAAAAATGTGCATATTTATCGCCTTTTTTCAAAACTCTTGAAAAGTTCATACTTCATATCTAACCTTCATGTGACCTTTTATTTTTGTGACATCGCACTAAACTTGTACAATCCACCTACTCTATAGAACTGTTACTGATGAAAGACAAATTTGATGCATTACCTCAACATAAAATATAAAATGCCAGAGTCATGCATACAAAAGTAAAGTACTGACTCCCGCTCTCACATATAAGGAAACGATTGAACTGCAACTGCTTTCAGAAAAGCAGATTACTAGATCCCTAACTCCACTGTGCTTAATATTCAACATTATGATAGCAATTTGATCAAACTAAGATTTCAAACTTCTATCTTTTTTTATTTATTTTCTTTCTGGCATTTTATATTTGCTTTCAAACAACTGAACAGTTATACTGCTGTCAAGCTGGTTTATCAATTCAGTTGTCATTTAATTCTGGGTGAGGAGGTTCGAGGATGCTAGAGACCCGCTTTAGCATTCTCTAGTTTAATGGCGGTGGTTTGATTCAGCCCCATGCAGGTTGACTTTTTTTTGTGGCAAACCCACGGAATAAATCTCTACCTTTTCGACCCTCGTTAGGATAGATTTGTTACACCTGTAGAGTAACCGGCTAGGGGTACTGAACAATTTAAAAAAAAAAAAAAGCCATGTAATTCTGTTTTAAGTAAATAAATCATTAGAACTACAACTATCAAATGTAGAACAATTTGATACTCAATTGTTTAATTAGTTTCCTTTTTAAAATTAATACACTTTTGGAATTGATAATGAGTGTGATTCTATTAGTTGAGGTAATAACTAACTGATTCATATAAATAATACATAGTACAAAAATACTTAAGCTAACAATAAATCATTTCTCCTTCATTTTTTCTAAACTTATTATAATTTTTGTTTCAAAAGAATTTGATTTTCAAAATGACTTATAATAAATTATATCCTAAACAAACAAATGATTAAATTGGAAAGGATTGCTTTTTAAAAATGTAAAAAAAATATTGAATGAGATGAAAACAAAATAAGGATGGTGACAGAGGATGAGAATGAAACAGCTTGAGATGGTCTCTACAAATTGTCATACACAATAAAACAAAACTAAGCATAAAAACAGTAATAAATAATTTTGTAAAACATAAAATAAAACTTAACTTAAACAAGATGATCAAAAATAAAAATTCTACCATGCATATAACAGATGAAAACATAAAACACATCTACCATGTAATTATCAGAAAATCAAAATATTATTTGAAAATAAAAAACAGACAAACTTTTTTTTTCTTTCTTTAACAGATTAATTACCTCAAAAAACCTGCAAATAATATTGTATTTCAAAATGAAAACAATCTAACAGCGAGAAACCATGCTTGAATGCATGCATGAGAAATGAAAACAGTGTTGATGGTTTTTAGCAAATAAACCATTAAAGCAATCCTTTAAGTACAAAAACTGCAAGACCAGAAATGCCATGCTAATTATTAAAATTTAATGTTAAATTTACATTTACTTTTAATTAATATAATTTCTAGTAAACATTTAGTAATTCTTTAATTATTAATTATATTAATTATAATTAACATTTAGTTATTATAATTAACATTTTATAATTCTTAAATCAGAAATCGACGGACATCAATCTTGAATTATAAATAGTTAATACTTTGTACGTAGTGAGAAAAATATACTTATGCAAAAAAAAAAAATTGCCCTATAAAAGAAAAAAAGAAAGAAAACAATTAAATATGTAAAATAAATCATTTCAAAAGAAATTTGCAAAAAGATTTTTAATTTTAAATTTGGAAAGAAATAGTAACGTGGTTTCAGATTCATAATCCTTACAAAGTACAAAGACACAGAAATAAACATTTTTTTTCATAGAATACATTTCATTTATTTAAACGGTACAAAGTCCTTAAAACTTGATGATTGATCTGATGGACCTATCAGATATATTGATAATATTATATATAGCCCCTTTATTTCATTTGTCTGATATTTATTTAATCATCAATATTTCTTTTTCAGCAATTCGCATTTTAAGATATATTACTTACCACAGTTGGTTCTGAAATTTGTCTTTAAAGCCTTTTGATTACTAATTGGATGATGACTAGATCTTTGTTGATAAAATACATAATAAGGTTTCATAGCTAAGTTATCTCCCCATTTAATATTCGTGGGTACCAATTTTCAAACAAAACACAAAGCAAGGTTTTATATTTGTTATGTTTTAAAGATAGAATTTTAATTAAAGTTGTTTAATGATGTTTAATGATTTCTCAATGAATTAGTGATGATTTTGTTTCTAAAATAAGTTAAATTATATTTAATAAATTTAATTATAATAATTTAATTTATAATAATTTAACTCTGCTTACCAAAATAATTATAAAATGAGGGTACAATTATTGTTATTAAGAATATTGCTACCAAATGAAGTAATATTCATCAAACCAATTTATTATAAATTTTGAAAAAAATCTATTTGGATACAGATTTAATTTCTATTATCCAATGATCTTAGCAAAATCAGACATTTATTTAAGAGTATTATCATTAATTTTGATTTCCTCACTATTAGAAATGTTTCTAATAAAGCAATTAGCTCAATTACTAGTAAAACGATAGACAGTTTGATACCTAAGATTGTTAATAGTCCTAATAATGATAATTTTAACAATAATAAATTGGAATCAAACTAACTAATTCAAAATCCTTGACTTGAGTTTATTACGATAAACTGATTTTATACAACTCTCTTTTTAATATTAAAATAAAATAAACCCTTAGAAGGATTTTAGTATCACTATTACAGTTTTAAATACTTGGTTTTAAAAAGAAACAAATAACTTTGAAATTATAAATATTTTAAAATCTAAATTTCAGTTCTGCTCTAATTCCAAAATATATTCTCAATAATGTCACCCTAAAACTGATTTTATGAGAAACAACCAGCTAAGTTTAGTAGAAATATTAAAATATTTATATAGTGTATTCTGTGCATTGAAAATTCAAAAGTAAACAGCCTTATTGCAAAAAAAAATAACTATCTATATGCAGCAATAGCATTATTTAATCTTAAATCAGGATTGTGTAATTATAAAAGAACTTTCTACATTTTAATTTTCTCTAACATATTAAGCAATTAATAAACAAATAAACATACAGATAATGAAACTATTTCCATTACTTTAACATTTGCAAAAGTAGCAAATTAGTGCAAAAGCAAAATCAGGTTTAATATTAAAAATTGGATCATGCTTGAAATGGTACCCACAAAAGTATTTATTTATTTAAAAAAAAAAAATACGATCTTGGTAAGTGAAATCAAAAACTTCAAATTAATAAGCTTATATTAATGTGTAAAATTGAATGCCTTTTTTTTTCTTACCACTTTCTGTTCAGTTGCCAAAGGGTCGAGAGATACGGTAAAGAGAGAGATAGAGAGAGGAACAAAAAAGGAATGCGTGATAAGACAACATAATACAGCATTGCATAAAACATAACAATTAATAGTGAGAGTAATTACTCAGAATAGGTAAAGAGATCTGAGAACTACTTCAGTAAGGAGTTCAGGCAACAGCGCTAAAATCACTAAAATTGCAAATAACTCTCAAAGTCTACGGCCACATGGGAGCCAATCCATCCTTCAAAACATATGATATTTATATAAAATACTATTTTAAGGATTGCTCAAGTGCAAAATTCATAAAAGAGTATTTCAGATGGCATTAACTATATCTAGCTGATATAGGGTGGTATTGGGATAAATGAAAGTTACCATTCCCTGTAAGGCCATGTGCTTCACTAATGTCAGCTATTATTTTTTTATTATTTGTAAATAGCGTTTAATGTCAAAGCGCAATACTTATAATGAAAAAACCAATAATTTCCCCACAAATAATAAAATTTAGAATACCAAGCAAGACTTTTAGCATTCAGCATAGTACCTTCTACTTTTTCAAAAAACGTTATTCTGATTCAGTAAGTAGACTTTTTAAAAACAGAGGCTAGGAATCAATATTCCATAGTATATTTAAATAAATAAATAAAAAATTAAAGAAATAGCTATAGTTTTTTTCCCCGTTGGTACACAATGAAACAGTACTGAACTCTTAGATTACATTTTCTTTTATTATCTTCCTACGGTCTAGTGGAAAGAAAACATGAACTCACACCCATATGACCGCAGCCTCAATGTTATTAAATTGTTTTACTTACAGTTTCTACTTTCATCTATAATAATGTATATGTGGCAACATGTACCAATACACTCTATATTATAACTAGCACATTGAGGGCATATTTACAAATGCATTATTTACAATATATTTTAATTATTTAACATTTAAAAAAGGTTTATCAATATTATAAAAATTAAATCTAACTAAATATTTTAGTTTTTTTTTTTAAATACATGTATGTACACACACTTATAAAGCAACTTAGACTCTTAAATTCAGTAAAATATTTAAGAGACGAAAAACATTTATCAAATTTTGATAAACATATTTTGGGTATTAAATAGAATAATTTGAAAGGGAAATATTTCAACAAGGTAGAGATAACTCCAATGATTTAAGCAGAATGTTACCCGCCAAGGCCAATATGTACATGAAATAGGTGGTCTCAAAGCATCATGCTAAAAAATAACTGTAAAGAAACTTCTCGTCTCATTGTAGAGCAGTTAACTTTACCTTCAAACATTTTTTTTATATTTCTTTTTAATTTACAAAGAAGTGATAGTTGTGAATGAAAGGGCAAATACATAAATTATTGATTGTTTTTAAACAAGGCATTTCGACTTCGACACTAACTGATAACTGGAGATGTCCGGGTAGTCAGAGTAATAATGAATGGATGAAAAAAACCAACAAAAAACTTCTCAAGGAAAATGGTCATTCTATATCTTATGATATAAAGTCACTGAAACAGAAGCCCGAAGCAATCCATCAGGAAGCCTCTATACAGCAATATGCACCAATAGTTGGCAAGAGGCCATTTCAAAAACCAATGAATGTTTTGGATACAAGGTTTTACTGACTAAAATCAGTGGGTGAGTATTGAGGATTTTGGTTGGCCAATATATCTCAATAATTTTTAATAAAATAACCTTCCATATTTATTATATACATATATATTACAAGCTTTAATTATGTTGTGTCAATAAAAAAGGCCTGTGGTGACTCAGAGTAACCAATCAAGAGATTGATAATTAATTTTATATGAGAATAAAATGAATAAAAAACTGTTAGAAATATTATGGCAAATTATTTTCTAAACTTAAAAAAATAAATAATAAGAGACTAAGTTACTTTATTTTTTTAAGGCATTTTTTAAAAAAGTTATAAGTATATAGAGATGATTTAATGATATATGTTAATTAATCTGAAGACTTCCAATTCAAAATGAACCTAGTGCTGAAAGAAAAAAGTTTTCTTCATGTAAAGTTTAATTTCTATGAACCAACCTCAGAAACATCCAAAAGTTAAAAAAAAAAATTCAAGATAAGTAAAACAGTCAATATTTTCCTATACTATTTATTTATTTTTTAATACTGCAGGGGTTCGTTCATGATACTTTTTCATGATAAGGCACTGGTATCTTTTTGAATTTAGAGTCATCAAATAAAGTTTATTATGACCAGAGACTGGATTTTTATTAAATCATATACTTAATTTACTTTTTTCTTTAAGCAGCTGTTCAATTATCTATATTTTCAATTATCTATGTTCAATTATCTACGGAATAAGGCACTATCAAACCCATTTATAATCTCTTAATGTTATAATCTTGATAAGAGTAATTGAAAAGTATTAATTCTTGTTTTAATGTGAACTTTAAATAAGGTTTTGTGACCATGGGATCGAAGAATATTTAAAATGATCTGAATGTAATAAAATGATGACTAAATATTTAAATTAAACTCTGAATAGAACAGAGTGGAGGACAAGGTAAAGCCTTAAAATGTTAAAAAGGATGCAAAATATGAAAAAACTATGCTATAAAAAAAAAAACATTTATAATTTGCTAATGTACTTGACTTAGTAACGGAAAAATATTATTTTTTGTTCTAATATGAACTAATCTTCTTTTTAATTGTCTAAAGGGGATGGGGGATATTCTTGGATAAGGATTATGTAGAACAATTTTCAGATCACAATGTATGTTTAGGTTGATTCATGATTTCTATAGGTACACATTTCTTTAAATAGATTTGATTTAAATTTAAAAAAAATATTATTATATATGGATGTTAATTTTATCTTTAAATAAATTTTTACTAACTTTAAAAATACTGTGAGCTGAAAATAATAGATAAACAAGCATCTTATTTTTTAAGTGATACAATTAATCATTAAAGATATTCTGAAGGTACACAAAACAATGTTTTTTTATTTTATATATTTCAGTCCCATGAAGTTTTTAATTTATTAAAAATGTAAAAAAAAAAAGATTGTATATTTAGTCTGTTGGATTGCATAGTTTAGTGGTAGTGTTTTTTTTAAGTTCATAAAAATACGATCTCTGATCATTATTAAAGAAAAAAGAATAGAAATTCTAGTCTCATCAACTGAGGTAAGATTGCTGTTAAATTTTTGTTTTTTGTTTCCTTTTAATGCTCATTTTTATATTCCTTTATATTTTTATTAAATAGCTGATAAACACAATATTTAAACCATAATTAATTACAGTGGCAGATGTGCCCCTCAGTCACTTAGCACGGCTACAAGAGGCCCATGCAGCAAGTGTGCCACACCATCTACATCTAAATTATTCTGGCAACGGCTAGTGCTCTTAGGGCCACAACTACTCTCTTCAACAGGCTTTAGTCACCTCAAACTCATCACGTCGAACTGACACTAATTTTAAACAGTTACAGAAAGCGTTTACTAATCAAGGTGTACTGTAGTATATCAAAGATCTCGTCAGAATCTAGTGTCACTTCGATGCGATTCAAAAAAAGGAGATATGGGAAAGGAAATGGTTCTCCCACCACCAATACATTCTTCTAGGAAAAATACAAGTGTTTCTAATAACCTAAAGTACATGCATTAAGATCATAAAATACCTCACAGACCCCTAGACATTCGCAGTTATACTTATGTCTATCCCCAAATATCTTCGCTTGATCTCCTTGTGTTCATATTTTTATGATGTACTGTGGTACTTACTGTATATAATGTTTAAAATGTTTTGAGTGAAAACATTAAATAAAATGAATATTAGTTGTTTTTTTATATTGGTTTTAAGTATAGGATGGTAACTGTACATAAACATATAAAATAAAAACAAGGAAGAAAAAGAAACAAAAATATGAGTGGGAAAGGATGCGTGAGAAACAGCTAAATGAAATGGAGATTAGCGATGAGCACAGTTAATTTTGATTAGATTTCCTAACCGTCATATCTAGATTAAAGTTATACTTACAATATATACATTTATTTTATTCTTTGTAATGAATATATATTTTATAACTTGAAGGTCAGGAGAACTTCCAATTTTTTTTTTTTATTATTATAATTAATAAGATGAATTAAAAAGCATTAAAACTATAATAAATTTAAGCTTATTGTTATTTAGGTTTTGTTATATAAACTCTGGCATTCCACAAGTGATTATATTTTCATTTCCTGAAGTTTTGATTGATTGATTTTGGAAGTTAAAAAAACAAATACCCCAAATAGCATTCAACATTCTGCCACTATAAATTATCTAGACTAAAGAAAACACGATAAAACACAAGTGTAAAGACAGCACATCTCACACTGTCAGCCTAAAGAAATACCAACTAAACTGATAAGAGTTTAAGAGCTGATGATAGCTAAAGAGGAGAAACATTGAATTATTAATTACTAGCTCTGGGGTACCCGGCATCGCTCCGGAGTTGTGAGATAGTTTTAATAACAGAAAACCTTAATATAAAATATTAAAGGAAATATAGACCAAAATTAGCACCTTCTTGAACTTCGGTTTTAAATTGGTATTAATAGTAAGAATCGAGATCTGCAGAGTCCTAAGGAATCCTATATATTTTATGGGGGTTGAAAAGGGTAAATAAAAAATTAATCTTGCAGCAAATTTGTCGAGTTATGTATCGTTTTTGATGGTTCCTTTGATTCTGAATCCTATAAGCCCATTCCATGGAGTCGACTCATAATAAATTATGTATAATTTATTTTACGATTATTTATAACTATAATCGTAGATTATAGTTGAAAAATATGATGTTTCAGTTAAAAAAATTATATTTTGAGTACATCTTAGGCACCGACTACTGAGGGCTCGACCCTCCCCCCCAATGCTAAAGTTATAATCTGTGATAAATTTCAATCTACAAACTGCAATGCCATGTGAATTTTTCATTCGATTTAGTAAAAAATTCATTCAAAAGATTACTTTACAAATCCCTGGACAGGCAATCTGGGCATTAATTTCAAATTGATCATGATATTATTTATTTATTAATGTAAATATGAAGTTTTTTAACAAATTAACATCTGCCTATCAATTTGTAATGTTTTTAACTTTCGTGTAGGTTTTTTGAATATCTTATTAAATTTTACTCATATTTACCTAAAGATTTTGGAAATAATAGTTACATAGATATTAGACCGACATTTAACAGAAAAATCTGCTATCAACTTATTTCTGATTAATCGTCTTATATATTTCTGTATATCGCACGTCGGATTGTTACAACTCAAAATATATCAATTTTTGAGTAATACATATATACCGTTGGAATCAGAATGACAAAACCTACACTGCCATGGTATGGTCACAATAGTCTTAATAATTTTGTTTGCTCAAGGCTCAATTTACCATATTCTTTTACAGAGGGGATAATCGTATTAACGCAAGTAGAGGGCTACTTTGAGTTAGTTAGTACCACTGGTACTAAACGCCCCAACAATAGACTATTTATGATCAAACACTAGCCGTACATAATAACATTGAGAAAGCAGTTGAAACTTTATATGTGATTATAAAAAATAAAAAAAATAAATAGTTTTTCAAGTTTAAACTATCTTCTTGCCGGCGTGTGATAAGTATGTAATAATCATTGTGTTAGGGTTTTTCAACTTCAATTTCAATATGGTTTTTCAACTATAATCTGTTACAACTTTCAATCTGTTGAATCTAATGTCATAGAAATGGTCCTATTAGATCCAGAAGCATAGAAACTATCAAAGATTCATCGAAAAAATTTTTCTTCTGTTTTAACCTCCCTTAATTTGGGCGGACTCTGTAATATATCGATTGTAATATCTCGAATGTTACTACCAATAAGAAGACAAAACAAAAGGTTCATGAAGGCACAATTTTTTTCCCATATTTCTTTTATTTATCCTGAACTATGAGGGTTGATAAAATCTTATTGAAAACATTTTTAACTATTTGAAATACTTCTTTATAAACAAATGTTTTAATTTTGTTTTCCGGGGTGTACTAGTACAAATTATTCGATTTTCATTTGGGTAATCTATAATATGAGCCTTCCTAATGACAGGCATTTTAAATTGTAATTGAACACTTTGAAAGAACATTAAATAATATTCTTCTTTGGGAAATATATACCTTTTTATTTTGTATTTATATTTTAGTAAACTGTTGTTTCAATATATTTTTTCTCACTATTACCAAATCAAGAGGTTTTTACAAAGAGAAATATTGTTAAAAATGCTTTCCTGAAAAATGCTGAATTGGAGTTACATTTTGTCAACTGGAAGGCTCATATACATATAAATCAAACCAACTTCTTTTTCATAACTACACTAAAAACACTTCAAACTTTTTATTTTCGATTTATATTCAGTCAAGTTATCTCTTTTTTTTCTGTCTGTTTTTATTCGCCCAGTACAAAGAAATGTTCACTAATATTGCTTTAAATTTACTTATATAGTATATATTGATTAAACGTGATGTTTTGTTCAATTATCCTTCTTAAGTGAAAAATCATTATTTAAGGAATCCAGTTGGTTTTCCAATTCATTACAGTGATGTAAAATAATTATTTTATTTTGAAACACAAAGGAGAAACTAACTATTTGAGCTTAATTTTGAGTAATTTAAAAAGAACAGCTGAAAAAAAATACAACCATTACAAACTGACTGAATGAACAAAAAACCGTGACTGCATCTTAGCGCTTCCTGGATGTCTGAAGCTCAAACTAAATTTTTCATTGATAACCCGCCAATTACATAATGCGAGGGGCTTAAAATTCCAGCCCTTGCCTCTCAAATTTTACTCCCTAAAGATAAAAACGGAAACCTTCTTCATGGTTAGGGGCTATTTGCCTACACAACGATATAACTTTCTTGATCGTACCTGGAGTCGTTTTTGAGTTTTATCGGCATGCACATTGTACATTTTGCTTTATAATATTTTATATTACATTGATTTATAACTAATTAAGACTCAAGGCTTTGCTTTAAAACCTGTCAAAAAATACATTTTCTAGCTTATTGTGATTTTTATGGTGGGAAAGTACTTATTGGTTCTAAAAGCTAATATCATTATTATATTATAATTTTATTTCCACTTAAAAATAAATTAAATTCAATGAGACCGAAAATACTGCAGCAATATTTTTATTATTATTTCAATTAAATTTCACTATTTTTTTTGTAGTAAATAGAATTGAGATATAAACTATTTTTAACCTCTGACCTCCATTTTTTCTTTCTTTTTTTTCTAAATTGATTCTACAGATCAGTCAAATCTTTCGTTATTTTCTAATCAAGTTCAGTCCCCCCATTCAGCTTCCTCTTCTTCCACCACAGGTTCTTCACTTTCTACCTCCTCTTCTTCTACGTGTTCCTTACTCATGTCATCAAAATCTAAGTCATAATCTAAAATAAAAGGAGTTAGTCAACAAAAGAATACTAAAACCATAATAAAAGATAAGTCCTAAAGAATCTCGTAATAAATTAAGAAGCATTGCGCCTAAGTATCATGAATAATGTAGGAAACTTTTACCATCTCGCTTCGACAACTAAAATATGCAATCTAAATTACCAATTATGTAAATTAATCTATTTTCTAAAAATGTCAAATAAATGAAAGATTTGGTCGGAAAAATATCAATAATCATCATTCTAATTCATAAAGATTTTTAATTTTTTCTTGTATAAGTTTTTTGAATAACTATTCATCAAATATCTATTGATACACCTGTTTTATCGAAAGTAAACTTTTTCAAAAATTTCAAGGAAATAATTAAGGTTGATGCCATGATTTATGAAATGGACAGAAAAACCACTTGTTCCGAATTCAAGGATTGAACTAATGAAACAATAACAAACACACAAAAAAAAAAAAAAAAAAAAAAAAAAAAAAAGAAATACAGTTTCTTTTTGATAATATTTCAATGAGGAGTCAACAATTGCATGGTTCACTTAAATACCTAAAGATGCAGAGTACTGCCTGTTAGCAATATGGTATCATATGGTCTTACAAACAGACTTATTAGAACAGTAAATTTATTTTTTACGAGGGTGAATCAAATATAAACGAGACTTTTCGCCCTTCAGGCACAATAGTGGAGGGAGAACGTTCCCGCTTTGTTTGTTGTTGGGTAGGTTTGTCAGGAGTAGGGGAAGCACATGGGCTCGCCTCCTCGACCCTCTCAGTGTCCACCGTGACGATGTTGGAGCAAGAGGGACCTCCGTCAATTGCACAACGTGTTTTAATCAAGTTTCTCGCCGCAGAAGGCGTAAAACCGACCGAAATCTTGAGGAGATTGACTGCCCAGTGAGGGGAAGAGACACTGTCGTGAGCCAGAGTGTTTGCATGGCATAAACAGTTCGTGGAGGGTCGCGATCGTGTTGAAAATGAGAGTTATGACCGCAGACCTCGCACCAGCATTGCAGCGAACAACATCAGCAGTGTTCGACGGCTTATTGAAGGCTTATTTTTTGCACGAGCGCGAGACAATTAATACGGCCTACTATTGTGACGTTTTGAGTGAGGTCCAACTTGCATATCGCCACAAAAGACGAGACCTATCGATAAGGGAAGTGGTTCTTCGCCATGACAATGCTCGCCCCCATACAGCAGCCTTGACTAGGGAAAAATTGGAGCAACTGGGGTGGGAAACATTGGAACACCCTCCTTACAATCCAGACCTGTCACCCTGTGACTTTCATGTGTTTGGTCCTCTCAAGGAAGCTTTGGGAGGCCAAAGATTCAATAGTGATGCTGAGGATGAAGCCTACTTGCGCAATTGGCTGCAGACACGACCTGCATCTTTCTACGTGGAAGGAATTGGAAAGCTGCCTATCCGCTGGGAAAAATGTGTTTCCAAATCAGGAGATTATGTAGAAAAATAAACTATATTCTTTTTTGTGTTTAAAATAAAAATAAATTAACAAAAAAAAAAAGTCTCGTTTATATTTGATTCACCCTCGTATAAGAGTTCATTAACATTAAATTTATTTTTTTTTAACTCGAGAAGCATTCCAATATCCTGTAATTAAAACAGCTATTTTTTTTATTTTTTTATTTTTTTTAACCTCTATTGAAAAATCCCTTGAACATTCAGACTTCAATGAACAAGCTACATCTAAAACGACAAAATCATTGCCAGAACACAAACATGCTCTACATCTTTAAAATGTGCAATAAAATTTATTATCAAGTAGATTCATTCTGAAATAGCAGTATTTCAAAGGTTCGTCCATTCATAATACAAACCAAAAGCATTCGGTGTGAACAAAAGGTCTTATTATCATCAGTGCTGACATTTCGACCCAAATTTTAGGCCCTCGTCAGAGCTCTTTGTCTGATGGTGTCAAAATGCACATTTTGACATTTTACTGTCAGTAAATCAGAAGACATTTTACTGAAAAACCATCAGCCAAAGAGCCCTAATGAGGACCTAAAATTTGGGTCAAATTACCCCCACTATTAAATATATAAAACCCAACATAAATGGGTAATTTTTTTTTATCACACACTCCAACCATTTCCCCTTCATGATATACAGACATTTTTTTATTTTATTTTAGAAGCCTCGAAATACTTTAATAACTTATAAGGATCACATAGTCGTTCACATGAATTTTTTCAAGGAACATAAAAGTTGAACAAACCCCTGAAATATGGCTAAATCTAAATAAAACTCTGTAAATATTTATGCATTTTGTTTTTAATTCATCTTCAAAACTAAACTTGTATTAAGATTTTATACTATAGAGCAATGTCCCAAATGATTGATCATTAATAAAAAAACATAACAGATTTAATTTAATTTACTACCTGAAATTCAACTTCTACTGGCTGCAATAGAAAATCCAATGGCAACTTATTACAGTTAAAATAAAATTAAGAGATATTATGTTTGCATACATAATATGTTTTATAATTGTTTTCTACTTTGTTGATAGCTTAACCTTTACTTATCGATTGCCTATGTAAAAATTTCAAGTTTTTATTTAAGATATTGGGTACAGTAGGATCATTATTCAACACGGAGATAGAATTTTGTTATTAAAAATGGGAAAGATATTGCCCTCGGGCTAAAATATTTTAGATATGCTATTGAATTGTCCACGACCATTTTTAAAACAAATTAATTAAGACTGATAATTAAGTTGCTGATTTCTACTGTATTTCATTATTATAATATTCATAGTAATGATGAAATTTAGTATGATGGATGATAAAAAAATTGATGAACATCAAGCAAGGAAAAAAAAAAAAGAATCAACAGAAAAGGTAAAATGAAAAAAAAAAGAAACAAGGGTGCTAATGATAATGCAACCTAATGAACTATTTAATGCATAATTAATACATAGTGACTAAGGTTAACATTAATGCAATCAAACATATTTTGAATACATCTCAACGAACATTTACATATGTTCAGTGCTTTTGTTCCCAAGTACTTATTGTAATAGATATCACAGCTAGTCACTTGTAAAAGTATGTATCAATGCTCTAATATCAACGAGATGCAAGAAAGTGACATCTGCTGATGAAGGTTCAAGCTCGACCTAGCACAATTCTGGTACCATCGCAGGGGATAATCTACAGATAACAAATGTGGGAGGTATCAAGGGTAAGACAAATTAGAACCATATTAATAGCATTCATAATGATCCATAAGGAAACGGAAAAGGGACATCATCATGCATGTTTCATTTTTCAACAGAAGGATATCAGTGGTCCAATTATAAAAAACAAACGTGTTTTCCATTATTCTTTTCTATCATATAATTAGTTGCAGATATAGAAAACAGGTTTCAAGCAAAGATAGTTGAGGAAAATTATTTACAAAGGGTTAGTGTTTTGATTTAATATTGTTTCTGTTTTGTATTTTAAGGAGGTGAGGAATACAGGGTTCCGACTAACTGGCAATGTATAGTCCTGCGCGCACACAATGGGGCCTGTGAAGTACTTACCATGAGCATCATACTTACTGGAGAAATTCCTAGTGGCCAACATTGTTGTCAAGATAGCTCCCTATGGAAAAATAAACAAAAATTTAAGTCATGGAAATATCCATTAAACAATTAAATTATAATATTTATATCAATATTTCTATATTAGAATTAAACTTGTATTTTATAAGCTGCTATATGAAGACAAAAGTCTTTTTAAATAAGAGGAAAGTGGATTATCTCAATCAGATATTCTGACTTTTTTTTTACTAAATAGATAATAAAATTTGCCACTGACAGCAAGAATGTAAGAATAATTTCACCAGAAATTCACTTTTATTTTCATAAGTTGCTGATGAAACTTGACTAGTAATAAAGTGTGTAGGTGAAGGTGTTTCATTCAAACACTACAAAAAGAGGGTGGACCCATTCTTTGAAATAAAATAATGGGGAAAGTTATTTGATTATTACTTTCACTTACCTATATATGAAATATATAGTAAGGGAAAGTATTGCGATCATAAAAGATTTCTACTTCCGGTTTTCAACGGAAATACACTTTTGGGGTCCCCTGAGTCCAACTAACCAAGTACCGCAAAATAATGTGTGTGAGTGTGTGTTTGTGTGTGTGTGTGTGTGTGTGTGTGTGTGTGTGTGTGTGTGTGTGTGTGTGTGTGTGTGTGTTTGTGTGTGTGTGTGTGTGTGTGTGTGTGTGTGTGTGTGTGTGTGTGCGCACCTGTGAGCAGACGCGATCTGACAGCAAACATTTCATCAAAATTGATCAAACAGAGAGGGTACTTTATTTAATAATTTTTTTCTCATTTTTACGGTTTTTTTTTTTTTTTCAATGTTCTCAAAAACGGCTGTAACGATTTTGATCAAACTGGTATTGATGTATGTATATGCCCACAATGTGACAGCCAAAATATATCATAATAGGTCAAATGGAGGGGGCAATTTATTTAATAAATTTTGTCTCATTTTCATCTTTATTTTTATTTTCTCAAAAACGGCTGTAACTAATTTGATTAAAATGGGTATTTGATGTAAGTATATGCCCAGGATGTGACACCCAAAATTTCATTTCATTTTATCGTTTTATATGAAAATATTTTTTCTTTGACAATAAAGAACACTTTTATTTAACAATAAAAAATTTTCTTTTACTCCAGAGAGAAAATAAGTGATGCTAAAATTATTTAAAGCATTTAAGGTGTGAAAAAATATGGTATAAGATAATCTTTAATTAATTATATTTTAATTTAGAAACTTTAATTCCATAATAGATTTCTGAATGCAATACAAATTGATTTTAAAGGAACAGTAATTGTTCAAGATTTCCAGAAAGGCATAAGAGAAAAACTTAACTACGAGACGTAAAATACACCTTCTATCAATTCACCTTCACAATATATTAACAAAAAGTAACTCGCAGTAAAAAAAAAAAACTTGACTGCTGATGAAATTAGGTCCCTTAAAAAAAGAAATAAGCAATAATGAATCGAAAAGTACTGAAAACTTTCAAGTTTTGCAATAAAAATACTCAATAACTTATGTAGATATGCAAATATAAGAATATATATAAATGTGGAAAAATGTGTTAAGTTGAGGGATGGCATTTACTTATTATCAAAACACGTAAATTTCTAATCTAAGTAAGTTCGTAAGTGAAAGGTGTGTGTTGTGTGCATAGCACCAGATTTTTTTAAAATTGGATGTGAGGATTTATTTTGTTATATTCCTGGATAATCTGGATTGTCATAGGTTCCAGTTAGTCTAAATAACTGGGGCTGTTCTGCACCTAGATTAAATTAAAACGTTTTGTATTTTATTCCATCCAATTAGGATTTGGAAAATGTCAACTAAACAGATTCTTAGACCAAAGAGGTAAAAATAATTGTAAGTTTATTTTGCTAATAATAGCTTTGGTACTTATTTTTTATATACATAAGGGAAAAAACTATAACTCTAAATTTTTAGAATAAAACCTATTTATTTTAAATAAAATAAATTTCAATTCAAAGTTTTCTTATATATTGCTCGGATTGAAAAGTATTATATAGGTAAAAGATTTGTAGGTGAGGCCTCATATCACGTCGCTGGAGTTTACACCCGATAGAAAATTAATATACAGTATTTGGTCTTTTCATTCCTCATCTTTTAAGGCAATAGGCCAGGAAGGAGAATGGTGGATTAATGACGAGTCATTATTAAATATCCTCCACCTTCGAGGATGGGAAAATAAAAAAAAATAATAATGTTAAATATGTCACTATATTTAATATGTTACTAAAAATATATTAATCAAATAACTTTAAATAGAAAAAGAGGGGATTTTGTGAGGGATATTATTCAGATGTAAATTACCTTTCCTATGAACTATTCCTGAGCTGAAAACGTAAGAATGAATGTAATGTACCATATAAAATGTATATAAATGACTAATTTTAACTTTGCGTTTCATTTATAAAAATTTGGCAAAGAATAAAATAGGAGCATGTGAGAAAAAGAAAATAATTAAGATAAAATGATAATGATAAAAATAACTCACCTTGAGTTTACGCCTTGCATTAAATTTCTTGAGGCAGTCTACAGTCTCTTGTCTATGTACAACAGAAGCCACCCTTTCACGTTGCTGGAAAAGAAAAAAAAACACATTAAGGAATCCCTGCACAACAACCATAAAATAATGGATAGCAGGTTATTAAACAAAGAAATATTGAATCAATAGCAAAGAGTAGTTTTTTTTAAGTATATAAAGTATCATTACTGTATCACGAGAATTTCTGTTAATAACAAATTTCAACTGGTTGGTTCATGATCAGATAAATTTTTAATTGATAAGCACCAGAAATGAGCCAATATTGAATTTTTTTTATAAATTATTTAACTCATAAGAAATACAAGAATATTTAAAATAATAACTGAGTATTAGGCAATCAAATGCTGCTCACAAACACAAAACAAAAAGGCCTTGACTCTTTTGATTCAATATCTTCATTGTTAGGATAACTGAAACACAGGTAAGCAGTCTTACGCAGATCCAGGGATGTTTCAGTGCATCAGATGCTGTGATTCTTTTGGCTGGATTAACAGTCAACATTTGATTAATAAGGTTTTTCGCTTCCGGAGTCACGGTGTCCCATTCAGGTGATGGGTACTAAAAAAAAAAAATTGAGCAAAAAATAATTATTCTTAAATTTTGATGTTTTTACCTTTGGCTTAAACGTATCCTTGATTTATCGCATTTTCTTTATTTAGACTACAATCTTCCTTACATATTAGTAAAAGTTTTGGACTGATTCCACATTCCCATGACTTTATATGATTTTATCATATTTTGATGAATTATCTAAATCTAAAGCCATTCCTTAAACAGGTGTGTAAGGGAAAGGATCGTAATTTCAATAAAGAAAATACAATATATATTTATAGTTGATGAGGAAATTAAAAAGAAAAAAAAATCAATAATTATGTTTTTATTTATGTAAATTGGTATGGAATACCAGGAAATGAAAAGGAGGAAGACTTGAAGGTCAACAGGAAAAACTTTTGAATGCCCAACCTACTAGCCTTTATTGAATGGGATATTAAATGCATTGGAAATTATCTTTCTGCCTAGGAAGTTCCATCAAATCGTTCTTAAATCTCGAGGAACTATGAAAAATTACAAATATATGTCCGCTCCATTATAAACTTAAAACTTCTTGAATCTTCATGCTGTCCATAGAGGTCATCCTAATCTGAATAAGGTTGTCATAATAGTCAATGATCCCTTGATTATGATAATCAAATAAGATAATTGACTCATACAGCTTTGGATCACATCATACTGACCTAGTAAGTAGATCCTGTAAACTCACCAAAAACTGGTAGTATAGGAAGCGCAAGGAATGAACCAGTATGGGATGGAGGACTAAATCCTCAAAAGGCTGCTTTTGAGAAATTCATGTTGAACTAATTTTTGTTAATGTTCAACAGGTCCGTCGTCTGTTCCAGTTTTTAAAAGTTGTGGGCGGGGCAATCAAGTGGGCTAATGGATTAGAATACGTTGAGAGATTACTGAAGTAGTAAAAATATATTAATTGAAATTTACTAACTAATTGACTACTAGAGATATTAAAAATCTTAAAAAACTTATGCAATGTACTTCATGAACATGTACAAATAATTTATATTCAGTAAGTATACTTACATCGTAAGAACCTGATTTAATCTGTGCATAAAGTCGATGTTGATCTTCATCCCAGAATGGAGGGTAACCAACCAGCAATATATACAGTATTACCCCTGACAAAAAAAGAAAAAAAAAGAAAGAGAAAATACATTTTTTAATTTATACTAATTTTAAATTTAAATATGTATTAGGATTAAAAATAGGTCAAAAAAACTAATCAAGAATTGTATAATATTCAAATATATTTGAACCATAAAAATATCTTTTTGTCTTAAATTTACTTTTTACATTCCAAAAAAGTAAAATTCAAACAAGATGTTTCCGGATTTACACATTTTAAGATCACTTAAATCCAAAAACAATTTTATGAATTTTGTATATCATGACTACCTGTTCCTCGGGATCCCTCTAATCTTAAAGTACAAAAAGGACTTATTTCGCTAATCCTTAGCTAGGCGATTGCCAGGGGCCTAACAGTACAATATACACTAAATACTTATACATATACCTATCAAAAGTATATATCTGTTTCTTATTGGTTTTAAAAAGATTAAATTTATTTCCGATGTCCCTCATAAAAAAATTAATCTCAAAATGAGATAAGGTAATACAGCAAATTGGCCCCTACACCAATTTTCCTTTTTTGTCAAAATATGTTGTATTATTTTTATAAGTAGGCCTTTAATGAATAATCCGTTAAAAAAAAAAAAGAAAAAAAAAAAGGGGTACATGATTCTAAAGTGTCTGTTTCTTCATAATCAAGATAACAATAAACATTTAAAACTTATTTGAACATTGATACACAATGATAATGTTATAATTTTCATTAGCTATTACCATTTTTTAAATAATCGAACACAGTCAATAGATCCTGCGAAATTCTATTATTGAATGAATAGAACATATCAGGTGCAATCTGAACAGAAGAATATTAAGCTTAGTTAATCTGATGCTCCAGGAGAGATGATCATCTTGGTTGAATAGGGATGGGTGGAGCCCGAATTCCTACTGAATTCCATCTGTGGTGGAATCACGAGGGCACAGATCTTACACAGATCTCAACTCAGCCCGAAAAAATGTTTAAAGAAATTTTGTGACAGGTTGTTAGGCAAGAAGTGGTTAGTAAAAGAGTTAACTGTTACTTGGTTTTAAAAAGGGTTAAGTTTCCTCTAAATTTGTATAACAATCACGAAAAAAAAAAAAACTATTCTCAATTTTTTTATACATACAAATATAAGCTTATTTATTTTACAAAGTTATGCAAAAAAATGTATGAACAAACAGAAACTTCATTTGTTCAAAATTTAAAAACTATCCAATTTCTGAAGGATTAAATATGTGATAACTTAAAAGATCCCTTAATCCTCTATGAATGAAATATAATTCACTTAACAAATATTTTTTCCTTAAAGCCCATTTTACATTGCATCTTATCGGTAGGTGAAAAATATTTTTGTCTCGATTTAATTTGAAAAACACAATAAAAAAAACTATTATAAAATATCATTGTTTCATTGAAATTTTAAGTTCAAATTTTGGTGGGTTTACAATTTTTTCATTAATCCATTAGGCAATCCTACGTCAATAAGAATCAAAACTTAATAAAATCACACCTGAGAAATAGTAATTACCAATGATTTGTACATTGAATTCTAAAAGAAGAATTAAAAACATTGATAAACCTGGATTGAACTAGTAACAATGTTCAAAATTAAAAAAATTCTTAGAGGTTATACTCCTCATAGTTTTAAATTTAAGTTCTAAAATTTAAAATAGTTAAGGAATAGATTCTTACCACAGGCCCAGATGTCGACTGGTTTCCCATAAGGTTCTTTTTTTAATACTTCAGGGGAGAGGTAACCTGGCGTGCCTGCAAAGCCTGTAACACCAGTCGTTAGCTAACCAAATAAACATAATTTACTTCCTTATGTAGAACTCAAATGAGCCTTGAAACTCTTTATATATAAATAAAGTATTATTATTATAGTTATAATATATTACATAGTTTAAATCAATAAATCTATATATTATTTAGCAAAAATAAAATAATTATATAAATTTTTAAATGAAATGATTAAAACTCTATAATTTATAAAAACTTTAACTTCAAGAGATCATTAGAGATAGCCGATTTTCTAAATTTTTGTTTGAAATTACAATACTACAGTAATATCAAATTATTTCCATTTCACTGTTTATGAACTTTAGTGTACACATTGATATCTGTACAATCAATATATTCTATTTTGACGAATTTTTTAAATCATGACAATCCAATAAAACTACTTTTACTGTTAACACAGTATAAATCAGTCCTCTCCAGCACCAGTTTCCTCTTCCTGCTCCGGTCTAATCCCCACCTCTGTAATACTTTCCACACTCTTTCCCCTTAGGATGTTTGAGTTCTTACCCACATTTCACAAACACTTCCCATACTCAACACAAAACACTTCCACACTCCAACACTTCCCACGCTCCTTCCCCTTCAGATGTTCGAGTTCTTCCCCTAATGCTCCTGCCTGCCACTTGAGTCTCAAGTTTTTTTGACGATTTGGAACATCTTAAGTTTAGTTCCTCCAGAATTCTCAGACCCATTCAGATGGTAGCATTATAAATCCTGTTTCGTCTAGTTTTTCCTTTGACTTTCTGAAGGTAGATCATTTTCATTGTTTGTGTTTGTCTCCTGTTTTTCAGAAATGAGGGAACAAGGTACTGAGGATTATGATAGGATGAGAAAAAAATTTAGATTTGTATACATCCATTTTCGGTGGTTGAGGAAGACTTACCAGGCAGTCATGAACATTTGCCATGCTGCTCCAATTTGTAGCTTCAACTGTTCTTCTACATATCAAAACCAATTTAGGGGAGCACTAAAATACTTGAAATTAGTTACTTGCTCCAATCTCTCATTATTTGCACAAATCCTCATCACCTTTAGCGGATTCCTGCCAATATGCATGGATTTGTCTTTTCAAGGTTGATTACCATGTTGAGAGAACTTGGTCTTCTTTGAAGGTATTGATGTTTTTCTGGAGGCTTGGTCACTCAGAGCCCACAGAATAAGATCATCGGCAAATATAAGTACTGATAAAAGTGGGCTACATATTTCAGTGCCAGGATATATGTAGACTGTATTTGCAAAAATAGCAAGCATTCAATAAGTATACTGTAATTAGTTTTGAAAAATGCTGTTTGATAGTCAACAGCTTTCTTTATTTTGAATAAAATAAACAATTCTATTTATTATTTTAAATAACTTTATAAATATAGACATTCTAAATTAATCTGTAACAGTTATATTTCAAATAATAAAAGTTGAAGAAAATATAATTGCTAAAATATTTAGACCTGCCCCAAGCTATGGGATACTTGGCAAAATTACTTTATGGAACATAAGGTGAGACAAAATTTGAAATAAGGAAGACAATATTTACCGAACCAGGCATGCTGTTCTCCTTGAACTTCGATGGCCAAACCGAAGTCAGCAAGTTTCACAGCGGCACCTTTAGCCTTGCTGGCGAGCAGTAAGTTCTCGGGCTGAAATAAGAATCTTTTTTATTAAATTATATTAAAATTATAATTATTTTATATTATATTTTATTAATAAAATAAGTAAATTACAAACTTGTAAATTGTTTAATAGAGAGAACATATGACTATGATACAAAAGCAGTAAAGCAAAACTTAAAACATTTTGAAGATTATCTATCCACACCTCTATTGACAAAGATTTGAAGAGGCACTCTGACTACGTAAAGTAAAATAAGATTTGACGAACACTTACAGGATTTTTATTTTTGATCAAGCTAGTAGACCAGGAAGTTGGTAGCCTGTATTTTATAGAAAGCAGGGTTTGAAATTGATGATTCAACAAAATAAATACGATCCAAATTTTGAATCGAACTGTCTAACCAAAGCAGTAATGTTTTGTTGAAAATTAGTTATTTTTTATTTAATCGAATCCAGATCCTTCCTCTACATCTACGTTGCAGCACTCTTACCACTGAGCTAACCGTTGGGATAATCCCTACTGTTATAATAATCATTCAAGAGAAAAGATTGACATAGCTAGGATTGATACCATGATTAGCTAACGGAGATGCAGCGGACTTGGATTTAGATGGATCTTCTGGTAAAATTATTTAAAGCTCTAACGATTTAGAGCAATTATCATTTTAATGACTACATACCACTTCGGTTTACAGTGTTTAGATAATTTTTTAAAATTTGATTCATATCGAATTTCAGCCTTAAACTATTAAGTTTCGCGATAAAATAGGAGCATTCTTAGAAAATGAGAAATATTTTGGTGTTGCTACAATATTAACATTTTGGAGTTGGTTCTTTAGTGATTAAGAAGGAGTGGGTGAGTCTTACAATGTAATATAGAGATACAAAAATGAAGAGCTGCTGCTTTTGCATTGAATTCCGCTATGTGTACATACATTACATAGTTTATGGAGTTCAATTTTATAAGTAGAGTCTTTGGCTATGAAAGATGATTCTGTTACTTGTTCAGATATAGAATTTTCAGTTTAGATTATGAACTTTTTTGACATAGTTATATAATGTTACTTTCATTTATGTTACAAACTTTTAAAGTTTATGAAGATATAAATCACTGCAATAAAATGTCTACGATTGTGTTTATTGAAACATATTTCTGTAAAAATTCTGTATCTTATAACAATATAATTCTCAAATTAACCATTTAGAATAAGTCTACTAACTTTAAAACTAACGATAAGTAAACTATAATGAATTAATACTCATAGTTACCTTTAAATCTCTGTGAACCACACCATTTTGATGACAGTGGTTAACACTTTCTAATATCTGTTGTATACAGTGCGATGCATCTGCTTCAGAATAAAACTCTCTCGCTACAATATCTTCAAAAAGTTCACCCCCTGTCACTCTGAAAATAGAAGTTGTTATAAAATAAAAAGCAACATTCTCATTTCCGCATTAAAAAAATACAATGTGATTAAGATTGCTTAGTTATTATTTGAAACTAGTTAATTATTAATCCAGTTGATTAGTTTAACTAATCTTGGAAAAACAAGTCGATTTATATCAGGTAAGGCATAAATCGAACAGTAAAAAAATATTTCGAAATACAATACTAGAGGAGAGCATCTTTGTACTATTAATCAAAACCAGAAAGAGGATGATTCTAAGTACAGGTATGGACCATACACAGTTAAATTTCTCAATGACAAATAAAAATAAAGTCTTTTCACGATGAAATTAGAATGAAGGGGCACCTATATCAGTGAACTTTAATATTATATATGAATTTCGGGTTAAAAAAGAAGAATAGAACATCGATCATTAACAATATTCTTTACTATTAATTAGTTTTTTTTAAATAATACTTATTTTGATTGAGTGAGATGAATACTACAAACTAAATGATGCAATAACTAAAATAGTTATTATAAGGATTATTTAGTTTTTTATAAAATATGATATGATATACTTGAAAAGAGGGAAAGTTAAAACTTGCATATTTTAAAAAATTGTATGTTTTGAAATAAATCAAGAATTATTAGGTAACTAAACTTAATATTTTGAAGGATATTATCACAAATCATTTAAAAAATAAGTAAAGTAATTAGTAGTATAATATTCAATAATGTTTACTTACAAGTCAAATACTAAATAATGGTAGTTTTCTTCTTGTATACTGTCATGCAGCCTCACTGAAAATATTTAAAAAAATATATGTTAATGAATAATTCCACTATTCACAAGAGGAGAGGTATAAACAATGGGATAAGAAAAATGAAATGCATTCATCAAGGAAGGAATAATTATTTATAATATGTAATTTATATGTTTGAATTAATCTACCAGAGGTATAGAATAGTTTTTAAAAACTTACTTTCAATTCATTATAAGCTAATATTTTGATTCTGGATTTAAATTGCCTAAACAATTATGCAGTCTATGTCAAACCAAAATATAAAAATTTAATTCACAGAATTCTAATACACAATATAGTGAAACAGAGAATAAAAAACTAAATAAATTATTTTCAAGTTTCAGCTAAGAGTCTGAGCATTGTGGATAATCACACTTCACACTAAATATTTTTTTTAAGCTTGCCAAAGAAAGTCAAACCTCATTTCTCATTATAACAATGAACTGTCATTTTTCATGGTAGAAGTCCTGAGTATTTTGGAGTTTCTCAGTAAAATAAAATTAATGAAGGTTTGGTAAACTAAGCAATGCGAACTATTTTATATCATCATCTTTTCCAAAAAAATTAGTGAAATATTCATATTAATTTATGAAATTAGGTTTCAATAAAGCTTATGAAAACATATCAATAAAGAACAATATGTAATACTATTCTATAAGGTCACTAGAAACAATTAATAGAGAAAAATTACAGAGTATTATTGATTATTTTAAGAATCTTACAAGAGTTTAAATTGGTAATTTCAGAAGGAACCATAAGTCAAAGATAAAGGTAGGTGATAATAAAAGAAATAATAAAACAATCAAAGTTCAAAACAAAATCTAGAATAATTAAATTGATTGACATGCCAATGATAAACATTACAAAAACATAACCTGTCAAAGAATACCTAAATATATAAAATTATTCTTAAGGGCCACCTGTGGTATAGTGGTAAGCATGGCAGCCTACAATACTAAAGGTCGCAGTTTCGCGCCCAGCAGTGGTCTTAGGATTTTTTAATGGGAGTTCAAAATCCTTAGCCATGCCGTCCCTCGGATAGGACGTAAAAGTCCTAGTTATAGAGTAAAAAAGTTATAGAGTAAAGGTCCCGAGACTGTACAATGCCAGGTACTCGTTAAAGATCCCTATCCTAATTATACCTGGATATGCAAAATTTAGTACTCCCACTGTAGCATCGTCCTATTAGCCTTAGTGGCATAAAGTGACGTTAAACAAACAAACAAAATTATTCTTTCTTAAATCTGAAAATTTCATAATAGTATTTAAAACACCTAACATATTAAAAAATCATTAAAAAGCTTCTAGAAAGTGTAAAAGTAACTTATGTACCTGCAGCTGCCCCCCACTTACAAATTTTGAAAAACAAAAACTGCAAATTAGATACATTTCAATTAAGCCTTATATAAACAAATATTTTAACTTTTAAATAACAGTAAGTTTTATTTAAATGAATAATGGAGCATTACAAGGCCAGAATACTTGGACACTTCCCCCAAGCATAAGATTTTTACTAACTTGTCCCCTCTAAAGGAAATACAGGGGAAACCCTTAATCTGGCATGTTTCTCAAAAAAAGAAAAATGTAAGAAAGATGGTGTGACAAAGTGTTAAAAAAACGTTGTTAAAAACGAAGATTTTTGTATTTTGGCATTCTTCTTCCAAATGAGCGATCTATTGGGAATATTATAAGCTAGTCAAGAAAAAAAATTGATCAACTACAAAAGAATCAATCACCATTTTTTTTTTACTCTTTCAATCCTTTTTAATCTACAAGAAAACTTGAAAATCCAAGTCTGCTAAAGAATATATATAGTTAATTTAATTTTAGAAATCACTTCTTGGGCAATATACATAAGAATGTGCGTTTAACCTAGGGGACATTCCAGAAAAGAGTAGATCATTTAAGATTTTTTTTATATCTGAAAATGCTCCAAAGATTTGTCAAAATGGGGAAGCCATTTCACATTCATGATAGTCTACGCAACTGCGCTAAAAAATAGATGTTTACATTTTGAAGGTTGTAAAGTTTCGATGTTTTTGAGCATGATGAACACAAACTTGAGATTTACCACCGCCAATTTTTTCCCGAAAATGATTTTTTTTTTTTTTTAATGGAAAACGACTCCTACCAACATTCTCTCCTGGCTCTTAAAATTAAGAAATCAGAATATTTGTGAATTTATCCACTGTTTCATTGAAAACTGTAATTACTAAGCATACTAAACTAATTTAAGCTAATTTTATTAGTTTCAATTTGGACTAAAATAAAATAAATAAACAAAGGTATTGAGTACCTACTTTATATGACGATTCGTTATAGGAGTGGTGTATTAAACAAACATTTTTAATTTATACAACAGTGTTAATTTTCAATCACATGCAACACTGAGGATGGCCGAGTGGCTGAAACGTCTGCTGACGTGAAATAAATATTTTGTTAAGACTGAATGCTGATCACCCTTTGATTATCACATAAATTACAACAGTAGCCTCAAGAACGGGTGTAGTAATAATAAAACGTTAGTACGTTCAATAGTTACTGAAATATGATTATTTTCCAAGAACACTTGGAATTTTCGAAGATGAATCGTGTGAACATACTTGCACTAAAGCTATAAAGGCATCTAATATGAATCAAATTAAAATTTAACAATACTTAAAAATAAATCATATTTGACGAGATTATATTTTTGGTAGGTGTGGAGAATATAAGACTTCCAGATTCCAATAATCGGACACCCTATTTTCTCATGCCATAAATGAGTCTCTGATGTTTTTTAACAGTTTAACGCCATTAAAAAGTGTTTTTAGTTACATTTGTGGTCGTTCAACGTAAATTGAAAAAAAAAATACTATATTTGACAAATAAAATACCCCTTTGAAAGAGGTTTATTTACTATTGTAAGAGATATTTGACGGACCACGTAAAAATAGGCAGAACTAAGTTTTGTTTTAAAAAAACTATTGCAAATACATTCGTCAAAAAAAAAAGGAAGACAAATTACCAGTAGCGTTGACAAGACAGCCCACTGAATACTAACGAACAAGAACGTTTAAACAACTCTTAAACAGTCACGCTTGTTAACTTCCACGAACACCTTCCTACCAGGCAGGCGGTAGCATCAAAGATAATCCTATTTGTAGAAAATTAATTCTACCTGGCGATTCTGTCAGAATAGCCTTGAACTTGTGTTCATCACATTTCTCTCAGTTATTTTCAAAACTGTCATAAGACAATGCAATTTCGAAAATTGTGATAAATTCTAGCTTCTAAGTATACAATTTTATATAAAATGAGATATCTGTGTTTGGATTTCAATAAATAATGTCATGGAGTCATGACCCTCCCAAAAATGTTTTGGCTTTTCAATTTTTTTGTATTCTTAAACGAATATAGCAAATAGGTAGTTACTATGCCCTAAACATATCCCTTTGGGTTGTTTCGATCGCAGCCCTTCTGAATACAATCTAATAATCTCATACAAACATGGGTTCTATCAGCCACGTGATTATGAGACTGGGGGGTCATGACCCCCCCCCCAAATTTCGTGCTAAATCCGCCCCTGTAAGTATTGCAGACAAAATGTTCGATATTCATGTTTTAGAAACAAAAAAAAATCTCACAAATACCTAACGAATCGCTTATTCAATCGTTTTATTATTATTATTTTTCGGATTTCGAATTTCAGTTTCAAATACTAACAGTTTATAGGTTTGATTCTGTATTTCCTGATTCCAAACAAATACATTTGAGCATCGTTTAAGTGGAAGTAATGGGTGAAATTGGCTTAAATTGACAATACCCGACCTGCAATACTACAATCTATGGGTTGGTGCAAAAATAATGCAGGTATACATTTTTATGACAAAAAAAAATTGTATTATAATTTGTATAAAATCTAAGATCATTTATTCAAAATATTTTCCATCATTATCAACACATCGTTGACAACGTGTCAGAAGTAGTTTATGTTTATTAATGGTTTATTTTGGTAGCGCAACAGAAGAGAATTGCAAATTTCAAAACGCCGATGATTTTGGCTGTCGGTCAATTCGTGAGGTATCCACGTATCGAGCTTCTTTACCTTACCAATTCGTTCCAGATGGCGAACAACTGTTGAGTTGTCAACACTAACTTCTCTCGCAATGTCCCGAGTAGTTTTGCGAGGGTTTTCTTCTACCAAATCCCTCAGCTGGTCGTGATCAACAACAGAAGGCCTACCGCGACCTTCCTCATCTTCGAGATTAAAATCTCCAAGTTTAATTTAAACTTTAAGGAACCATCTCTGCACTGTACATTCACTGATGATTCCTTCACCCCAAACAACACTGATGTTACGCGCGGTTTGCGTCGTACTTCGACCAAGATTGAACTCGTAAAAATAAATTTGACCAAAATTTTGATTTGACATAGTGAATTTCAGAGGCCCTTACTCATAGAGAATGTAACACAAAGTAAATTAATCTTTGAGGAAAAAACATTAATAACCATTCTTTATCATCCATTAACTAGACTTTGTATAATCTTTGTTAAACTAGGCGATCACTTGCCTAACTAAAATGAATATTCAAAACTTGCATTATCTTTGCACCAACTCGATATTTACTTCTCACAATCACATGGCCAAATCGAACGTGCTGTTTTTGGAAGCTAAGGAAAGAAACTGCTTTCGAAAATAATTCTATAAAATTGATTCTGAACTAGTTTCGAAACACGATCTTTTGCCTTCATGGCGCGGCGTTTCACTCAACAGGTAGCTTCATAATTCAGTCATGGATTTCTACCATTCAGTAGAGGTTTAGCCATCTCATATATTATGGAGCTGCAGGAAAGAGTCAATGCAATATTTTTAGATTCAGAAACAGTCAATAATTCATCAGATAGCGTAGACACTAACGCCAAAGAAAGGAATGGGCCTGACACAGGGCTATTCAAATGCCTTAATAGATTTTTAGAAAATGTATAAGACATTTAACAAAATTTATAAAAGAAAACTGGCAAGTTAATACATCTTTTTGAATATTATTTATGTAAATTTAAACAATAATTATTAAAAAAAGTTTTTATTTTTGTTTACGGATGATTCTCAAACCAGGGACCAGTTCCAGCCAATAAAATGTGGTGTTATAATCTAAGATCTCAAATTAAATTTTAGTTATTATTGCAAGGATATAATAGGTTTACAAAATGTATCGTTTCTAAAACCAATCACAAATTTTTGAGTTTTTGTTTGTCTTTAAAAAGAACATTTTAAATATTATTCCCATGGTGATAACTATAGCTTGAGGGGCCCGGTGTGGCTGTGCGGTAAAGCGCCGTACTCCCATGCCGGAGCTGCGGGTTCGAGTCCCGCCCTGGGTGGTGCTTTTCTTTCGTAGGAGAAGTATCACCCAGTGCCATGGGTGTTTGTATTGCTTGGATTTCCGTGCAATTGCAACTTTTTATTGGTAAGTCAGAATAAAGCGAACTCAAGTTAGTTATCCGAATCAAGCCTAAGGGGATGTTTTAATGAAGTTTTATACTGCACGAAATTGCACGTTTTGGGGTTTACTGCACGAAATTGCACGTTTTGAAGTTTTATGGCACGAAATTGCATCATTTGATAGTTTGAAGAAAAAATTATTACAAATTTTAATTTTCTTAAATACACATCAAAACAATAGCAGAAAAATAAATGTGAATATCATAGGGAAAAAAGGGAACTTAGGTGATATAAGGGCGGATTCACACTATCGCTCCGCTCTCGCTCCACTCCCGGTCCGCTCAAATATTCTACAGAGAAATAGACAGAGAATTCCACTATCGGTACCGCTCCGGTCTCGCTCCACTCCCGGTCCGCTCTCGCTCTACCCCATTCACACTAGCGCTCCGCTCCCGCTCCGCTCCAGGTCCGGTCTCACTGGCAAAATATTCTAAAGAGGAATAGAGAGAGGTTAATCACAATATTGGCACAGGTCCGGCCTCGCTCCGCTCCCGCTCCACTCTCGCTCCACTCCCGCTCCACTCTCGCTCCACTCCCGCTCCACTCTCGCTCCACTCCCGCTCCACTCTCGCTCCACTCCCGCTCCACTCTCGCTCCACTCCCGCTCCACTCTCCTAAAGTCTTTTCATATTCACATTATATAATTTTACACCGTTCACGATTGAAGCCATTAATAATCGAAGCCGTCTGTATTTGGATTTTAATTAATAATTAACTTTCGGTTATTAAAGTATTTATTTATTCATCAATTTTACGGCCAAAAAAGTTCAACTTAAAAAAAAAAAAAAAAAAATATATATATATATATATATATATATATATATATATATATATAATTATAATTAATTTAATTAATGGTGAAGAAGTAATTTAAATTTTTTTTTCGAATACGCTTGAAATGATAAAAAAAAATCACCAACAATACGCGCAGTTTTTCGACGTGAAAAATTCATGTTATGTTTGAGATATATTTTGCTATGAATTAATGTACTCGTAAAAAATGGTCACCGATTTATTTATTGACTACATACTCATTGCTATTATAAAATAACGTTTAATTTGAAACGAATAAAAATGCAGTATATTATGAAAAATGTCAAATCATTAACAAAAAAATATATTAAACCAAAAAATAATTACAATATTAATCAGGAAAAGAAGAGAACACAATCGGTAAATTTGTAGTATTTACCGATTTCAACTTGAAATTTTCAAGCGTATTCGAATACATTCCGAAAAAAATTTACATTATTTCTTCACCATTAATTAAATTAATTTATAATTATTATTAATAATTATCATTGTGTTGCAATATATTCTTCTTATTATATTTTTTGATAATATTATCTTCTTCATCAAGAAAGTACACTTACCAGCTATTTCTACAAACGAAAAATTGATTTTTTTTTTTGGCCGTAAAATTGATGAATAAATGAATGCTTAAATAACTGAAAGTTAATCATTAATTAAAATCCGAATACAAACAACTTCGATTATTAATGGCTTTAATAGCTTAAACCTTTCAAAACTGAACGGTGTAAAATTATATAGTGTGAATATGGTAAGACATTAGGAGAGCGGACCGGGAGTGGAGCGGGAGCGGAGCGCTAGTGTGAATGGGGTAGAGCGAGAGTGGACCGGGAGCGGAGCGGGCGCGAAACCGATAGTGTGAATAGGCCCTAAACAAACACAAACCTCCAATTTCCACGAACTGAGGGTTCAGTAATTCCTGGATGTTCACATTTTGTTTCTTAATTCTCATTATTCTGTTAGTATAAACTAGCTTCTGTCGAGTATATTGTTACTAAAAATGCCGAAAATTGGAGGAAGTATCTTTGAAAATTGCGGGATGGATTGAAAAATATTCTGAACTCAATAGGGATGGTAGTGCAGTGTTTTGTATATTTAGCTATAAAAATATTGGATGTGAGAGGAAATCACAAATTGTTTCCCAATATATTTTCCCAAATATAGATTTATATTTTCAAAAATAGATCGATAGTGTTATACAAAAGATCCAAAATTCAGTTATTTTACCAAAATGTATACCAAAAGCAATGTTATAAAAATAATTTGTAAACATAAATTTTTTGTTCACAGAAATAATTTAATGATTGATTTTTATGCAATCCATTTTTATAGTATGTTTTGAAGTTTTTAATGCGCATTTTTGAAGTTTTATTGCACGTTTTCAAATTTTTACTGCACGGAATTCCGAGCTTTAGTAATAACAGATTTTGGGATGGTAATCAAACATTTTCTGGCATGAAGATTACATATAACACTTTAAACTCAAATATCTTGTCTACTCAAATATCTTGTACACATTCAATTCTAATTGAATATTTCAAAATAGCGGTCAGACTGATTGAAAAAAAAAAAAAAAAAAGTACTATACGAAATAGCGAAAAATATTTGAGTTGAAAAAGACTCATAAAAGAGACTGGTATATTAAACAGTAAAAATGTATATTAAAAAGTATATTACTTTATTATATAATAAAATTTAATTTAGTTTAGCCTAGTTTTAACATTATACAGTATATTAACTGTATATTAAAAAGTAAAAATATATGCTCCTGAATAGGTTAATTACATGTTGAATATCTCCCTTCAACTGATTCCAACCTTTAACACGTTGAGCGCCAAGCGGTACGATTAGAGACCGGATTCTCGTGCAATTGCACTTTTTTTTCGGTTGCTTGAAATCGATCGGGGACAAGTTATTTACACGAATTAAGGCATCCGGATTAACATATGTAAGTTTTATTTTGCACGAAATTGCACATTTTGAGGGTTACTGCACAAATTTGCACATTTTAGGTTTTCAGTGCACGAAAGTGCACTTTTTGATACTTCATTAAAAATATTGATTTTTTTTTTTTAATTTTTATTATAGAGAATAAATTATGATTTATTTTCAAATCACCAACAATAATACCGATATATGTATGTATTTATAATTTATTTTTCTACCTAATTTTTTAAGAAAGAAAAAATTATTCATGATTTCAAAATATTTCTTCGAACTCGTAACGGAAATGGTATTATGTCGAACAACGTTCCTTTGTATTAACTTTCTTAGAAGTTCTAACTTGATTTGACACCTTCCCACCTACTTTATTTCCATATCATTCTGAAGTTGAGTTTAATTCGGTAAACAACTAAATAATTTTCACTATTGACCTATGGCCTAAAGTGACAGCAAGCCAATCTTCCAAAATCAAATGGATAAAACCATACCCAGAATTGAAATAAGACGGGAAAACAATTTTTTTTCTTCTTGCAATAAATCAATTGGTTCCGATCGGAAAAAAAGTGGATGCTCATTGCAACTCAAGTAAGTACATTCTATCTTTTCATAAGTAGCACACGATAGCATTTGACTATTCCCAATATCTTTTTATTTTTATAGGTCGGCACACACAGTTAACTGCAGCACAAAAATCCAAGCGAGCTCCAATTCAACAATAACAACAAACGTCGTTAGACAATAAACAAACAGTTTTTATCGATTTATGTTACGCCATGGTCGCTTCCAATATTCCATTCAATAAACTGCAGTCCAAGCCCTTTAAGTGTTTTTTGCAAAAATACACAAAACAAAACATACCTGACGAGAACACCCTAAGAAAAAAATTACCTCCAAAACTGTTTTAAACATTCTGTTGAAGAAATACGAAAAATAGTTGAAAATAATTGTATTTACATCATGGTAGATGAAACAACAGACCCACGGGGACTTAATATTTGCAGTTTATTTGTTGGAATCCTACACCCGGAGATTGAACCCAAACCATACCTCATTTATATATATGTTATTTCACATATAGTGTTTTCATTTGACCGCACCCCCAACCATTTCCATCTCATACCTCATTTCATGTAAGCAGCTTCCAAAAACGACCTATGAGACTGTATCTCGATTTGTGAACGACAGTTTAGCAAATTTTTTCTGTCAAACATCCTACCAAGATAAAATCCTTTTATTTGTTAGCGGTGCCGCTCCGTATATGGTAAAAGCTGGAGAAGCATTAAAAGTTTTTTATTCAAATATGGTACATGTAACTTGTGTAGCGCATGATTTAAACCGTGTTACTGAAAAAGTGAGGGAAATTTTCCGAAATATCAACAAACTTGTTAATAATGGGAAAAAATATTTTTAAAAGCTCCTCACCGCGTGACAGCTTATAGAAATAGTATGGACTGCCCCCTTCCCCCAGAACCTGTGATAACTAGATGGGAACATAGATCGAAGCAGCCCTATTTTATTCAGATCATTTTAATAATTTTAAAGAGTTTGTTTCTACTCTTGAAGATGACGTAGACGCATAATCTGGAAATGTACATTATTGTAAATTTTAATACGATAAAATTTTAGAAATTTCTATTTGATAAATTAATATAGTTAGTAGAAAATTACGAAAATTTATGTTTTACTATATATATATATATATATATATATATATATATATATATATATATTATTAGTTATGTTTAATTATGATTCCTAGCAAACAATTTTTTTGTAGTTTTTGTAAGCACACATGTATATAGCAATAATTATATAAATATGTTAAATTAATATTTGATTTTCTTAATTATACACTACCTCTTCACACAGCAGAAGGTTGAATTGCACGTTTGTCAGTGTTTTTTATTTTTATTGCACGTTTTTGCACGTTTGGCTAATTTTTATTGCACGTTTTTAAAATTTTTACTGCACGAAATCCGGCCTTTAGGTACGATCGTACCGCTCTTGGACTATTGGCTGGGGCCGAGGCGGTCCCCAGGTACCGCCCGCTCCCGCCAGCTAAAAGATTGTTCTGGGCCAGGGGACCGCCTGCCGAGCGTGATTTCAAGGCATATTGGACCGCTCCGGCCCCGAATAATTCGCCAATGCAATTGGCCCAAATGTTTTTTTTTTTTTTTTTTTTTTTTTAATTTGGGGGGTATAAATAAATAAATAAATAAAATAAATTAATTTTATTTATTTTTTTACAAAACAAAATATCTTATTTATTAAAATAACATATTTTAAGGGGACAAGGGTTGACGTCGCGGTCATAACCGGGCAGCCCCCGTACTACTTCAGGTAGCTGGCTTTACCCTGGGGCCGGGCGGTACATACGTACCGCTCACAAAATTATTGTTTAATTGCCAAAATTAAACTTTTTATTTATTTCTTTTGCAATTTTTGTATCATTCTAATCATATTAAAGTTATAAATTAGGAAAAATTGCTTTGGCCCCAGGCAAAAGTACATCATCTTTTCCCTGGCGCTCAACGTGTTAAGAACCTTCTGGATTTTAATCAGGCGGGGCTTCCACTGACACCGACGATGAAAGTCGGTATACAGAAATACTTGCAATATCCTGCACTTCTCAAATAGTATGCCCATTTTTCATTTTTGCCATGATTATTACAATATTTTTCGTGACCAATATCCTCCGCCATAGGTAATAATTTGCAATGGAGATTTTCTTTTGATTTCTGATTGTCCTCTTTGTTCACTCATGAATAAGACAACCCTTCAAACGAAGAGATAGGAGTTGATTGTAAAAGGGTGTTTCTGAAATGCTGAAATCGTGATTTGGTGAAACCACGGTAATTACAATGTCGTCTTAAGTAGCAAAAATATGACATATTTATTGTTATTATAATTAACAATTAATTACTGGTTCAGAAAGGAAATAAATTTATTAAAAATTATTCATTAATTTATTTCAAAAGAAAGAATGGCTTTAGAGAATAAATTGAAAATGTTCTCAGACAAGACTAGCTGCAATGAATTAGTTTCCTGTTCAACCTTTTACCATATATCCATTTACAGCCAAATTCGAACTCTTTTGGAATGACAATAACTAATTAATATCTATATTTGGTCTAATATCTCAGTTTGGTTACCCTAGATTTAGAAAGCAGATTTCGTTTCATGTATATATGTAACTGACAGAAGTTTCTGTTTACTTTCACTTAGCTACACAAGAAATATAAGATTATCAATAAAAATAACCAAGTTTCGCAAACGGTGTGTCTGCGTCTAGACCAAAAACAAAAATACATATGAAATTGAAATTACGTTTTTAAGTTTAATTTTACTAAAATCGACTTATCAGAAGCATCAGTTTGTATTTAGTTATTTAACTTGCGTAAAAACTACCTTTTGTTTTTTTCCCTATACTAACACAGCTAAAACTTTTAATCGAGCAAAATACAGTTCTTATAAAAATATATATTAAGCTATTTTAAAAAATTATATGATTTGTTCGCATTATCTTATATTGAGGAATCAGCTACTTTTTTGCTAGAAGCACCACACTCTGTAAGGATTCCCTTATGAAATTATGGAACATCTTATATCATAAGCAATATTTTGAGATAATAAATTACTTAGTAAAAAATATATAAAATTTTGATCCGTAATATTAGTTTTCTACATCACTGATTGGTTAAAATCGTATACTATATAATTTCTCAAAGCCTGTTTTTGTCGGTACGCCATAACTTCCTTAGTACTTCACCAAATTTCATGAATGATCATTTTAAAGCTTTCCTTAACCGCTACACCGGAAAAATATACAAATCACTCATTTCGCCTTCGTTTGCGAGTTATAAGCGCAAAATAGCGGTTTTGGTAATAGAGGTTTCTAAATGGTGTCAATCTTTTCAGGTTATCAAGGAGAACGTTTTCGGTCATATACATTTTTTTTATTAACTCCTTCGTTGGCGAATTGTAAGCGAATGAATGAATGAATATCCTTTATTTGTTTTCGGGGAAAACCCCATACAAATAGAGTTGGACAAACAAGATAAATCCGTATTAGAGCTAACAACAATAATATTTAAGCGATAATTGAGAACATAACAAGATGTGGCAACATCATCTCCATTTTTAAAATAGTAATAAAATAGCCATTTAAAAGCTCACATTGTAAGCGAAAAACTGCAATACTCAGCGAAAATAGTCGCAGGGCTTTTTTAAAAGCAGTATATTTTTTTTTGTATGTCATGATCAGTAGATATGCTTTACTGATTATCTGGGTATTTTAATTTTAAATTTCTGATATTAACAACTAATTTCCACTTATTTTGATGATTTCTTATTCTTTTCGCACCAAATTTTAAAAGCAGTATATTTTTTAAATCTTGTCGACCAGTAAGTAACCATATCGTCGTTGATACTGCAAAAGGTCGTATGTCACTTAACAGCCGGTTTTCAGGAGAACAAAGAAATCATTTTATTTGCAATTCATATTTTTAGTTTTTGTATGTGATTATCGAAATAAACATTAATATTACTATTATATTCATTTAATCAATTTTATTAAAAAAACAATAAATTTTTTACCAGTTTGTTGCACATTTAAATAGTATTTTAAAAATCAGAACATTTTTTTTTGGCTGGTAAATTGTATCAGGTCAATGAAATTTTAACAATCGATTGTCCCTGAAAGTTGGTCGAAACACTGAGTCACAATAAATAAAATATGTCCCCACTTCCTTGTGTGTAATTACTCCACTTTTATCGACTAAAAATTGACTTGTAAATATCTAGTGTCAAATCAAAAGTTATCTCAAAAATGTTTGAATAAATAATTACGATTTTTTTGTTTTTGTTTTGTTTTATCGTTGGTTCTGAATCTCTTGAAATCCCAATTAGGCGATAATTATTGTCAATGCTTACATTGCACTTTTATTGTTGAAAAGATCAGTAATTACTAACCCATCTTTTTTTCGTTCAAACGTTCGTAACGTTTTCGGTCATATACATTTTTTTTATTAGCTCCTTCGTTGGCGAATTGTAAGCGAAAAAATTCTCAGCGAAAATAGTCGCTGGGCTTTTTCGAAGGTGTCATTTTTTTCAGTTTGTCGAGACGAACATTTTTGGTAATATACGAGGGGTGATCAAAAAGTTCCAGGACTGTTGAGATTGCGCGGCAATGGAGTGTCATAGAGCAGTGCGGTTGGCAGCATTGTTTGGCGTGACTCTTCCTGAGCTCAGCTGTTTATTCAGTTTGTTGATAACCTTCTTCATTGCAAAGTTACTGCTGTTTTCGTAAAAAAAAGTTTTTTGTGTTCGGCGATTTTGTGAAATGAATGTAGAGGAAGAGCAACGCGTTTGCGTAAAGTTTTGTGTGAAGTTGGGTAAAATGTTTACTGAAACTTTTCAAATGTTGCAAGTGGCTTTCGGTGATGAATGTCTGAGTCGGTCAAGGTGTCATGAGTGGTACAAAAGGTTCAAGGAAGGCCGGACATCGTGTGAAGATGATTCTCGTTCAGGGCGCCCATCAACTTCGACTGACGACGATCATGTTGCAAGATTGAACAGTCTCGTGCGTTCTAATCGTCGACTAACCATTCGTGAGATGGCTGAAGACTTGAACATTTCATTTGGTTCGTGTCAACAGATTTTAACAGAAAATTTGCAGATGAGAAGGGTGGCTGCAAAGTTTGTTCCGAGACTGTTGACTGAGCAGCAGAAAGAACACAGAGTTCAAGTTTGTCAGGAACTTCTTGAAATGGCAAATGACAACGAAAACTTCTTAAAACAAGTCATTACTGGAGATGAAACGTGGGTTTATGGCTACGACGTGGAAACGAAGGTCCAGTCATCACAATGGAAGACAAAATCCTCCCCAACCCCCAAAAAAGCACGTCAGGTCAAATCAAACGTCAAGGTCATGCTTACTGTTTTTTTCGACTGGAAGGGTGTTGTTTACCATGAATTTCTTCCACGAGGTGAGACCATTAACCGCTTTCGTTATCTTCAAACCCTGAGAAATTTGCGCGAGGCAATAAGGAGGAAGAGACCAGAGTTGTGGCGGAGCGGTGAGTGGGTGCTGCATCATGACAATGCGCCTGTTCATTCCGCACTGCTCATTCGCGACTACTGCACCAAAAATGGAATGACGGTCATTCCCCAGCCTCCATATTCACCTGACCTTGCCCCTGCAGACTTTTTCTTGTTTCCAAAACTTAAGAGACCCATGAAGGGAAAGAGATTTGAGTCCGTAGATGACATTAAAAAAAAATTGCTGGAGCAGCTACACACCATTTCACAAGATGATTTCTTAAAGTCCTTCACACAGTGGAAACATCGTTGGGAAAAATGTATAGCTTCCCAAGGAGAGTACTTTGAAGGGGACGACGTCCAATAGCCTGTAGATTTTTTAAATAAATTAATAAAAAATCAGTCCTGGAACTTTTTGATCACCCCTCGTACACTTTTCCGATTGTCACCGTCGTTTGCGAGTTACAAGCAAAAACATACAATTTCAGTCATAGAATCAGGGACATCGATGTCTGTGTAAAACAAACCCACCAACAAACAATCAGAGATGGCCATGTCGTAACTTCAAATTTAGTGTTCAAAGAGGTCCTGTAAACACGTAAATATGTAAATAACTTTTGTTTAAAAAAATAATCTATAATTTAAACACATCTATTCTTTACTCAAACCCTCACCTATGGCCAAATACGCACTATAATTAAGTGGAATTTAAGTAGATTAGAGTGCGAATGCTTCGCACGGATCAGCTAGTTATTATTATTTTAATGTAATACTTAGATTAAATGTTTTCTTTCGTTAAATGTTTTTTAAGGAAGTTATTCTAAAAATAGACTACATAATTGTAAATAAACGGTGAGGAAAAGACCCAAGTTCGAAAAGTTAAAAGTGTTTTCGTTAAAGCTACTGCTATGTTACTTCTGGGCCTCGCCTATTTCGGGAGGTTATGTTACATATTATAAGCGAACTCCCATCGCGTCATTTTCAGTTAAAAGGGGTTTGATCAGCTTTATTAGAGTCTCGCTGGCTACAACTGCTCTTCAGAGATAAATAAACCTCCAAAAGGGTATGTTAATTTCAGTTGAGTTCAGGGGGTCCCTAAACTGCGTCACGCTTAGAAGTAACATAGCTATACTAGTACCGAATTTTTCTTTTAGGTTAAAATTTTAAAACGTTAATTACCTTTTATAACCTTTTTTTTTTTTCTTATCCCTTCTTATACAAAAAACGTAACAAACAAACAACACTGAATTTATTTATTAATTTAAACGATTGCTATTACTTGCAATGAATCTAGTTAAATTGACATTAAAGTTATTTGTAATAATTCAAAACGGACATTTCTCGACAGAAAAAAAAAATCAGAAAGGGTTAACAACATATTATTATAAATTTACATTAGGGCCGAAATGATGAAAAAAAAAATCTAATGCTAAAACTGTTTCCTTAAAACCTTTTTTACTTTCACTTACCTACAGGTAACATTGCGAGTAGTATTCCGTAAAAACGGAAATACACATTTTGGGGTCTCCTGAGTCCAAATGATAAAATTGATCAAACGGGAGGGGCACTTCTCCAATAAATGCTTTTCCCATTTTTACGTTGTTTTTTTTCGATTTTCTCAAAAACGGCTAATATGATTTTGATCAAAATCGTCACGTTTAATGAGAATCAAGTATTCTTTAATATCTGGTGAGCTTTATCCATATTAAAATGGCCTGAAGGGGCTTAAATGGGGAACGGGCCTTTTTTTGTTTTCCTGTAAAGTACCTTTGTTTTTATAAGGAAGGAGTAATTGTATGGAGAAATTAACTGCCTATCGTTACGCCTAAAAATAAGAAATGGCTAAATATTAAAACAAATCAAGTAAACTCATACAGGAGAAAAAAAGAAAAATATTCCGTCAACCCATAAAACACGTTTAACCCACGCATGCGCAATACAGCTTTACTGGCAGGCCATTGTTTATAACTAAAGACGTTCTGTTAATTTAATGAAAATTATTTGGTTCATGGTATCTACATGAATTTTCAACAACTACTTACTTAGAGAATTATAAATTCAGACGCGATGGAGTATTATGATTGCATTGCCGAATTATCACAAATAAAAGCTTTTATTTAATAATAACAAAATTTAGTGTACTTTAGAGAGCAAATACAAAAAAAAAAAGTTAATGAATGAGGAAAAAAGTGTGACTTTGAGGAATGCCATTTAACGGATCTCGTCAATTTCTAATGTAACCAATTTGGTAAGTTGTGTGTTGCGCGCATCGCAACAGATTTTTTCCTTAGTCGTTTTAATGGGTTATTGTATGGATTTGGATTGCGTTTTTAAATGTTTTTGATTCAGAAAATCCAAAAGAAATGCAGTCATTATTCTCAAATATTTCTTCGGGTATTTGATTGGAATTAATTTTGCTTTTTATCAACTTACTGTCTTAAATATGTGTTACATAACCATTTAAAAAGCGGTTTCGAAAATTTTGACGCAGTATTGATGAAAAATATTCCAAAATTAATATATTTTAATAATAATGGTAGTAATAAAAGCTACTGAACAATTATCCTAACCATCCAATGTATTCATATTTTATTTACGGAAGGTAATTATGAAAGAATTACTTCACGTCCCTTTTAACATAAAATTTCGCAAGAATTTATATTTAATTGACCCTTTATTAGCATTAGTAGAATCAAAATATGCCAAAGCATTTTAAACATATTACGAACAATGCGATGGGAATGAAATAAATTGATCCACTTGAAATCAGTTAAGAAATTAATAATAGAATACCTACGCATTAAGTAAAAAATAAATTGCTATTTCTTATTAGTGACCTAAATAGAATTATAAAATACATTATCGGTCTTCAATAATAAAAATAAAAAGGATGGTACGGTAATTAATGATCTATTCAACAATAAAAGTGCAATGCAAGCATTAACGATACTTATCGCCTAATTGGGATTTCAAAAGATTCAGTACCAACGATAAAACATAACAAAAAAAATCGTAATTACTTATTCAAACATTTTTGAGATAACTTTTGACTTGACACTAGATATTTAGAAGTCAATTTTTAATCGATAAAAATGGAGTAATTACACACAAGGAAGTGGGACAGGTTTTATTTATTGTGACTCAGTGTTTGACCAACTTTCAGGGACAATCGATTGTTAAAATTTCATTGACTTGATACAATTTACCAGCCAACAAAAAATTTTCTGATTTTTAAAATACTATTTAAATGTGCAACAAACTGGTAAAAAATGTAAAAAAATCAACATTAAACATTGTTTATTTTAATTAAATGGGTAAAATGATGGTAAATGAAATGTTTCTTTCGATAATCACACACAAAAACTAAAAAAATGAATTGCAAATAAAATTATTTCTTTGTTTTCCTTAAAACCGGCTGTTACGTGAGATACGACCTTTTGCAGTTTCAACGACGATATGCTTTACTGATAATTACATAAAAAAAAAAAAAAAGATTTAGAAAATATACTGTTTTTAAAATTTGGTGCGAAAAGAAAATTTTTACCAAAATAAGTGGAAATTAGTTGTTAATATCAGAAATTTAAAATTAAAATAACCAGATACACAATTTTTTAATATTGGAAGACATATAGCTTCACCCAGTCACCCCAAAGTTGCCATTTATGCGATTTGAGGTAGGTACATGCCAGTGATGTGACAGCAACTTTATCGTCGCAATTGAATCACCGATAGTGGTACCAGTGCTTGCAGTGCAGTGTTTTGCGCATAGATTTGCAAACTTTAAACAAAAATATAGAGGACACCTTTATGAATAAATTAAACCATTAATATCTCTCCCCGTCGGGATAAACGATAAAAAACAAAAATAAAAAATCTGGTGCGTGCGCGCAACACACAACTTTCACTTACCGACTTACTAAGATAAGAAATTAATGAGTTTTGTTAAAGCCACTTCTCAAAGTTACTCATTTTTCCACATTCATTTCTTATTTTTGTTTTCATTTGCTCAGATCATTTGATATAGATGATGATGATAGCGCTTACCTGATATTAAAGAACACCTAATTTTAATTAAACCATTAATTTAATGGCGAATATGGTGAAAATCGTTAAAGGCGTTTTTGAGATAATAGAAAAAATGGAAAAAAAGTTATGAAATAAAGTGCCCCCACTGCTTGATCAATTTTGATTAAATGTTGGTTATAACATCTTTGGCATATACATACATCAAATACCCAGTTTGAACAATATCGTGAAAGCTGTTTTTGAGTAAATAAAAAAAATACCTGATAATTATACAAATTTTATTAAGTGAAGTCCCCCCTCCGGTTGATCAATTTTGATGAAATGTTGGCTATCACATCTTTGGCATATACATACATCAAATACCCAGTTTAATCAAAATCGTGAAAGCCGTTTTTGAGAAAATAAAAAAACACGTAAAAATGATACAAAATTTATTAAGTAAAGTCCCCCCTCCGGTTGATCAATTTTGATGAAATTTTTACAGTCGTATCTCGGGCATATACATACATCATATACCCAGTTTGATCAAAATCGTTAAAGCCGTGTTTGATTACATAAAAAAAACACGTGAAAATGATACAAAATTTATTAAGTAAAGTCCCCCCTCCGGTTAATCAATTTTGATGAAATTTTTACAGTCATATCTCGGGCATATAAATAGATCAAATACTCAGTTAAATCAAAATCGTTAGAGCCGTTTTTGAAAAAATCGAAAAAAACGTAAAAAGTTATTAAATAAAGTACCCCCTCCCTTTGAGCGATTTTGATGAAATTTTTGCTGTCACATCGCGGGTATATACCTACACTAAATACCCAATTTCAGGTTCCCACGGTTTATAGTTTTTGAGCTAGTCTGTTCACACACACACACACACACACACAGACCATTTCGCGGGACTTGGTTAATTGGACTCAGGGGACCCCAAAACGTGTATTTACGTTGAAAACCGGAAGTCGAAATTTTTCACGATCGCAATACTTCCACTTACTATATATTTCATATATAGGTAAGTGAAAGTAAAAAACGATTTTAAAAAGGCGCATCTTTTTCATATTTCTCTCAAACTAAGATTTTGGAGCTAACACACTTTACGTTGCAAGCACAGATGTTAAAAAATATATAATTAAAATAAAATAGTTAATAACTAGATGACCCGAAGCATTTGTACTCTAACTTACTAAAATCCCACTTCATTAAAGTACACTACGCGACAAAATGATAGGCCACCCCACAATTTTTCAGTTACAAGAACTAGTAAATAATTGAAAAGAATGTAATTATACTTATTTTACGTCTTTGGCAAGTAGATTATTATATCAATGTATAAATTCCCCCTAAGTTATCATTTTAATCCTTTATCTTCTTATAAGGCTTTTTCATGTGCGACAAAAACTACTAAAGGCCACTCAGTGTTTTATTAAATCCCCAGTCAAACTATTCGTGCTATTGAATTTATTTTTTGTTTTTTAATTACTGAAGTGTTTAGAAATAAATTTAAAACAATTGAAATTCCTAGAGATAATGTGCTGTGTGTGAAATAGGTGAAATTAAATCCTTACGCGGAAAAATTGAACAATTTCAATAATTATTAGAGCTCAATACCGGTGCAGGCACGTGATTACAAATTATTTAAATATGGGAGGTAAAGATGACACAAAGAAATGCCCTAACAGTCTAAGGGGTTACCCTATGCTAGAAAAAATGAGAATATTTTGCGAAGCATCCAACTCTGCAGGAGCTTCAAGACACATCGCTTTGTTAGCTGCAGTGATCACTAACATCCGAAACGTGCAAAAAATCCTTCTGAGTGCAGAACACTCGAAACGGCAGAGGATTCAGAAAAAAAACATCAGTTTCACAACAACGCTAAGTCGAGTATAAAAAAGTTTGTGCAGGATCATATTGGTTGTTAGAAAAGTTTGAGAAAAGTTATATTCACTACCAAAAACCGGTAAATTTAGATTGTTTATAGATGACCTCAAATACTAATTTCATGATCACCAAGAAACCAAAGCATTTTAAGTCGCTGGCAAATGGGTGATGGTGGCGTCATGATTTGGGTCAGTAATAATTATCGTGGCGAAGTCAGATAAAATTTTTACTTTAGAAACTAATGCTAAAAAGTATTGGGAAACATAAGAGAGCCAGTAATGGAGCATATAAACGAGTTCATCAAAGAAAGGTCCGTTTCCCGACAAGACAACGCTCCAGCCCACACGGCTTGGTTAGTAAAAAAATATTTTGAATAGAATAATATTTCACTTTTGCCTTGGAAAGCTTGTTCTTTTGATCTCAACTGCATCGAAAACTGTTTGTTACAATTGAGTAGGGCAGTATTCGCTGCAGGGAGCCAATTCACTTCTCTGGACGAACTTAAAATACACATAATTTTAAAAGTGGCCTATAATTTTGTCGCAATCAATTTTCGTTTATTTTCTTGTTTTCATGTAAATATTTTTAATTATTGGATTATTAGCCTATATTTATTTGTCAAACTTCTATTATGATTCTTACATACAATGAAAAAGATAAAAAGTTGAAGATTTCTTATGAAAATTTAAAATGAATGGGGTGGCCTATGATTTTGTCGAGGAGTGTACACACCGTATAATTAGTATCGTATTGTGCGTATTTAGTGCGTCATGGGCAAAGGAGAGGGTTGAAGTAAAGAATAGATGTGTTTAAATTGTAGATTATTTATTTATTGAAACTTAAGTTTAAGATTTTTATTTATGTAGGATGGTATTGATAAATAATAAGACTAGTTTACGTGTTTACAGGCCCTCTTTGAAGACTATATTTGAAGTTACGATATGGTCATCTGTGATTAGTTTTACACAGACATAGATGCCACTGAAAGAGCGCACCCTGTAAAACGCCACATACAACTGACCGTGTGAAAAAACAGGGTCACGCATGTACAATCCTGTACTTAAATACACATATCGGTTTCGCGGAAAGCGAGTGCGCTGATTCTATTGACTGAAATCGCATGTTTTTGCTTGTAAATCGCAAGCGATGGCGACAATTGGAAAAGAGTATATAACCAAACATGTTCTTCTTGTCAAACAGAAAAAAATGAAAAAGAACTGCGACCATTTTCGCTGAGAATTACAGTTTTTCGCTTACAACCCTCAAACGATAAACAAAAATGTTCTCCTTTAAAACCTGAAAAGGTTGAGATGATCATTTTCATTATCTCGCGAAAACCGCGGTTGCTTATAACTCGCATAGAAGGCGAAATGAGTGATTTGTATATTTTTCCGATGTAGCGGTTAGGGAATGCTTTAAAATGATGCCTCATTCATGAAATTTAATGAAGTATTAAGGAATTTATGGCGTACCGACAAAAAAAAAGGCCTTGATAATTAATATATATGATGATTGAAAATAAATAGTTTCGAATAAGTGTCGTAATAGTGTCATTAGACGGTACTGGCCTTAGCCTAATGATTACTGTTTACTGATATCTCGAGTGAATACCTCAATGTGGATTGACCATAAATATTTATCACATCAATGCAACGAATTAATTTAGATAACGGATTTTCGGTAATAGTATCGCTATGTTACTTCTGAGCGCGGCCAAAATGTGAGGCCACGATTATTTATCTCTGAAGAGCGAACGTTGCGGGCGGTAGTTGAAACTGGGATCTGATAAAGATGATTTTAAGTCCTTTTTAACTGAAAAAAAAAAAACCCGATGGGGGTAAGCTTATGCATCGAATAAAAATAGAAATAGAGGCATTATTTCAATGATCGATGAGCTTATATTACGGTAACATAACCTACCGAAATAGATCATGCCCAAAAGTAGCTTTATCGATTTATTTGTAAGAAAGGATTTCTCAACCATTAAAATTAAAAATTATGATTTAAAGAAAACAACTAGAAACCTAAATTATCGATTGCTTGAAAAAACTAAATAATTCATCTATCGAGTATAACAATCGAAAATCAGTCAACCCTGCACTTTGCTGGTTTTTTTTTTTCTATGGCTCATCAGAAATTTCAAAAGGCGGGATACATCTCTTGATTTAGGAAGATTTTGATGAATACCTTCAAATAGGATGTTGTTTGTTTAACGTCACTTTATGCCACTAATGCTAATCGGACGATGCTACAGTAGGAGTGCTAAATTTTGCCTATCCAGGTATAATTAGGATATGGACCTTTACCGAGTACCTGACATCGTACAGGTTCGGGACCTCCATTTTACGACCTATCCGAGGGACGGCATTGCCAAGAATTTTTTACTCCCATTAAGAAATCCTAGGGCCACCCCGGGACGCGAAACCGCGACCGTTAGTAATGTAGGTTACTATGCTTAACACTATACCACAAGTTACCCCTATTTATAATTTTATTCTAAACTTAATCATATAATGTTTTAAATGAGTTAATGATGGTGGAAGATATCCACCATATTCAACCTCTTGAGTTAGAATTATTTTATTAAACCTTAAGATTGTGAATTAAATAAACGTGAGTCTAAAGTTTTGGCTGGTACTGTATATATCAGACTGCTACTGGTCTTGGTGATTATTGCTTAGTCTAATGAGTATTGTTTCCTCGGGTGAACATCTCAATATGGATTCACCATAAATATTTATCACATCAATGGATCAACTTAATTTAGAGAAAGAATTTTCGGTAATAGTATCGTTATATTACTTCTGAGCGTGGTCACAAAAGTGAGGCAACGATTATTTATCTCTGAAGAGCGAGCGGAGCGGGTGGTAGTCGAAAACTGGGATATGATAAAGCTGATTTTAAGTCGTTTCAAACTGAAAAGGACGCGATAGGGTTAAGCTTATACATCAAATGAAAATATAAATAGAAACATTATTTCAATGATTGATGAGCTTATATTACGGTCACATAACCCACTGAAATAGATCGCGCCCAAAAGTAGCATAGCTAGCTATAGCTTTATCGAATTTTTACATGAAAAGATTTCTCAATCAGTAAATTTCTGACAGTTACAAATTATGATTTAAAGAAAACAACTAGAAACCTAAATCATCGATTGCTTGAAAAAACTAAAGGATTGATCGATCGAGTATCAACCCTCCACTTTGCTGATTTTTTTTTTTTCTAGGGCTCACCAGAAATTTCAAAAGGCGGGATACATTTCTTGATTTAGGAAGAATTGATGAATACCTTCAAATAGGATAATGGATTGTCCGCAAATAGCTAATTATATATAGTGATAAATTGGAATTATCGAGTCAAGAGTTGAAGATGTAGAGAGACGTATGTTGGGACAGGCATTCTATTATACCGCAGAGGTAGTGGATGTAAATTGTTACCACCGTGACACGACTCGAGATGAGATCTCCCGCGGGTTATTTGATAGCATTATTAGCGCTAAGTGATATATGATCGCGGGCTTAGGGAAGCCAGGCACCTTCCCATCGATCGATGTAAACTCGATAAGGCACGTGTAACCTTATCGATATCACCCATCGATGTAATATAGTCGTCGCCTCCCTACTTCAAAGTGTACTCATAAGAAATCCGACACAGCAGGATTTACAAGGGGAGCGAAAAGCTGATGTGCCACCGATTTTGACCAAACTTTTTTGGGGTTCCGTTAAATAAATAAAATATTAGACTCGTATTTTGTCATTAGAGTCAATGTGTCCTGAAAGTCGAGATAAGAAATTGACATTAAACTACTTTATTTTATATCTCGAGTTAAAAAAATGATATCGGCATGATTCTTGCACCAAAACTTTTATTTTTAGTGTCCATTTAAGGAAATAAACAACCGTTGCCTAGATAAAAGAAGTAAGAAGATGTAAGAAAAGATAAAAATTGTTCTTCAAGCAAACTAAAATTATGGATTTTCCCCGCAAAAAATGACGTCATATTCGAATTCATAACCCTCAAAATATTGAAAAAATTGTATTTAATAAAAACATTTTTTGTTTTTATGTATGCCTTTTTCCTATTTCAAGCGGGAGGATCCGTAATAACGTTTACCCTTAAGTAACGTATTTTATTTAAATAGATAGAAATATATCCCAATAGAGGAAAAATAAAACAAACGTTGTTAATATAATCACAAGTATAACAATTATTATAAAGGAAGATATTGAATATATATAGGCGAAACATCAAAAAAATTAAATACAAGAGTTAAACAACACATAGTAAATTGTAATAATATAAAAAACATAAATGTTTAACATGGTATTTTAAACAAACATAAATTTAATATTGAAGGCGTAAAAATTATAGCAATGGAAAAAAAAAACCACAAAAAATAGAAAACTCATAGAAACGATACACATCACTAAAAACATAGAAAATGCAGGGAATTACAAAACAGATTCCATAAAAATAAATAGCCATTACGCAGATATTATAAAAAATTTAAATATAAAAAAGTAAAAAAGATATGAAAACAGAAAATAACTACTTTAATATTTAGTTGATTAAATACATGGATATAAAAGGACTAAGTTCAGTAAGCGATACTTAGATGGGACAAGGACATATTAGATTTGTATATGTGCCAGCAATTTTAATGTAAAATGATTCTAAATTTTCTGTTTATAACAAAAATGTGACCTATTGCATTGTAATAGAAATATGTATGAAATACAGAAAATATGATGTGACCAAGCCACCAAAATATGTATGTATTCACTTTAGTGTAATGTATTCACGTTCAAATATTTTATTTAATTTATGTGACTGAATTATATTTATATATATACACATTTTATAATAGGAAATGAAAAGATACAACAAAAAAAAAAAAAAAAAAGTGCACTGAAGATGGATTAATAATCCGAAACGTTGGCGGTTTTACTATATTTATATAAAAAAAATTATGTAAGTTGTTACGAAGTTTTTTTTAGTGGCTAGCCCTTTAATTTCATTCATGAATTTCTTGTGATTTCGAAGAAAAAAGACGAATTTGAAATATATGTTCGAAATTTCAGACAATGCAAGATCTTTAAGCTTCATACTCATCAAAGATTCAAGCTTTCTACCTAATAAAAATAATAGAATTATTCCACAGAAGCAGAGGCCAATCATTAGTGATATACAACTAAAATAAACAATTTTAACTATTTTTCACTATTAGATTAGATATTTAAAATAAATATATTAAATTAAATATTTAAACTCACCAATATTGGGATGCTGCAGCTTCCGGCATATCCTTGCTTCTCTTTCTAATTTTTGAAAGTCTGTAACAAAGAAAAAATTGATATATTAGTCTGACACTGAGATATAAAATTATAAAATGATTACTAATAGAAGTGATAAAATGTTCATACAATAAAAAAAAAAAAGAAGAGAAGTATGAATAGAAGAGGTAGATTTCTTATGGTGGTAGTGGTATGTTTTTTTTTTTCTTTTTTTGTGTAGCTCAAGATATGACGAAAATGAGCTAGGACATACTTTAGTGGGTAAGGTGCGCGAAAGCGGGAGTATGATTGTTATATGACGTTGTTTACATAAATGAAATAAAAGCAGAAATCAGAAAGAAAAGGGAAGGAAAAAATTGCTTTTCACTCATGATTAGTTAAAATTCTGTTAAAATTCATACCAGACTACAAAATTTCCGGAACCACCCCCCGAAATTTCAGGAAAAAAATATTAGTAAAACAAATTTATATTATAATTGATAAAAATTCTGGGATTTAGAAGTCTTTGTGTAAAATAATTTTATAATCTTATTATTATTCTAAATAAATATAGTTTTGAGTATTTTTTTCTTATTTTTATTTATTTATTTGTGAAGAACCCCCAAAACTTTTTTATGGGACAACTACTCATGGGTATCATTTTGTAATTATTAAATCATTAGTTCTCATAAAATCCTGTTAATACTACACTGTTAGATACGCTTGGTATTTACAGTTCGTATTATTTATTTGTAGAATTAAATGCTATATAACCCAAATTCTTCTGGATGATAAACAAATACGCCATGAATAATTATTTAATAGGAGTTTATTTTAGATTACTAATAGAAAAAAAAGGTGCGTTTTCTCCCCGTTTGAATTTCTCGATCCGCGTACAATGAAGATAAAAGTTATGTTACATTAAATCATTCAAGTTATAGTATATCTTCTTTTTAAGTATATATAAGATAATTCAGTATTAATTTAATGATTACTTAAAGATATACTACCTCTCAAAATTTAAAATCCATGGCCACAATCGTTAATTGATAAAATGATCATTTGGAAATGTGTTTGGCTCATTTCCACCATCTTGAAATGATTTTCCCAAAACGATCCCTAAATATATACAGAGGAAAACGTCTATCAAGTAAGCTAGTATAAAATAAAACATCGATAAGTGGGTTCACGAACAATATGTGGACGTGTCAAAAGTCCTCACGGAACGTCTCATTTGTTTATAGAATTAAATTAAATGGTATTAAATCGATTTTCATGTTTATACAGCGAGATGAAATGGATATTGGGTGTCGTTAAGTTCATAATTAAAACGTCACTCACGTATATAGAGCACGTTAATAGTCTTCCCACGTAGTTCGTATGGAGTGTGCCCAGGCTTCATACAGAATATGGAAATGGCAGTTAATATGTTTTTTTTTTTTTTTTTTTAAACCGTCTACTACTTTTTGAATTGGAGCTTGGGAATGCATAAGGGTATAAGTGCCTTAGGAAATTTTTACAGAAATGATGTGACTTATATCCTCTAGGGTGAACTACGTTCAGTGCTTACATACTTTCAATGAACTCTTCTCTAACAACAAAACAATACTTATACCCATTTCTGAAGAATAGCTTTGGCACAGATAACATTCTGGCAAATAAAAAAACTTTGTTTTATTTTTTTGGCACTTAGACCCTTATGCATTTCCTCGCTTCAATTAGTTTAATAAATATAATTTTTTCTGCTCTGGACGAGGTCGCTTGTGTTATAGTGGCAAGCATAGCTGTTTACAAAACTGAAGATCGCGGATTCACATCCCACCAGATGCGATAATTAAAAAGGAGCAAAAAATCCTTGGCTAAGTCGTCCTATAAATGGGACGTAAAGTGGAGGTCCTGAGACTGGATCCCTATAATAATTATTATTATTATTGTAATTATAATAAAATTTAAGGACTCGGATTTACTTCAGAGCAAGTTTTTAAGTATTTATTTCTTACTATCTTCTTTTTCAAATTATTGACCCGTTATTTGTGTCATGGGAATGAAGTATGGCTGTGAGATGGGGTTAGTAATCAAATAGACTTGAATACTTAAGAACAAAAAAAAAAAAAGAAAGGAGAAAGAGAAGGAGGGGGAAAAGAAAAAAGAATAGAAACTAAGAAAAATAGAGCTAAGTTGATGAGGGGAGGAATAGAAGAAACGAAGAGGGAAACTGGAGAACAGAAGTATTCTTAATTTATATTTTATAATTTATAAGTTTTATATAAGTATTCCCGATATTAGGATGCCAATGTTTTATGTAATGTATATTGATTTTTCTATTTTTCTACTCAAATCTTACTTTTTTACTTATTTATTAATCTATTTATGTATACATAACCATTTAGTCAAAGTATGAATTGACACCTTGAATTATTATGAAATGTAAATTATGCATGCAATGATTTTTATTTTAAACTATGTATTTACAATGTAACCAGACCCCTGTAATTGTTGAAAAAAAAACAACAACAAAATACAGTACTTTATCTATCTATTATTGACCCGTTAAAAACTTAACTGTAAACGTCAATCATGTTAATTGTTCGAAAACTTATTGTTTGATGTATTAAATACATTTCATTAATTTTAGACGTTAAGACGGTTGGAAAAAAGCAGGGAGTAAAAGCCCGAAAATTCTTAGAAATAAACTTTTTTAAATTTAGAATTTTTTTTTTAATTTTAAATATGAAAATTTTCCGAGCCAAAAAAGGCTTCTGGTTGGAATTGACAAATACGGAAAATTCCAAGCTCTGATTTATTATGATGGTTTTCGTTCTGTTGGTTCAACAGAATGTACAGTTTTGCTGTTAATCATCCAATGTGGCCTATAATGGCATATGTATATATAGAATAAAAGGATAAAATATTAAATAATATAGATAAAGGATAAAATAATTTCAATATATATAGCAGTAATTATAATATAATATAAATGAAGTAATATAAACTAGTAATTGAATAATTGCGTAGCTAAATGATTGGCGAGCTCATGAGTCGCAATCAATATGAGTGAAATTGATTCGCTAGACTTTGGATATTGGCCAAGGACTCGCTAGCCACGATCCTGTTGAAATAGCCATTACTTCATTACGAGGACCATCTGTCTTAAATAGGTTATAAATATAGTAATAATAAATTATATTATAATAATAAATGGTTTATAATAAAAGTAATAAATCATCATTATATATCGAATATATATAAATAATGAATACTCGGACCTGCGGCAATGAAGCTAAAACTCAGGAAAAAAAAAATGTGATTGGTTGTTTTAAAATCGATTAGTGCCTATTATTTTTAAATGCCGATTTTAGGTTCGATAACTTTTGTGATAAAATAGGTTTTTTGACAACAAAGAAAATATCCCTCTTACACATTATCATTAATGAAATTAGCGTTATTTCTAAAAGGCGTGTTTTTAGCATGTTTACCTACCTACTAAAATTTTTTGTTCGTGATCAAAGTAGAGAGGAGAGGTATCATTGTAAATATTTTGTCACCCAGCAGTCGGAAAAAATAGTCAGATTTACGTAAATACGAAAATGAAAGATTTCCGTATTCCCCAATAAAAAAGAATAAAAAAAAATCTGACTATTATTTAGGAGGTTACAACCTTTTGAAACCTGTTGATGTATTACTTTACATAGCAAAACAAAATGGTGATTTTATTTAATTGATTTAATTGATCAACATATTTTATTCATGGTTGGTTACTTTTTGCTAATTATCGTGCAAATACTTAAATAGAAAATATCAATGATTTTAGTCATTATAGACAAGTACACCGAAGTTACTCATTTTAAGAAAATGTGTAGAAACATTCCAATTTAAATATAGATGTTTTCGATACTTCTTTGTAATAACACTGATGACGCAGAGCAATTGTTTTGAAGAAAACATCAATATCTTTATTTTTTACTGGATAACGAACTTCATTTCGATGTTTGTGATTTTCGGATTAAAAATTGAATGTATTCCTAATTACAACTGAATAAAAAACAAAAATTAAATATAAAATTAAAAACGTGTATTACATGTTATTGATTTCAGTTATTTTAGACAAAAACGATGATTTAAAAAAAAAATAATAAAAAATAATATATATATATGGGCGTGTGTGTAGATATAATCTTTCAACAAAATGTATTAATATAAAAGATTTAGTTTTAGTAACTAAAGTTGTTAGAAAAATTATATTTATATATTATATACATATAAATCTGGTATTCTATGGCCAAAGTAAAACTAAATTAATTATAAATAATAGCGGAGGTGATCAGGATAAATCTAAAATTATATTTTTATTTCGGAGTCTTGCCAAGATTTCTGGATTCCTATTGCATCTAAAATACAATACTAGATCCTGTTAAGATGCATAAGACATCAAAAAAAAAAAAAAAAAAAAAATATATATATATATATATATATATATATATATATATACACGCGCTGATACTCTCCTATATATATACACAAGCGCTGATTGAAAATGTTTAAATACTAAAATTAAAATTTGTATAATAAATTTTAGTCCTGATTATCTATAAGGAGATACATTAATCCTAGACCAGGCTTTAAAAGTAGTCAAAGCATTTATGTTAAAGAGCTGTTACCCTGGAGTCCAAAATTTAAACGTACTCTGAAATATTCTCGCAGAAATATCATATTTTTTTTATTGAACGTCACACGAACAATATGCTGCTATTGATTAGCAACTCCTATGGCTAATTGGACTATAGTGTAGTGGGAGTCTTAAATTTTGCCTATATAGGTATTATTAGGATAGGGGATCTCTAACGAGTACCTGACCATCGCATAGGATGGGTACCTCCACTTTACGTCCGCTTGGAAGGACGGAACAGCCAAGGATTTTTTCCTCTCTTCAAAAGTCCCCTACCTAGGGCCACCTGGCGGACTAAGAACGCGCGACCTTCAATGCAATCGTTAGCTAAGATAACCACTGTACCACAAGTTATCCCTTGTTCTCGGTTTATTTATGGATAAACTTAAGATAAATATGAATAAATATTCCGACAGTATTAGTGTGAATCGAATGTATAATAAATCAAAAAAACCAAAAGATGCCTTAGGTAAATTAGGCCTAATTTATTTAATTAATAACAAGCTAATCAGATTAGTTTTTAGGGTCTCAGAAAGCTTCTAAATACGAATTTCGAAAATTACAATTAGTAATAAAAAAATTATAATTTTTGGAACTGATTTCTCTCAGGATTTTCTCCAAAGTCAACCTTTCAGAATCCGTTTCAGAGCTGATTTACTACTCTTTCAAACCACAAAATACTCAGATTATATTTGTGTATAAGAAATAAAATAAGAAAAACTCTTGAGAAGTTATTATTTTTTATCTCTTGTTCTAATTTACTTTCCGTGGTCCGACTTGTGGACTACACAAAACCTACACATTAATTTATCTTTGTTTAGTTACGTGTTGATAAGTTGATCCGTCTTGACGTTATATCATAATTTTCTATTGTTTTTTTATTAAAAAAATTGAAGACCCCAAGTATGAGGAAAATGCTTTACGATTTTTATTTTTTATGTAATCGGATTTTTGGGGTCCAAAAAATTCATCATTCTTGACTTTAGACCCAACAGAAGCCATAAATCTTATCTTCTCCATCGAATTTAGTATCCTTCCTGTTAAAAGAAAAAACTCATATTTGGCATACAGCAACAAATAAAATAAAACTGAATCTGTAAAGGCCGTGGGAGTAAAGAGGATTTAAATATTTTTTTAGAGAATAAGTTTGATATTCGTTTTCTGCACCTCATAACGAATTTGCATTAAAACCGAAAGATAGGGTAAACCATACAGTTATTGGCACCCTTAAGACTAAATTTCAGTGGTGACATTAAAAAAAATACTTCTTATGAAGGGATCTAATTGAAACTTCCTATAACTCCTCTTTATCTATCCTTATAAAGACTCAAGAGTTTTTTTGGGGTCAAAAGTTCAATAGTTTTACAATATGGCAATATTTATTGTTAAAAGTGCCAAATCTAGTTATTGGCACCCTGTGGATTAAATTGTGAAATCTTCCCTAGGGTTAGTTCGTTAAAGTCTTACTTCAAGATGACTTAGAGAACCCTTCAAACATTAGACTTGTGATGTATATAAACATGTATATCTTGTGATAAAATTAGGACTTACCTATTTCTTTAAGTTAAAGTTGGGTGCCAATAACTGTACTGAGTGCCAATAACAGTATGGTTTACCCTATGAGGAAAGAAATTCAAAGAACATAAAAACTGTGATAAGACAGGTCCACAGATCCACACGTAACTTAACTGAGATTTAGGGCTTTGTAACTACGCAAAAAGCACTTAATGAACTTCCAAAAATAAATTTTATCCATTCTAGAAATAGTTCATTGACATCTATCCATTGATGGTACAACGTGGTTGATAGTATCTTTAATTATGCGAATTAGATGGAATATTAGTAGAAAGGGAATAATTCCATAGCGAAATATTTCTTCTTTTAGGAAGAAACATTAGCTAGGAAGGATCTTGATAATGGTTCAGCATGACATGAAGAAGAAATATTCCCCATTTTTATGCAAAGGAGACTTGAAATGCAAACTAAAGCAATTAAACATCCACCTTCTAGTTGGTATTCGGAATTTAAGGGAGGAAGACACGGTTAATAATTACTTATATTAGTAGCCGATGGGAGGGCTGCGTTGCGTGCTCCGGCACAAGATATACGGCACTTGCATCCAATCAGAACCAGGTTTGTTGCATGCTATCGGTATGCACAGATGTCAGGGAACTTTCCAACTAAGGGAAGAAATTACGGTAATTTAACGCTGCAACACATCTAAAACAACTGGTTTATAGGCTTGCTTCTCGGTTTTCGAGGCTGAGGTAGGAAGGCATTGCATCGCCGGAGTCGCTTTCAACCGGATTAATGAATGCCTCTTAAGGAATTTTATTTTGAAATCATCGCAGTCAAATGCAATAAGTTGCTAAGTAGAATTGGCTTGGAAATAAGATCTTTTTACATATATTACATTCAAAATGGAATGACTATCATTAAGTAAATGAATATACCTTACGTTAATTTGAATTCACGCAAAATGATCACTGTCAAGAGTAATATACTTTATTCATAACTAATGGAGTCTTACTGCTAACCACGTGGCTAATACCCATCAATTTATCTAAAAAAATGTTACCACTTCAACCCATGAAGGGTCTTAGGTTCTGTACTAAAGGAAGTACAGTTTCTAGTTCAGCGGTCGTGCAAATATTTGTGAGTGACCACAATCAACCACCAGGGTTTTCCATCTTAATATTTGAAATTATCCAATTGAGTATCCACTTTTAAAAGGATGGATTTGCATCAGGAGGACAAAAAGACAAAATAATATTTCATAACATCAATAATTAAGAGGTTGTGAATGGTCGATTGTGTCCTTAAAAATCCTTGTGGGAGTTTTGAGACAAAAGTTTATTCTTTGTTAAATAAGCTAATCTACTTTATTACTAACTTATAATCTTAAGTTTATAGGTTTGTAATAAAGAAGTTAGATTCAAACTTAGTTTAAAGAGTAAATAATAACTAAGTATTATCTTGCTAGACTGCTTCAATTATTTACGTTATTGACTTGATAGCATCCTATTGCAGTCTCATAATAAATAAGTCTACATTTTTACATTTTGGTGGACGTTTCGGACCAATGTGTCCATATTCATCACTAACCCTCTCTTTCTTGTGAATATTAAATTAATAGGCATTCTAATAAAGAATCTGTCGATTATTGATAAGTTGGTGTTTTGGGGCCCGGTGTGGCTGTGCGGTAAAGCGCCATACTCCCATGCCGGAGCTGCGGGTTCGAGTCCCGCCCTGGGTGGTGCTTTTCTTTCGTAGGAGAAGTATCACCCAGTGCCCTGGGTGTTAGTATGGGCAGTATAGGGCTTCAGTGGAAGCCTTGAAGTCCCCAAAAAAAAAAAAAAAAGTTGGTGTTTCATGTCACATGTAATTTGGTCTCTAATCTGTGGTGAATCTGCTATCTTCAAAACAGGATTAAAAGATCAACACAAGGAAGAATGGGTTGGTGATACATGTGGACACATTTGTCCGAAACGTCCACCGAAATTTATAAATGTAGACGTATATATTATGAGGCTGCAATAGGATGCTATCAATTCAATAACGTAATAACTTAGTTTAAATCTAAGTTTAGACTTAAGCCTGTGGGTCAACATCCTATAACCTTCCTAACCTATATTGTAGTGTTTTAATGTTTTGTTGTTGTTTGTTCAAAGTCACTTTAACAGGCCACTAAGTCTAATCCGACGATGATGCAATGGGAGTCCTAAATTTGGCCTATCCAGGTATAATTAGGATAGGGATATCTAACGAGTACCTGACATCGTACAGGCTCGGGACCACTAACACCACAGGTGACCCCGACATCGTACAGGTTCGGTACCTCCATTTTACGTCCTATCCGAGGGGCGGCATAGACAAGGATTTTTTACTCCCCTTAAAAAATCCTAGGACCACCTCGGAACACGAACCCGCGACCTTTAGTATTATATATTCCCATGAATTTACATCACAGGTGACCCCTTTTGAAATGTTTTAAAATGGTTTTAAACCTTTAGCGAGTTAGCTATCATTCTCAACCAAATATTCCAAGTTAGGAATAAAAAAGAATAGTAGACAATTAAAAAAAAAAGGGGTTGGAGATGAATAAAACTATTACTTAAGGATCTCCTCGCGTCTTTTTTGGTATTTTTCATGAAAAACATTTGATATTAAAGTGGGAAAAAAAAAGGTTTGACAGTATATAAATTATGATTTGATAAATTTTATCAATTGAATGCACATGGATAATTTAATCTAGTTAGGATTGGTAAGTAGCAGGGAGAAATTTGTAATACATTTAATTTCAATTTATCCACACATGGCAATATATAATGTAACAAAGGGCCTTAGAATACTAAGGCTATATACCCCCCGATAAAGGGTATTAATGGGACTTGGGGCTATCGGGGAACCGAGCCAAAAACCCTTAAATAATTTCCCTCCAAGGAACTAACTTGGAACCGTTCCAATGTAACTTAACGCCCACAGTTTAAAATTTTATTGAGTAAAAGGCCAGAACGTACTAGTAACTAATGCGAATCCACATATGTATGAAATAAGAAGTTATAAATTAACGAGAAATTAAAATATAAAATAAATGAGGCCCTTGTTCTTTCAAAAGCTGTAAGGAAGAATAAATTTAAAAAAAAAAAACACAATAAAGTATATGCTACAAATCTTTTTTTAAGCACTGTACGCGACTATAGATTCCCCAGTTTTCCTTAATTCTACCGACTCAAAAATGTTTTTAATAAATATCAGAATTTGTAAGATCCTAGTATGTTTCTTTTTGTATTAGTGACAATTGTTTTTGCTCAAAACTTTCACTTACCAACTTATTTCCATTAGAATTGACGTGTTTTGTTAAATGCCATTTCTCAAATTCACAAATTTTTCCACATTCATTTACTAATTTTTTTTTTGTATTTGTACTTTAAAGTACACTAATTTTTTTTATTATTAATGTGATAATTCAGCAATGCAAGCATAATACTCCAAGTCGTCTGATATTATAATTCTCTATGTACTTGTTGAAAACTTCACATTGTCACCATGAAACAAATAATTTCCATTAAATGGACAGAAGATCTTTAATTATATAAATCGTCTGTCATACAAGGCGTGCTGCGCATGAGTGGGCTCAACGTGTTATGAGTTGACGGAATATTTTTCTTTTTTTCTCCTGCATATTTATATTTACTTAATTGATTTTTTTCATATTACATATTTAGCCATTTCTTATTTTTAGGCGAAACGAGAGACAGCTAATTTCTCCATATAAACAAAATCAAAGGTACTATATAGGAAAACAAAAAAGGCCCCTTCCCCATCTAAGCCCTCTCAGAACATTTTAATAATGATAAAGCTTACTGATATTAAAGAATACTTGATTTTCATTAAACATGGCGAAGTTAATCAAAATCCTTAAAGCTTTTTTTGAGAAAATCGAAAAAAAAAAATGTAAAATTGGGGAAAAAGTATGAAATAAAGTGCCCCTCCGTCGATCGATTTTGATAAAACTTTTGCTGTCATATCCATACACCAAATACCCAATTTCAGGCTTGCACAGTTTATAGTTTTTGAGCTAGTCTGTTCACTCACATACACACACACACAGACAATTTTGTCGGACTTGGTTATTTGGACTCAGGGTACCCCAAACCATATACATATTTCCGTTGAAAACCGTAAGTCGAAATGTTTCAAGATCGCAATACTTTCTCTTACTATATATTTCATATAAATGTAGGTAACTGAAAGTACAAATAAAATAAATTAGGCCCTTGTTTGTTCACAAAGAACACAGAATTAGAAAAAAAACAAAAAAAAAAAAACATGACAGTGTATGCAACAATTTTTTTCACCCCATTTTTCTTTAAGATATTAAGATTCCCCAGTTTTTCATAAAATCAAAAGATTCAAAAATGTTTGTCAGAATTTATAAGATCCTAGTTTTATTCTTTTTGTACTAGTAACAATTGTTTTTGCTCCATATCATTTAAAAAATAATATGGTATAAGTTTATACGAAGAGTTATGTTGATTTTCATGTTTACCAACTGATATTTTTAACACGAGTGAAAAATTAATACACGAGAGAAATTTAGTCTCAAACGATTTTGGAACAATCTAATTTTTAAAAGGCTCACACAAAACCTTGATTTTTTTTTTTACACCTATGAATAAGTAAATATTAATTAATTAATTCATTTTTATAATTAAGGAAAATTACAAAATTGAAGTTTAATAGATTCAATATTTGATAACCTTTCAAGGAATAACGTAATTTAAAGTTGCGATATCTATTGATCAAATTTATTTATGCATCTGCAATTTATACGGAATATTTTTCTAGAAGATCTAAGAACCTTACATTGTATGCAAATATGTCATTTCAATAAGCTCTGTGTAATGAGTTCGTAGGCGTAGAAATATATGCAACGATTGCGGAGTAACTGAGAGTGCCATAGGTGACGCCAATGCAACCAACCCATGCGACGCGGAGATAGAAAATGGATGAGTGATCAGGAGTTCTTGAAAGACATTTTTGAACAAAGTATTTTTTTTTTTTTTTTTTATGATTAATATTTATTTATGATGATTTATAATAATAAATGGCAATATCAAAGGAAGTCCGTGAGATAATGTTACGCAATTAAAATAATAATGTCAGGGAAAAACAGTTATTGAAAATCAGAGGATAATTTTGATACCTTTATTTCGATAGCTTACTTGACAGAAGTTAATTTCCATGTACTTAACAGTACATGGAAATTAACTTCAGAATTAATACAATTTAAGGTTTCCTCTTTTAGAAACATTTACCTGGAGTGTTTACCAACTACTCACAAGAATTAAGTGTACGTAACTCTTGTTAGAATTATGTAAACATAACACTTCGGTGCGGTGTATACGGAAATAAAAAACACATACGCCTATTTTCAATAACCTACTATCTAGACGGCATTTACATTTGACTTAACACGTTAGGTGCGGTATCGGCCCCCGGCGTCCGATGTCCTACATTACCCTCCTAACTGTCGATTTTCACATGAAAATGTCCAAAAGTCCGAACAATTCGAACACTCAATTTAGTCGATTTTAATGAGATTATTGCATTTTAGTGCAGAAAATGTTGCTTACAGCTGAAAATCTTTTGTTTTTTTAGAATCGGTCTCCGAGGTCCGATTTTCGATAAAGTATGGCCTAAATCCTGTATAGGCCTGTCCTGTGCTTATTGTCTAGTTGGAATCCTTACCAAGAGACAATGCCCTTGAGACGCTCATTTAATTCATTTTTTAGTCTAAAATAACGCTTTCGTCAAAGAGTTCCCATCGGACCTCGACGCCCGATACCGCCTGTGGCTCATCCCAGCAGTCGGACCCCGGGGACCGATACCGTTCAATTCAGGATACCCCTAAAATACGCCGGCGCACCTAACGTGTTAAATCTTTTGCGCAGTTGTACAGAATACAGAACTCTGAAAGCCATGGTGTGCTTTACTCATTTTCCCCCAAAACGTCACTTAACACTTCTTCGAGTAAGACATCTATCAGATCACTACAATTGTATATATTTTTTAAACATCAATTTAAATTTCATAAACACCGAAGTATTCAAGATAGACAAAAAGTTCATATAAACTACAAGCTTATTCTATTCCATAAGTTAATCTGAAATTAAACACATGAAAGAAATAAGCACGTTCTATATACAATAATGGATACCTAATACGCCACGCGTAACAGAAACACGTAATTTTTATACTTACCATATTGATTTATAACTTGTTATAATTATATTGTTTCATTTTATGACCAACACATCCATATCCAATCATACATTAACACAAAGTTTTACTTTAATCGCAATTAGAGTTTAAACAAATTCATATTTTACTGTAAAAAAGTTATTAAAAAAATAAATAAATTTGGCGACTGTAAAATCAGAATGGCAGAAGAGGCGCAAAGCTATTAAGATAAAAAACCAGAAAGAGCAGGTATCTAATAAAGTAAAATAATAAAAAAAAAAAACGATATAAAAATATCGTAAATCAATGGTTTTAACGAGTTAGTTAAAAAGACACAATGGTTTTCCATTAACATTTTATTACTATTCTAACAATAAAAGTAATCTATTACATGGATTTTAAACGCCGCAATGTCGTTTTATCTTTAGTTCGTTTATAATTTTTTTCCTCATCTTATATCAACAACACTTCCTTACTTGATACGTTTTAATTGTTCATATTACATAGATTTGATGGATCGATTCCGGGAAAAGCCATAAAAGAGTCTAGAATGTGCCAGGTGCTAAAGTAATCTTGGAACATGGAGTGGCTATTACTGTACTCTGATTACAGTCTGATTTATTTTCACATGAAGATCCGGGATATTACTTCTTTCTAGGTAGGGCATGGTGGATCTATAATCTGAATAACTGTGGTATAATGATTTACTTCGCACAAACACCAACAAAATTTTTTTTGAGCTCTCAGAATACGATTTGGAAGGCAATATATATATTATTATTATTTTGTTTATTTTATTGCCATATCATATTAAGAACGTTGACCTGGAAATTGAACTTACGGAGACCTATTCCTAACTAGGCATTAAGGATGCGCCGATCAAATTTTGACATAAAGCAGATTACTTTAACAATTACTTACCTATAGGGGGCAAATTAATTGACAGTGGCTGATGAAATCTTTATTAGGCTTATAGACACAGAACCTTCACTCATTCCTATATCGGTACCAAATGAAAAACACTAACTATAAATACCTAATTATTTATAAAAAATATAAACAAATGTTTTAGATCAGAGAATGTTGAGACCCGATAAACTCATGTCTACCTGAGTATGCCTACCCAGCCTAACAGCCTTAGGCTTCGATCCACTTTAGATTGCATATGAATTAAGGACGCCCAACCTCGTTCCTCAGTTGAAGAACGAAAAGAAGATGCTAGCTACTACCGATCGGACCTGTAGAAGGAATTTAAAATGATTAAAATGACCAAGGAAGATGCTATGTATATCTCTGATGGCTTGATGATTTGGAGGCAATCCTGCCCCTGAGGGTAGCTGAAGGAAACTTGTAGCCAAGAGGAACCAGAGGCTGTAGAGCGAAGTATAGAGAGTACAGTAGAGTATAGAGATAGTATAGACAGAGTATAGTATAGTATAGATACCCAGGGAGATTTCCCATTGAGATGATTGAACCATGGGGAGGGGCTGGATTGAACGATGATGAAGTCTGTGTCTGGACCATCTCTTACGTGTCCCAGACTGTTTTCCAATTTGTTTTAGACAAATGGACAAAAAGAACCTTAAAACATGACAGGGGTATTTTCGTCAAATGCTGGAATGGATTTGTTAGTTAATGAGTCTAAGAGTATCTCGGTGCAAATGTATTGAACTCTCAACAAAGTTCTTACATTGTGTGAATTTTTATGTTTTTCATAATGGCTCAAAAGAAACCGTAAATAAGATTAAGAAGATGTAGGTGTTAAAGAATTTCATCTCAGTATTCTATGTTTTTGATGTTTGTTAAACGTCCCTTTTATGCTACTAAGGCTAATCGGACGATGCTACAGTGGGAGTCCTAAATTTTGCCTATGCAGGTATAGTTAGGATAGGAATCTTTAATGAGTAACTTTCATCGTACAGGCTCGGGACACCCCATTTTACGTCCTATCCGAGGGACGGCATAGCCAAGGATTTTTTAGTCAAGGACCACCTCGGACACCCGAACCCGCGATCTTTAGTATTATATGTTGTCATGCTAGCCACTGCAACACAGGTGACCCCGTTCTATTTTTTTATGCACCTATTGTTTTATGTTTAATGTCCCTTTATGCTAATAATCCTAATCGGACGATGCTACAGTGGGAGTCCTAAATTTTACCTATCCAGGTATAGTTAGGATAGGGATCTTTAACGAGTACCCGACATCGTACAGGCTAGGGGCCTCAAATTTACCTCCTACCGAGGGACGGCAAAGCTAAGGTTTTACTCCCTTTAAAAAATCCTAGGGCCACCGCGGGACGCGAACCCGCGACTTTAGTATTGCAAATTGCCATGCAAACCACTACACCACCTTTTTATGATTTACATAGATAAATAGTCACCCATAAAGCAAACAATAAATAAATTTAAAATATAAACAAAACATAATAAATAAATAAGAAGTGAGCACAGTGTTCAATCAACTTCATGCCTGCACTAATTCAACTAAAACAGTGTTCACGGTATCCTGGACTGTGTTAAAAGTATTACAGCGGACGATATTGACATAAAAGTCAAATATGTTTCTTTTATAAACTACTGAGCTTTAAGATAATTGAAGCTTGGATATGCAAAAGGGTATAAGTGCCTTAGGAAATTTTTACAGAAATTATGTGACTTATACCCTCTAGGGTGAACTAAATTTGACGCTTACACCCATGCCACCTTTCATACGTCCAATGAACTTTCTGAAGAATGGATTCGGCACATATAACAATTTCGCGAAAAAAGTCACTTAGACCCTTTTGCTTTTCCACGCTTTAATTGACAATGGTCGCGGAATAGCCCTTAATGTGCTTATTTTAAACCAATAGTTTTGGTTTTCTCGCTTAATTTTACATTAAATAAATTGCATTAGAGGTATTAAAGGGTAAATAGCGGTATTCTGAACAAGACTACTTTAATAAATTGCTAAGTGAGACTTGAACTATAGCTCAAGAGCTGATGGAATCGTCAATACCAGCATTAATTTATAATAATGGGACCTTGTTTTATTGAGCCACAGTAGGAAAACTTCGATGAGGATTAATTCGCGATTCGAACTAATGTCCTAAGCATAGACGACTTCGTGACCCCAACCGCAATGCACGAAGCAAGAATATGCCTGCCCCCTCTTCGTTATTTAGGGTCCAGCTACTGGCGGGTCCAGCTACTGACGGGTCCAGCTCCAATATTCAGCGGGTACTCCCCCGGTATTAGCCAATGGTCGGGCGCTATCTGATCTCTATCCATCATACCCTGACCCAGTTAGCGAGATGTCTATCTCCCCTCGGGCCCCCATCCATCTTCATGCATTTTGGAAGGGGGAAAGTGTGCTCTGAAATTTTACATTTTCCATCATTTTATTTATTTAACCATCTTATCCTCGGCTTATTTAATTTCAGTGAAAAAGAATAAACTCCTCAAATATTCTCGACGAATAAAATATTTCGGCCACACCTAGTGGCACAAAAAATAAAAAAAAATAAAGAAACAAATGTACTCTGTTCACTTGGCTCGAAAAAGTGAGAATATGCATATTTCAATGATAAATTTACAATTACTTAGTTACTTTTAGTGATATAGGGTAAACCAGACAGATATTGACACTCAGTACAGTAATTGACACCCCAACTTTAACTTAAAGAAATAAGTAAACAAGTCCTAATCTTATTTCGAAATATACATGAATCTAATGTTTGAATGTTCTCTCATTGAAAGTCATCTATGAAGTAGGACTTTAACAAACTAATCATATGGAAGATTTTACAATTAAATCTACAGGGTGTCAATAACTAGTTTTTGCACTTTTAACAATAAATATTGCCATATGGTAAAACTATTGAAATTTTGACCCAAAGAAAACCTCTTGAGTCCTTATAAGGATAGATAAAGAGGAGCTATGGGAAGGTTTCAATTTGGTCCCTCCATAAAAAGTATTTTTTTTAATTTCACCACAGAAATGTAGCCTTAAGGGTGTCAATAACTGTGCGGTTTACCCTATATAATGTTTTATTTTTCATAATATGTTTTACATTTCCTTGTTCGTACTTTTGTACTAACTTCTTTTCGAAAACGCACATATATTAAGAGGTCATATGCGAAGAGAGAGAGAGAAACTCATCATTGAAAAAATCGATCCTTCCCAATTATATTGGGTTGCTAATACATAGCATACTCATTTATCTTAGGTATACAGATTATTTTTTAAATCCTTAATACTAATAAAACTAATATATCTCTCCACATACAAAGAAACTTATACTTTTTTTTCTTCTATATCTTTTTTTTTTTTTTTTTTTTTTTTTACATGTATAACATTTTCTCTCTGTAGGATTAACTGGGCACTAAAGATTAATTAATATAGATATCTAATAATTAAAAATAAGAACTAGGTAAAATATTAAAATCGGTCCCAATTTTTTTTCTTTATATTTATATTGTTTTAATCAAAATTAGACATAAAAAACATTTTTTTTTTTACTTTGTGTTGTCCCCTCTACCCTAAAGGGTCATTGGCGACTAATGGTAGTTTATATCCATCTATGAAATCCCGAGTATTTGAGGAACTTGAATAGAGTGGTGACTCTCTCTTCACTGTCTTTCATAATTTCTTTCAGAGAATCAGAAAGTCCAACTTTTTTCTGAGATTTTCAAATCGTGGGCACTCTAACAGAAGGTGTTGAACTGATAGAGGAACATTGTCACATCTTTCACAGGTTGGAGCTTCTAGCCCCTAAGTAGTTAACTGTGTGTGAAATGACAATGTCCAATTCCTAGTCGGCACAGCATTACTTCTTCTTTCCTTGATGTTCTGTAGCTTGTGTTCCATTTCCGATTTTCTCTCGCCCAATTATATTGGGCGATTTTCGATTTTTTTTTCTTCTATTTCTTTTTCTTTTTTTTTTTTTTTTTTTACAAGTATAACATTTTCTCTCTATAGGATTAACTGGGCACTAAAGATTAATTAATATAGATATCTAATAATTAAAAATAAGAACTAGGTAAAATATTAAAATCGGTCCCAATTTTTTTTCTTTATATTTATATTGTTTTAATCAAAATTAGACATAAAAAACATTTTTTTTTTACTTTGTGTTGTCCCCTCTACCCTAAAGGGTCATTGGCGACTAATGGTAGTTTATATCCATCTATGGAATCCCGAGTATTTGAGGAACTTAAATAGAGTGGTGATTCTCTCATCATTGTCGTTCATAATTTCTTTCAGAGAACCAGAAAGTCCAACTTTTTTCTGAGCTTTTCAAATCGTGGGAACTCTAGTAGCAGGTGTTGAACTGATAGAGGAACATTGTCACATTTTTCACAGGTTGGAGCTTCTAGCCTCCTAAGTAGGTACCTGTGTGTGAAATGACAATGTCCAATTCTTAGACGGCACAGCATTACTTCTTCTCTCCTTGATGTTCTGTAGTTTGTGTTCCATTCCCTACAGTCTGTTTTAACCTTTGTTAATTTATTAATTAACCTTGTTGTTTCTCTCGCCCAACTCTTCGACCAGTCTTCTAGGGTAACCTTATTAAGTTTACTAATTAACACATTCACACATGTTTATTATTTAAAATATATTAAAGGTTGTTAAAAAAAATATTTTTTATGACAGACTTGAAACAATAAATATTTAGTGTGAATTTGCGAATTTTAAGTTTCTGAAGATTGCACGATTAAAGTTGTAAGTACACAGAATACATACGATACTATCTTTGACATTTAAAAAAAAATAATTTAAATTTAACTTATACATTATTTAAAAACAGAAATACAAATAAGTATCTCAGCAAATAAATAATTATTAATGATGCACACTCGCATCTCAAAGATAAGAAATGCTAATTGATAATAAATAAGCAACGTGAATGAAAATTTTACAATCACCTTATTGTTAAACAGTTATCCCAATGGTCAAAACAACTAAAATAATAACTATATTTATTAAATTATCTAGAAGGCCCAGCACATAAAGGTGGGTCATTTTCTCAATTGCATTCTTATCCAATTAACCTTTAGGGTTTGCGTGCCGGTTCTTTTAAAGTATGTATATGCTTCATGCCGCTTGATAAAAACGGAATATTTTTTATTAAAAAAATTGAAATAACACTAGCTAACTAATTCATACATGCAATAAAATAAAATATCGTGTTATTTCATCTTACATAGAAATAAACTGTAAATTAGCGATAGTCGATTGTCAACTCAATTGAATACAGCCTTGAAGCATTTTATTAGGAACCATCATTTTAATGACCATAGAGTTAAATAATTTTTATAGTGATTATAAATAATGCTTTCATTGAAATTTAAGTTCAATTTTTCGTTTAGTATCAGGATGTGCATCGTTTAGTACCATGTTGTGCACAATATGACGCAAATTGCAAGGTAGTTGGAGAGTATCACGTTCAAAACTATCAGAGATCAAAGATGGACCAGTCAAATGGAAAACGAGCTCACGGATTTCCAGAAGAGAGGAAACGATTTTGTGCAGACTTCGCATTGGGCACAGTGAATTTTCGCACGGTTACCTGCTGAGAGGACTTGAGGCCCCAACCTGTAAACACTGCCATCCCACAATCCTGACAGTAAAGCATATCCTCCTGGAATATCCAAGATTTACCAAGATTCGAGGTGAATTGAAAATGGGAAACAATCTCAAGGAGTTGTTGGGAGACATGGAGGACTCGGTGAAGGTAGTGATGACTTTTTTAAAGAAGATAAAACTGTACAACCAAGTTTGAATTGAAAGCGTTTTTGCCAATGACCCTACCGGGTAGAGGCTATAATAAATAATAAATCAGATCGTTATTTATTAAATCTTGATCAGTATAGGACAGACGTAGTATAATATAAAATATAATCTTCTTTTTTATTACTAAAACAAAAGAATATGCTGACTAAAAAAATATAATTAAAGTTAAAATCAGTCTCTTTATTGAAAGTCAGATTTATCGTTTGTCAACACTTAGGCCAAGCGCAAATTGAGACACTCGCGACGCAGAGCTTTTGAATATACGTGAGAGTTTTTGTAATACGTGTGGTAGATAGGAAACTGCGCTGCACTGCTCCGCGTCCCAATGTGCGCGATTCCTATTCAATTCACGTTTCACAAAAAGTGCCCTGCTCTCCTCTGCGTCGCGAGGGTCTCAATGTGCGCCTAGATTTAGGCCGAGCGCACATTGGAACGCAGAGCAGAGCAGTTTTTTTTGAAACCTGAATTAGATAGGAACCGCGCAAATTGGGACGTAGAGCAGGGCAGCGCAGTTCCACCACACGTATTTCAGAAACTGCTCTGTTCTCCGTCGCCTGTGTCGCAATGTGCGCCTCACCTCAATGTTATGTTTGACCAAGTGTCATTTATGATAATATTTATGGCACGCCTTAGGCAAGATATATTTGCCATTCCAATGAATAAGTAATTATATCTAATTTCCTTATCAGCCCACCTGAACGTATCTTATTAATAATAGTGAAACTATCGATAGTCTCCACTATCGATAATTTGGATAGTATTGGACATAAAACTATTAATACTATAGACAGTATGTGATGGCAGGGGGGGGGAAGGGGGCTATAGTAGAATTTTTCATTTGAAACGATAGGAGTGGTTGCACATGATGCAAATTTCCAATTTCACTTCTTTCTTTTCTCTTTTATTAGGGAATACGATGAACATTTCTGTGAATAGATGATGGGTTCCACTATACCTTGAAATAATTTTCATCAGTTTCGAGCTTAGTCCTAACCGCAAAAAATCTGTATTTAGGAAAACTTTACCAACCTTCTTCAAGTAACCGTGTAACCAGGATTCGCAATCGTCGAAGTAGTTGATTTGACGTGAAAATTTTCGGGACGCAATCAACGAATGTGTTGGAATTTTTGAAGAAAAAAGGAAGTTGTTGTGACATTTGGCTAGACATAACTTACTTTTGGAACGAGTATACTTCAAAAAAATGTTCTCAGGTGATTGATTAAGAGAGATTGGAAGTATTTTTTTACAAAAACTGTAATTTTTGTTTAAATTACATTAACAAAGTAATTTCCAAGTGTAGGGACTGGCAGGCAATCAGTTTTGTTCATATATTATTCTATCAAGTCGGAAGGCATATATGAGCAAACCATGAAAGTTTTCAGTCTTATATTTTTTGCGTGAGGTTAATATTTTTTTTATAGAGTAGATAAGCATTTTTGCAAGAAACATAAATAAAATTACACTGTTAAAATTATACTGTTAGTTTCGATTGTTTAAAACTATCGATATTATCGCTAGTACTATCGATAGTTTTACATATCTAATGAATAATAAGATTTTAGAGTTGACTTATTGTTCACCGACAGATTACAACAGATTTAACGCAAAGGCTTAATACGACCTTATCACTTATTCAAGGAATAACAGGTAGGCATATAGGTAATTGTATGAATTACTAATAGCACCGTATTAAAACTTTAATAGGTATAAAAACCGTTGCAAGTCTTCATTACTGAACACTAATGCTAATTTATTGAACACATTCCTTAAAGGCTAATAGGATTTTTTTAAATTTCAAGATGAGGCATATTAAGTACAGAATAAAGCTCTGGAAATAGTTTCCATAGAAGTACGTTAAGATGTAAATTATTGCGAAGGCCTAATCAACACAAATACTTCAATCAGGGTTTAAAATCTATATAAATAAAGATGAAATTCTGTTTGTTTGTTCTTTATAGAAATCCATACCGTTTGTCCTAAATTCTCCAAATTTCGCTCAGTGGTTCTTTGATACCAGGTGCGAACACCTGTCCATATTAAAATTGTGTAGCTTCACCCGATCTTCAGCTGATATTCTTTATTCTCCAAATTTCGCTCAGTGGTTCTTTCAGACCAGGTGCGAACACCTGCCCATATTAAAATTGCATAACTTCAGCCGATCTTCAGCTGATATTCTTTATTCTCCAAATTTCGTTTAGGGGTTCTTTCAGACCAGGTGCGAACACCTGTCAATATTAAAAATGCATAACTTCAGCCAATCTTCAGCTGATATTCTTTATTGTTATAAAAATCATAATGATCTCACTTTACAATGTTTTTTTTAAAAATCGACCGTTTCTTTAGAAAAATGAAATTCCCCGTGTGAAACGGGGATATTCAGCTATAATCTATGTATATAAAGATGAAATTCTGTTTGTTCTTTATAGAAATCCATACCGTTTGTCCTAAATTCTCAGAGGTTTTTACAGACCAGGTGCGGACACCTGTCCATATTAAAATCGCACAACTTCAGCCGATCTCTGGATTTATTCCTTATTGTTATAATAATCGTTTTGATCTCGCTTTGCATTGGTTTTTTAAAAAATCGACCGTTTGAGTCGATAAAAGTCTCAGTTTATAGATTTTACAAAAATGAAATTCTCCGGGTGAAACCGGTATATACAGCTAGTGATAAATAAAAATGAAATTCGGTCAAAATTGTTCCAGGAATTTTTAAAAATCTTTTTTTTTTATTAAGATTTTTTATCTTAAATTTTTTTTATTTTTATCTTAAGTGAAAAAAAGTGATATCCTGATTTAAAAAAATATGACTTTCGGGTAAGTTTTTTAAATCAGAAATATAATTTTCTCTCCGTGATGTATTTTGAATCAGCAGAGATAAGTGAAGAATATTATTATCAACTTTTAGCAACAGATCATCTTTACTTTCGAAAAGCAGTAAAACTTTTGGCAGACGAAAAATACTTATTAATAAAAAATGCCATGGTGGGGCTGAATTATTATTTAAATGTAGAGAGATCCAAAAAAATAAAAGTTTTTTTTTTACCATTACCCAGTGGTAGATGATGTAAAAAAAACCAAAAAAAAATAGCCTGATGATTGTTAATATTAGGGAAAGGATTAGAAGACATTAGTGAGAAGATAAAAGTATTAACTCTAAAAGGGACTCACCCCTTTTTCCTCCCTCCATCTTTTTTGCCCTGTTCCCTTGATGAGATTTACTACCTTCCAGTTTAATTCGCTCAAGGGATGCTTTTGCTAAAGTTAACCATGGTTCTTGAAATGACGTGAAATCACCTCATTACTAAATGGGATCTTAAAATTCTACCCACGTTCTACCATCACATCACTTGAATTAGTTGCAGGGTTTAAAATCGATAATTATTTTTTTCTTAAACTCAAATAATCATATATATTATTTCTAAAGGTTTTTTTTTTATTTTGTCGGTACGCCATAACTTTCTTAATACTTCATCAAATTTTATGAATGAGGCATCATTTTAAAGATCTCCTTAACTGCTATACCGGAAAAATCACTCATTTCGCCGCGGTTTTTGCGAGAAAAATGGTCGAAGAGGTTTCTAAATGGTGTCAATCTTTTCAAGTTTTTAAGGAGAACATTTTCGGTCATTTATATTTTTTCGATTAACCCCTTCGTTTGCGAATTGTAAGCGATAACTGCAATTCTCAGGGCTTTATCGAAGGTGTCAATTTTTTCAGTTTGTCGAGACGAACATTTTTGGTTGTATACACTTTTCCGATTGCCGCCGTCGTTTGCGAGTTACAAGCAAACACATACGATTTCAGTCAATAGAAACTTCGCTTTCCGTGAAGCCGACATGTGTATTTAAGTATGTGGCATTTTCCAGGGTGCGCTCTTTCACTGACATTTATATCTGTGTAAAACAAAATCACCAACAAACTATCACAGATGACCATATCTTAACTTCAAAAATAGTGTTCAAAGAGGTACTGTAAACACGTAAATACTTTACGTACACGTTAATACCTTAAACTTATGTTTCAAAAAATAAATAATCTACAATTTATACACATCCATTCTTTACTTCAACCCTTACCTATGCCCATGACGCACTAAATACGCACTACACGATACTAAATATACGGTGTGTACTTTAATTAAGTGAGATTTAAATAGGTTAGAGTGGGAATACTTTTAACCTTCGGCTTTCACTGAAAGTCGACAGTGGAGCTACGAAAAAAGGTAAAATGTATAACGATTATATCTCAACTTCATTGTAAGACTCACATAACTAAAAATAACCTATATCACAGAGAATAATATTCTAACGCTTCATTTTATCTTAAAAATCCGCCAATACTCAGTTAATGCAACACCAACACAATTGAAGATGTGATGATATAACACTCCTAGAATTAGTTTTCGAACAAAATATTTTTAAGTGTTTTACTTCAGAATTTAAATTTTATAAAAATGACAAATCAACTAAAATCAAATATCTTAAATCTGTGTTATATTTAAAATAGGTCGGTTTCCTAGTTCCCAGAACATTTTCAGTGGTTTCAAGATAAAAATTCTAGTAAAAATGATCTTTATAAGTTAAGGGAGTCTTGGATATTAATCTACAACTATTGAAAATTTAAGAATATTTATTCCTCAGAAGACTTTTGCGGTAGGGGAGAGCGGGGTTGGTTGGCATAGGGGGTAGGTTGGCCATTGGCTTATAGTTTCCGTCACACCTGTTGTTAAGGCCCAACCATTGAACCATGTGATCCGCTCGACCTCGGGAGTATTGTCCTGAGTTTTTAATCCGATGCTAACAGTGTAGATAAGAGTGTGCTTCATTGATTGATTTTACAACATGTAAGTAAATTTTTATATTTGCAGTAAAGTTGGTTTAAAGGCATGGAAAAATATTTGACTTCGATTCTGTTCACATAGCCCCAAACTCCTTTGAAAAACCTAACCTTTCGACTAACCAGTTTCTTGTTTGATTGTTCTCCCCTGTCCTGCCAGCCATCTTTCATATGACTTCTCCTGCGGGGTTAGTTGGCTCTCTTCAACTTTTTTTTTGGCGCAGTAGCAATTCACAAAAGCAAGGTAAACATAATCAAAGGTGAAACTACCAATTGTCTTTAGTTCCAGCGAGGAAGATGAGAGCAATTTTTCTTATGCAAAAAGTGACGACAGCCTAACTTCTATCTTCTTCTATTGTCATTCTATTTTTCCTTAAAAGCTGTTAAAAACTGATTCAAAATTATTATACCGTTATAGTGCAGCTTTTAATAACAATAATATGTGTCAGACAGTACTTGAATGAGATGGCTAAACAACCCCACCTTCTAGGCCAACCTGCCCCACATATGGGGTTAATTGGCATACTTTGGATTGACTAATTCTTCAATTTCCTATAATCTTAGTATTAAATATTATGTGGTGAAAAAAATACTTGAAGTACTCTAATACTTGGAGTTTACAATGGTATCTGCCCCATTGGGATTATATTAACCGGAACGACTCAACAATCAAAGAAGTGAAAACTGTTGCCAACCAACCCCGCTCTCCCCTAATGTTTAATTTTAAAAAAAAAATGTCTACCAAAGTTAACTCTTTGATGCGCCGTCTAATTTTTGAGGATATGTAAAATCTAATTATTGATATTATTTGTAATTGTTATTTTTATAAAATAATAAAGTTTGACTTAAGACCTTAATAGCAACCGGTAGCTCTGATTTTGTGCTATAATATTACCTGCTATAATATTACCACATAATCTCCAAATGAGCAAATAGTGACTTAAGCCCTTATGACCGCGCATCAAAGAACTCAAATTCGAAATTTACGGTATGAGTGATTTCTGCTAAACGAATAGAGATAAATATAAAGCCTGTTTTCATTGGATGGGAGTAACAATATTCATATTAAATTCGTCTTATTTCAAAATTTCTTATTTGGGAATTCGGGCACTTGCGTTCTCAATAAATGACTGGTTTGAGATAGTGTAGAGTAGGAGTCCCAGAACATTTTTTTTTTTAAGTCCCCTTGATGCAATGAAAACATCTCTCTCCCCTAATAAAAGGAATAGCTTCCCCCTAACATAATTAATCGTATGAGCATATGAAAAAAACAAAACAATAACATTGTTTTGAAAAAAAAAAAAAAAATGTTACATTGTTTTTATTTTCTAAACATCATAATTAGTTTTAAAAAACTGCAACGTAAACTTATCTTTGAGGCATTTTAACTAGGATTTGTTTTTGGCCTAGAGAGAGTATAGAGAAGTCTATAGATGTGGTTCCCAAACTGAGGAGGGCATCCCGAAGTAGTGGAAACAAGTCCGAGGGGGGGGGGGGGGTTCCGATACCAGTTGAAAAAAAAAAATATTAGTTCAAATTTCCTAAAACTAAATTTAAACATTGTCAATTATTTTAATTAACTCTAATAATTGAAAAATTAAAAAAAAAAATCAATGAAAAACTTGTTTGTTCTTGATCATATGCCCAAACAATTAATTTTGTGGGAGGCTTTATTTTAACAGGGGGGTGTCAGAAGTTTTAATTTCATCAGCGGCGGTGGGGTACAAAAAAGTTTGGGAGCCCCCCGATTCTAACTTTTGAGAGTTCGCGACACATTATTCTGTTTTAATTCTATTGTTAAAGTCCGAATGACAACTAATTGAACATTTTAAAAATAGGGTGTATCGTTAATTTTTGATAATTTAATTAATTTGTATAAACTAATGTGCGTAGTAAAAAAAAAAAAAGTTGAAAACATTTGAATTTTATGTTAAAATGTGTTGCCAATTAGAGTTTCACGTTCAAGTTATACAATGAGACACTTACAATGCCCCCTTTGTTCAGTTTGGCGTTGAGAATACAGAGGATACCAATGGACCACACATGCACAACGCAAGTGAAATTTGATATTCAATTATAATTTTTGATGGAGGCGTTCCAATTCAAAACCGGTCATGTAAATTCCGGTTCCTCGACTACTTATTGAGGTGCATTTACACTACAACTCAAACACTGACGAACTTACAACCTGGAGGACGTAGAAATGCTCGTAGTGATCGCATTGACCTTAGAGATTATACTTTCAGGAAATACTACAAAAGAGAAGAGAGATACAAAACTGCTTAATATTCATTAAAGAAGATGAAATATGATGAGACATAATGAAAATTCATTGAAATCGTACGAGGTAATCGCTGATAAACGGCTTAGGTGGCGAGCAGACAAAACTATGTGTGTATTTGATATCTTATACAAAAGAGGCTATTCGAAAATGTTCGACATAGTGATAAATGGTGTTCGATAATTAATCTTATCTAGATATCACAATTTTTACGTTAGAATCAGAAAGTTCACACAGTAAAGCTTCCTTCTCCTTATTCATAACAGATGGTTCAATAGAAATACTAGACCAAATTGGTAGGCCTGCCTGAGTCTTTGTTTTACTTTAACAACAGAAACCATGTATATGTATTTATATATATTTTTGATTTTGTGGGTTGTCTTTCAATTGAACCTAATGGGCAATCAGACAAGTTATTAAAAATAATTCTGTACAAGCTTTTCGAGGTGAAAGTGCATATGATCGCAAGTCGCGCATCCCAAATATTGACAATGTGGATCTGAGAGTTCTTATATTTGTACACTGAGTAAATAGTACTTTTTTTTTTTTACACAGTTCATCGCAAAATCTTTTCGTTTTAATCCACTTAGTAGAAAAAACAATAAAAATTAATCCTGAAAATTTCAAACAATTTAGATTCTTTAAAGATATCACTTAAAACCACAGTGCTACCTAGGGAAGGTAACCTAATTTAAATGCAATTTTAGACAAACGATTTGGATATTCTCATGAACAATCAGAACGAATCAATTAAATCCATCTTATCACCCACAATTGTGTCAGGGTCATCTTATTTGTGAATTTTTTTAATAGATTTTATTAAGAAAGTTAGACAGAAAAAAAATTTACTACGTGTACTGTAAGACATTCCATGGTTAATGGCCCGTATTCCTTATATATGTATGTAATGTGTTTTTTCATAGTCTTCATTAGCAAAGACTTTTGATTACCTCCGTCTCCTTACGCCTATTTTTCCAATTTATTTCTTGACTTCAAAGTAGGAAATAGTCCGGCTTTGGGTGTAAAATCTATACCAATAAAACAAACATTAGGTAACTACGTTGCAAGAAAGTACCGTTTCCTGGTCGAGTTTTGTACAAGAAAATTATTTGACTGAAATCACTCTCGATCGATAGGGGGTTTCCCTCTTCAATAATAGTTAAATAGTGATAACCTACTTTAAAGAGGAGGTCTCTTGATTAATAATAAAATTAAATGTAAATCATAAAAAAAAAAAAAAAAAAAATAAGATAAAAAAAAAGAACTTAAAGGAAAGAAGTTCATTTATTATTGTGAGTAAATCAAAATTTACTCCAGTTACAGTCAAAATTCTTTTTCATAACTACCTTAAACTTTTATCCGGAAAAATCCGTATGATTCGATTTTTAAATGACTCTTCAATTACGACAGACCTGGATATATATATAAATGAAAGTTTTATTTTCCTCATACATTAATGATGGAAACAGATACAGAAAACAGAATGGAACTTAAAATGATGTAATTATAAAATTTATTAGGTTTAATGATAGTATTAAAAAATAAATAAATGAACTTGATTTAAAAAAATATATTTTGAAACACGGAATAGCGATACTATCTACTTATTAATTCCTTCCGTGACCAGTTAGAAGCTGTTTCCCTGACATAAATACCACAACCTGTTACTTACGAAAGTAACTTTCATCTTCCTAAATCATTTTTTCAAACCGTATCATCATCATTCCCGCGAGGGGCAAGTGAGTTTAAAACTGAAGATCGAGAGAAGATGAAAAAAAAAAAAAAATTATAAAATAAGAATTTTTTAAAGTAAAGGAAAGGAGAACAAAAACCAGGGAAAAATATAACGTACCGATATTATGCATTGAGTTGTGGGTTGAGTACGTTAAGTTGAGGAAATATTTTCCTAGACAAATTCTTAAAGGAGGTGAAGAGGTTGGTAATAAAAGCCGATCTGTAAGTTTTACCCAAAGAAACGAAAGTTGAGTCAAATTTGGTCAAACTCCAGTTGAGAGTGCAATAGCATAACTCATATTTAAATTGAAGGGGTCGGGGCAAAATAGTGCCAAGCAACATTTTTAACAAAAATAAACTGTAACTGAAGTCTGCTGTATATTACGTAGTATTATATGTCTATGATGGAAATGCCACCTAAATATGACTACAGAGGCTCTATATAGTAATATTTAGGTGGCATTTCCATCATAGACATATGGTCCTACGTAATATACAGCAGACTTCAGTTACAGTTTATTTTTGTTAAAAATGTTGCTTGGCACTATTTTGCCCCGACCCCTTCAATTAATATACATCAATAATAAATATATTATTTTTATAACTCTTTATAAATAAATAAATAAATCTACCCCATAACATTTAAATTTTTTAAATGTGAAAATAATAATGAACAAAAAACTGATTTCATCAAATCTCTATGTTAGAAAATGTATTGCAACGATATATAGATTATCCGTTTAAATTTATGAAACTATGAACAAAAAGGGACTTATTTTTTTTACAGGTCCAAATGGAAAGAAAATTAATCAATAATCTTTAAATACTTACTACGGAGATAAAAACCAAAACAAGAAATCTCAATGAAAAAACATATTAATCACAAACAAATGAAATAAAAAAAAATTAATACAAGTTAAAAAAAATGTCACAATACAACAAAGGATAAAAAATAAACATATCATAGCAATAAAATGATGTTTTTAGATGTCATGAAACTATTCTCGCATCTGGCATACAATCCTTGAATTTTTAAATCTTTATTTCGCCAGCCCTCCAGAAAAAACAAAAAAAACCCCAACCCATCCACCGATATAGACCTAAGCTATCTATCATATCATAATAGAAGAGTGAAGTGGATTAAAATGATAAATGGTATAATGGTAAGAATTGAATCAGGCCACAGTATAATTATTTTTTTTTATATCTTAGTTTTTGTATTTTGTTTATCAGCGAATTGATAGAGATTCCTTTTGACAATGAAAGCCACCCTAGTATTAAATAGAAAATCAATGAGATTATTCAATAAATTTTAAGTAAAAAATATTACTTATCTTCATCCATCTGTAATTTCAATTAAAATCATATGCAACGAAACCCACTATTTTCAAATCTTGCTCCCTTATCTATCACTGGTAATCCAAAGCGTTTGAAAAGGAGACGATCTAGGGAGCTTACTTATTTTTAGCTTACTTAATTATTTTCTGATTTCTTCCAATGGGTAGTTTCCCGACTAGTCTGTTCAAAAAAATTCTTTCGTTTTCTATAATATTTACTGGATGTATTTTTAGTTGGCATATATATAAATTTTAATGAACACAAATTTTTAAAATCAGTCATCTTTTATATTCATTATAAAAGGATCTTAAACCTTTAAATTTAATGGGTGTCATTAATTACCAGCATTAGTATGGGTTCACAAGCTTCAGAAAAGATCAGGACGAGAGAAATATGAAGTAGTTAAGCCATACTTAGCCCGTAGCACAGTTTAGTTACATCCTTATTGTTTAGGGGCTCTACTAAAGTTACGATGGTTCCCAATCCAAACTTATTTGGATTTCTTTAATATGGAATAAGATTAACTTTAGCCATCGATATAAAACTGACTGAAATTGAATTGGTGTATATAAATCCCCTCGTTATAAAATTTTTACAAGCGCCTTACGAAATCACTAAGCACTGCTTCACGACTCTATCTAATGATCCATTGAAAAGGATTTCAATAAAAGTAAAAAAAAAGTCCGATCACGACGACGACAAAAGTCTCCTCCATTTATCATAACAAGTTGTTGAAGAATTATAATAACCTAAAACAGGTCTTCTAACCTTCAGCTTTACAATGCATTGAGTGAAATGGCTAATAGAATTATACCAACTAATCCAACTTAATGACAAGGAATTACCGGGCGCTTAACGAGACGTGAGGCATTAAAAAGGAGTTGGATGGGAGAGTTGCGTGGTCGGAAGTTGGCGGTGCCGACCTAGTAGTGCCAACACCTCACTGTTGACACAGTTCGCCGCAATAGGTATCTCTTATTTTCTGTTCCCCGTCTAGAAAGGTTAGATAAATATACTCAGTGAAATAACAGAGCGATGGCGAAAGAGGATCGAAAAAAAAAAAATCTGGTGCGATGCGCGCAACACACAACTTTCAATTACCAACTTACTTAGATTAGTAATTGACATGTTTTTTTAATTGCCATTTCTATAAATAATGTAAAAAAGATGACTTGATTTTGATTAAAAATGATTAATTTAATCAAAAACATTAAAGTCGTTTTTGAGATATCCGAAAAAAATGTAAAAATTGGAAAACAATTTATGAAATAAAGAGCCCCCTACGTTTGAGCAATTTCGATGAAATTTTGGCTGTCAAATCGTGAGCATACACCAAATATCCAGTCTGATCAAAATCATTACAGCCATGGTTGAGTAAATAAAAAAAAACACGTGAACATAAGAAAAAGTTTATTAATTAAAGTACCCCCTCCGTTTCTCCAATTTTGATGAAATTTCGGCTGTCACATCGCGGGCATATGCATACATCAAATACCCAGTTTTATCAAAATTATTAAAGCCGTTTTCGAGTAAATAAAAAAAATAAAAAAAGTGAAACAAAATTTATTAAGTAAAGTGCCCCCTCCAATTGATCAATTTTGATGAAATTTTGACTGTCATATCGCGGGCACATACACACATCAAATATCAAGTTTAATCAAAATAGTTAGAGGCGTTTTTGAGAAAATCGAAAAAAAACGTAAAAATTAGACAAAATTCTTTAAATAAAGTTCCCCCTCCGTTTAACCAATTTTGATGAAATTTTTACAGTCATATTTTGGGCATATTAATATATCAAATACCCAATTTCATTATTGTACAGCCTATAGTTTTTGAGCTAGTCTGTTCGAACCGGAAGTCGAAATTTTTCACGATCGAAATACTTTCCTTACTATATATTTCATATATAGGTAAGTGAAAGAAAAAAAAAAAAAGGTGTATATATTTTTTGTGGGATCAACCAGTATCCCCTGCACAACCTACTAATTTCTTAAATCAGTTTTGTCCCCCTACAAATCCCACCAGCGATTAGTAAATTTAAACAAATTACAAGTTTATTTAACTTTTCAAAAGTTACCGAGTCTTTTTAACTCACAGAATCGTCATAATAGTTAAGGATCCCCCCCCCCCACACACTTTATTTGGTAGGAAAACAAAGGACGATATGTCAGTTCATAGATTATTGTACGCCAAAGGTATATTTCTCGCAACCTAGCAATATTTTTAAAATATCTCCCTCTACATAAAATTCTGCTTCAATATTTTAAAATAATCCACCCAAACCTTAATCTTTTGTATCACGTTAGCTTGGGGGACGCCCCCCCTCCCCCCAATATTTTGGGGGAGGCAACTACTTGCACTCTAACTGTGACAAATATATAAATGCCTTTAAAATATATCATTGTAGGAGGAATTAAAGGTCCAAACAGTTGTTTTTAGGCCATATTTCAACTTTTAGCGTCTCGAATTTTTACCTAACTATGAGAATATTGATTGCCCCCCCCCTAATAATTAGCTGTTAGTGACGCTTGTGATCACAATTAATACAGGGATACACTTTATTTAGTTACATTTACATTGTTCATTACCTCACAAGAGTTACTCTCGCTATGTGTTTGCTATCTCTTATTGATAATAAGAAATACTGATTTAGTCATTTTTCCGCTTGCTTCTGTATAACGCATCAAAATAATCGCAAGTAGTCAATTTAACACATATTAGAAAAAATTATAACAAAGAAGGGTTCGGATTCGACGGAATAAAATAATTACAAATTACAGGAATACGTTGAAACAAAGCATCAAATACTCGCATATTAACTTCCAGGAAACTTATTTTTTAATTACAATTTCTTTGACTAATTACAAAGGGTTTATTAGAGCCCTTTTGCTTTATTAACTTGAACCGAAAATAATGAATAAGGAAAGTACAAATTAGAGTCTGCCACTCTCGCAAGGTGTTTGCTATCTGTTGTTTATAATAAGAAATACAGAAATCGTCGTTTTTCCCCATTCGTATAACTGTATAACGCATCAAAATAATCGCAAGTAGCCTATTTAAACTAATTACATAAATTAATATCAAAGAAGGTTTCGGATTCACGGGAGTAAAATAATTATAAATTACAGGAAAACCATGAAACGAAGCATCAAATCATCACATATCACTTCCAGGAAACTTATTTCTTAATTAGAATTTCTTTGACTAATTACAAAGAGGTTATTAGAGCCCTTTTGCTTTATAAACTTGAACAGAAAATACTGAATAAGGAAAGTATAAATTAGAGGGTGGTGAGAGGGGGGGATGTAGCTTTGTCTTTGGGACTGCAAATCATATTAATATTTCATCCTTTTGACTTCAGAAAAGCAATTATTCATACGGAAACTGTTAAGAAAACTTGATCCATATCCCAGGGCAAGGTCCTTGCTTAAATAATAAAGGAAAATTATTCTTTTCACAAAGCCTTTTGAAGCGGGAGTTTCATTAGAGAAAATCGATCTCTAGGCCTGACGTTCTCGTTTCAAAGTAGGGTAAACCGTACAGTTATTGTCACCCTTAAGACTACATTTCTTTGGTTAAATTAAAAAAAATACTTTTTATAAAGGGATGAAATAGAAACTTCCTATAGCTCCTCATTATCTATCCTCATAAAGACTCAAAGAGATTTTTTTGGATCAAAAGCTATATATATATAGTTAGGACCCTTCAAATATTAGGCCGAGCGCACATTGAGACACTAGCGACGCAGACCAGAGCAGTTTTTGTGAAACGTGAATTTGATAGCAGGGCACCGCAGTTTCCTATCTACCAAACGTATTACAAAAACTGCTCTGCTCTGCGTCTCAATGAGTGTCTCAATGTGCGCCTAGGCTTAGACTCATGTATATCTTGTAATAAAATTAGGACTTGTTTACCTATTTCTTTAAGTTAAACTTGGGGTGCAAATAACTGTACTGAGTGCAATAACTGTATGGTTTACCCTACTTCATGGAAATTCACACTAATGTGAAAATATTAAAAAAAAAAAAAAAAAAAATCGGAAAAAAAGTATTAACATTTTCATCCACCTAAATTCCAGATCAAATATATAAACTCTCAATTCTTATTCCAATTATAGTATTTAAGTTCCTTTTTTTTGGCTTAATTGTATTGCGTATATTCATATTATAGTTTGTTCAATTACACTAGTAAACAATAAGAATTACCAAATGAAAGTGGATCGGAATTTTGGTGGTTTTCTGGTCACATCCGTTTCTCTCTTTAGGGGGGTGGTGAAATTATTTTGTATTATTATTTTGTTTATAGTTCAAATTATTTTGCTGTAAGTATGTCGAGTGAATCTGTTCTTAATAGATTCAGGCTACTTAATCCCATTAATAGGTACAGTAAATAGTTATTCAGATTATAGGTAAAAAATAAAGTTTTGCTGAATGATACCACAGCTAACAAAATGATTATAATCAGAAATACTAAATGTCCTACATAATCAGAAATACAGTACATCATTCGACCTAGTTGCAGCAAAGATATTAGCTCACCTCCTTCCATTTCAATCTCCCCTAAAGTTGTTAGCCCTTGAATATAGGCACGACGGATTGAATAAATCCCTGCCTTAGACCTTGTTAAGTCTGGAATGAATCCGAGAGTTCACAATCATCCCGTACCGAACAGAGCAACGCTTCCCTTTGTATTCTGGATTTCTCACAGGCTTCGGTGGAACTTTCATAGTGAGCATTACTTTATAGAGTTCTTCCCTTTTTACACTGTGATATTCGGCACAAAAATCAACAAACTGGTGGTGGCTCTGAACACTGTATTCTCGAGCACATTCTAGCGTAAAACTAATGGAAAAAATTTGGTCTGCCATGGTCTTTCCTCTCATAAAGCTAGCCTCGTAATCTTAAATCTTTTTCTCTGCAAGGGGCAGTAAGCTGAGGAATAAAGAACAAACAAGTCTGGACATCTTCTATGCACCAGGAAGCTGTGAAGCAGCCCCGGTAGTTACCGCAATCAAGGATGTCTCCTTCCTTGTGAATTAGGCGAATTATGGTGTGGCTCCAGTCCACTGGCATCGTTTCACCAATCCAAACTTCCATAGTAGCGTTGTGAAGAGCCTTAAAAATAGAGTGTTGCCGATTGAAAAGTTTTATCCGCTCGGGTCACCAATATTTTTATGCCTGAGTTGCCAATAATGAATATGAACTATTTTTCTTGATAAAATGTTCTGTATTTACGAAAAATAATCTATCTTGTTAAAAATGCTGAAAATGACCCCAACAATCACATTTTGGTCTATTTAATTGTGTTTTGCGTCGAATTTTTTTTCTTCTTCATGTTTTCTTCGCACCTGTCAACACTATCGAAAATCAGCTAAAGTGATGGAATATTATAATTTGACGTTCCAGGCCTTGAGGCAAGATAATGCCCGGCATCACCTTAGAGGTCCCTCATCGATCTTCTTTTTAATCGCCTCCTAACTGCCATGTCAGACGTCTTTCGTTCGTGATATGCCCGTTTAATAACATGTGAAAACGAGATTTAAGATACGTATATATAGATCAATAGGTGGTTGTTTGTAGGCTCTCTATGTAGAGTACCAGTTGTGGTAATACTAACTATTACCAGTTAGGGAGCGTATGGCATTAGTCTTAAAATTTTGTATTGAAAATGAATGATTAAAGGGATAGAAAAAAAATTGATTCACATTTGGATTTTGCAAACGATTTCATTTAATTAACAGCCATTGTTTTCAGTAAAATGTGATAATATATAGTAAGATCAAAAATAATTTTATGAATATAATTATATTGTTTTTTCAAGTCAATTTCAGCGATTTTGTGTACTGAAAGTCAAAAGGAAAAAAAAGTGTTAATATTCGTGGTCTAAGTGCCTAAAACATGAAAAATGGTGGTGAACAGAGTAGATAATAGTTATCAAGCAGCACAGCTATTTTAACATTACCTATTAGATAAAATAGGTATTGCTTCCTCATAATTTAAAAGAAGAGCTAAGTGTCTAAAACGGTAACCAGAGTCGGATTCTGCGCACCCGAAAACTAAACTTCCACAAGACGATTCCGTTATTGACCAGTACCATCGTTACACAATATATAATACCTTAATATAGACACCTACCTAAAAAGAGCTAACTTTCCAATTAAAGTTGCATGTTCGTATTCAGTGATATCAAAATAATATAAAAATACCCCTTTCATTCAAAAAGCAAAAAAGTGTGAACTTAAGTTGGCCATTGTTATTATTCCAATCAAACTGTCATATATATGGTTCAAAAGTTTTCCAATTTCAACGTCAATGGAAGCACCCCAATTTAAAAAATGAATTTTTTTTTTTTGTTTGATATCTCATTCCATCTCGTAAACTATGGGTCAGAAAACAAAATTCTTCACTTTTCTATTTTGTTGATTTAAAAATATAATTATTGTATATAAGTGGTAATACCCGATATGGATGAACGGAAATTAAGGTTTTGAAAAAAAATATACCTATCTAAGACCGCTTCTCCAAAAATCAGCCAATTCAGGTAAGAGAGGGGTAAAAATCATCGATTGTACAAAATATTAATAATAAATATTAAAGCCATCATAATTATAATGTATGCATTTGTCCGTCAATCTTTATTATGATCGATGTTTAAAAAATATTTATATTTCTAACGGTATTTAAATACTTCTACTGGTTCAAATTACCTTTGAACCTAGAAAAAAATTTGGTAAAACTTTGGAAGTGGTCTATTTGGCACTGTTGAGTATGGACCCGATCTGATCTGGAAAGGACCCCTTGATGGTTTATTCTTCCTTTTTTAGAGAGCGAAGCGAGCGGAAGTCGCTAGCTGGAATTAAACAATGATAATCAAGGCATTCTTTAACTAAAAAAAAGGCGATGGGAGTTGGCTAAAAATATCACGGTCAAATAACCTATGGAAATAGGCACCGGTGTTCCGAAGTTTTACTAATATTTTAATTATAGTATATTATAGTATATTTAGTATATTATAGTATATTTACTCAATAATGAAATGGTTTTAATTTTTAAATTACTACTAATTACAAGAAAGCGGATAACATTGTTAAAATTAAAAAAAAATACAGGTACTTTGAAGAAATAATTTTGAAAATTAGGCCTTTAAGAGTCATCAGACCAATAAAATTAGGTTTTCCAACGAAAAGAGGGTAAAGTCAATTATTTTAAGTGGCCATATCGGTAAGTAGATTTTAGAGAAAGTATTTATGAAAATAAAAGGATTAAGTTCCATAAAAATTTCGTTCTTGGGGTAGTAAATTAAGGTTAATTCCTCATAATTACATATCGTTACATATATGTTTGGGATCGGAAGTAGAGGGAGAATTATTTTTTACAGGTTTATCCGATATCAACGAATTTTGACACTTTTTCATTTAGCACGTTCACGCCGGAGTATACCACCGGTGGCTCACACTAGAATGCCGCCTATGCCAAATAATTAGATCTTTAACACTTTGACTGCCGAAAAAGAATACCCGAGAGATTCATGATCTCGTTTCGACACAATTTGAATATTTAATTTTCTGACAAGAGAAAAGTTACTCGATTTCAGGTGACATGGCAGCCAAAGTGTTCAGAAAGTAGAAATAATTTCTATAAAGCTGAAAATTAAAATAATGAAGATTTAATGTAAATTCATTTATTTTTATACTTACATTTATGTTTACTATATTTATATTCATATACTTATAAACGCATAAACATTTATTTTTTAATAACAATTATAATTAATATCGTATTATAAACATAACTAGTAGTGGGTAGTATTTTTTACTGTTTATTTTATTATTGTTGGATTGCCAGTACTGCATAATGCCCTGGAATAGCTCCTGCCCGATAGAGCGAACAGCATTAAGCAGCCCCGGCGTGAACGTGTTAATTTCATAATAACCATTTCGATCTCTTCACAGATCAAAACATTAGCATTTTTATAACCGTATTCCGCATCTAACTCAATGTTTTCAAAAATGTGACTTAAAACTCCGTGTCTTTTAAGGTCCAAAAATATAACATGTAACAAAGTTAAAAAGAGTGTTTTTAAATTTATTCAATCCCAACAGATTATTCTTCTAATTAGGCTATGAAAGTAATATTAATAAATTATTATTATACTAGCTGTATTTCTATTGACTTAAGACGAATTTAAAATGAGGGTTTAGCTACTGTTGATACATACGCTTCGAATACAGCATCCAACATCGTTTCCTACAAAAACTTTTCATGTAATAATTTGCTTGATGTTGCTTCTCTGTAAACATCGAAATAAAATAAATATTTGTTTTCTATAAATTATTTTAATACTATGGTGCGATAATTTATTTTCATTTACATTAATTTTGTGTGGAATTCTTAAACAGAAATCAATTTAAAATAAACGAAGTAGTAACGGGAGGAAAAAACGGGGTTTGATTTATGTATTATTATAAATTATTTTCAAAAAAAGGTTGCATTGCTACAACCGATTTTATCATTCAGATCGTAAAATTAGAGACATTGAGTAAATGCTATAAGTTCATGAAGTATAATTAGGTATGATTATTTGGATGTATCCAAACATATAATGCACAAATATAATATTCATATTACTTATAATATATTTGAAGCATAGCCAAAACTTAAAGTTATTCCTTACCTCGGGCAGACAATTTTTTCGTGTTGATAATTTTTGCTGCAAACTCGTGACCGGTACATTTTTGTACACATCTCCGTACCACCGAGAATGCTCCTCTGAAAAAAAAAGAATTATATTATTATAAAAATTTATAGTAATGTTGAATAGAAGGGAACAAAAACATCGAGCGTAGCCACGGCTCCAAGGGTAGAAGCTAACTATCGGTGATGGAAATTGGATGAGGCAAAAAATAGGGGGTAGGTGCAGTGGATAATTTACTTATTTATGAACGTGGATGAAACGAATATGGAAGTCTGAACTTGAGGCTCAAATTATTTTTTTTTAGGGAGGGACTATTGGTGTTTTCGGCATTCAAATTCAGTTTTTCCTAAGCCTCGTATTATAATCAAGCTCTTAGCCAGAGACAAGGGGCTTGATGGGGCTTCATTCACCCCTCCTTAGAAATGATAATTAAAATTAAAACTTAATTTAGAAAACCAATATTTGCGAACGCAATATAAATTTACCCCTCGTGATAAAATCAATCGGATGAGCGGTGCGGCAGCGTGTAAAATTCGAACAAATGATTTTTATAGAATGGTTAAACATTACATTAACATTTTTAAATGCAAAATAAAATGTGTCTAGAATATTGAAAGTAGCAAAGGGTATTTTTGGACGGTTTAGATACGTGACGAAAAGCAATGTATCGCTTTTATTTTTGTTCTTTTCTCCAATCGAGCTTCTTCAATCAATGATTCAAGACCTGAAATGGAATTCGATTATAATTTCATGGAAGGTCTTTTCACGGTAGGATCCGACACCGCTAAACCGAAACAGACACGGAGGGAACTGTCTATTTCGTGCCAGATCGCCTCCGAGATAATTCCAAGTCCCGATCAATGGGGTCTAGTTCATGTCCCCCACGAAATAGTTGTTCTAAATTATTAGCAAATACCTTGAGAATACTTTTCTATAAACGTGAAGATTCAGGAAATTATATATTTTACGTACAATAATAAAATAGAGTTATTTCAATGTCATGTAAAATAAATGTCAACTCAGTTTATTAAACCGGGGTAATATTATTATAAATTAGGTCTTAGAAAGTAGGAGATATAGGGTGACTTTATATAAAAGTGAAAAAGAAAGGTAATCTCACTAACAAATTTATTCTTCTTTCAGTATTACTTTGAATCATCAGTTACACACTCTATATGTATTTTTACCTTCCCTTACAGCTAATTCCTTCTCAGGATATTTCCTAACAATTTCATCCGTTGGAATCGAGGGAACTGAGAGGTAGATAGATCGCAATACAATGATCGATCTTAGAAGGGAACCCATCCTACAATCTAGGCCCAATTATGTTTCTTAGGATCATATCACAGAGATATTTAGGGTGTGGATAAATTTTCAAGGAGTTATATTTTTGGCAAGTCTTTAGGAATATGTTGATGTGATAAGGTCGAAGAGATAGGATTGATACCAGGGATGTCAGTGTTAAGAGTGAACGACAGCAGAAAGACGTGGTAAAGTACTACTTAAGAGTTCTTTGAGTGAGCAAGTCAGGATTAATGCTATTTGGACTGTTGGGTTTTTACAGTTCCTCGCGGGGCATGGGAGGTTTTTCATCGACTTGGCCAGAACATAGAGCCCCTCCTTTGGTGTTCAAGAGATTGTTGAGCACGTGGTCACGACTTGCACTGTGTTTGATGGAATAGGGCCAACATGTTGAGAACCACGGGAATTTTCGTCCTCACTGAGCAAGAGAGTTCCCTCAGCTGGAGAGCAAGGAGAATTTCCGGCGGATCAGAGAGTTCATTGAAGGATGGGAAACGGCGTTGGGTCTAGCCCAATTCAACATAGGAGTCCGGAGAAGAGGACCTGAGCCGTCGATAGAGCAGTGGCCTTCCGGCTCTTGGGGACAGCTCAAGAAGATGAAAAATAAAATAAATGATTTACTAGCAGGAGTCTGTTGTTGCCTAACATCCCATTAATGCTAATACCCGTATTGCCTGTCAGGCATGGAAAGGAGGAAATAAAATAAAAATAAGGTAGAGTAATACTACGCTCTGGATTCGAGCATGGCTACAGACAGTACCCTACAGTATGGTTTTATTAGAGTAGCGGGATGACTGACTGGGCTAACGCGTTAAGAAATTCGCGTTGCCCTGGACAACCAACATATAACTGATAACCCCAAGATAGCAGTTTGAAACCCGGAGTCAGGGGACATTTAATAATACATTAATTAATAATTAATCGACATTAATCTCCACCCTCTCCCCCGACCCGGGAAACAGCGTAAATACAAAAGACTAGGAAGGAAGGGGGGGGGGGGGAGGAGTGTGGTTTTATTAAGTTCTATAACAGTCGTGGATCAACCTTGGAAATTGATGGTTGGACCGTCATGGAATACAACCAGGCTTTGTGAAGCGAATAATGTTAATTATAGTAAATAAATTCTGAACCAGCAACGGTACTTTCTCACTAAATATTGAAACCATAATACTCCTTGGGTTATGGTTACTTCTAAAGATTTGTTGTTATCTTGCTTGATTGACCATATGTACATATGTGATGTAGACTTGCTGTTTTAATGCATTTTAATGTGATAGTTCTTGTAAATTTATACAAGTTGTGTTTAATTATGTGTATTTATACAGCTTTTTTTTTTTTTTTTTTTTTTTAATGGCTCCTGAGACCCATCAAGATATATTCGAAATCGAGGGACCCATTATTGATGGAAAGGAAATGCATAGCACAGAGCAGAATGGGGCAACAAGATAAATAGATAAAACCCATTACAACAAATTACAGATATTTTAAGTTCCATGAAAATAGTTGAAATACATTTGCTAAGACGTAGGAAGCCGAGCTATGGTATTAGAGTGCGTTGTCGAACCAAACGGCGGACCCATGGAGTAAATCTCGAGTTTTCCAACATGGTTAGAACAGGTTAGTTACACCAGCAGAGTAACGCCCCGTGTGCTATCTATATGATCATTTCACTTATCAACTTACTTTGATTAAGAAATAGACGTGTTTGTTAAATGCCATTTCTCAAAGTCACAGATTTTTCCACATTCAATTACTTATTTTGTTTGTATTTGCTATTTAAAGTACACAAGTATTTTATGATTCTATATGTAGTTGTTGAAAACTTCATGTAGTTACCATGAAAAAAATAATTTCCATTAAATGAATAGAACATTTTTACTTATAAACAATTATAAGTAAAGGTGTACTGCGCAAGCGTTGGCTCAACGTGTTTTTATGAGTTAAAGGGATATTTTTCTTTTTTTCTCGGGTATATGTTCACATAATTTTTTTTCATATTTCATATTTAGCCATTTCTTATTTTTAGGCGAGACGAGAGACCGATAATTTCTCTATATAAACAAAAACAAGGGTATTTTGGTATTTTATAGGAAAACAAATGGCATTTACTAATTTAAGCCCCCTAAGAACATTTTATTAAAGATAAATCTTACCTGATATTAAAGAATACTTCATTCTCATTAAACTGGACGAGTTTAATCAAAATCGTGAAAGCTTTTTTTGAGACAATCGCTTACTCTATATTTCATATATAGGTAAGTGAAAGTAAAAAAACTTGCTAAGACTTACTTGCAGGCTACTATTTCTTAGATATACGATTATTAGCTAGGTATTGTAGAGAATCATCCCCCAGCTGAAGAGATGGTAATAGAGTGCCCCGACAAAAAGAGCAGCGAGTAGAGGCGATCGATCGACACTTTGCGGCCTGAGCACAGAGCGGCCAACTTTTAACAACTTTACCGGCAGCCATTTAGTGTAACGAGCCTCTATCGATAGGCTACTGGCTGTGGTCAGGCACATCAATTATCAACTCGTCAGTTCCTTTTATCGCAACGCAAAATTTGAATTAATGCCAATAAGCGTAAAGATTATTTCGAATCGATTAATCACAAAGAGTTATTATATATAATAACTCATTAGCAGGGTTAGGATTTTTATGTAATAAAAATTTCAAAATGTGTACATAATTTTGGTCGTATTTTTGCAAATATATGTAATAATAATATGAAAATATGGACGAAAAAAAGAAAAGAAATATTGACTGTAAATTAAAAATACTTAAGTAGTTCAGTGTTCACATAACAAATAAATATGCATTTAAAATACTTTTAAATATCAAATGTAGTTACCAAAATTTTTGGAAATGTAAGAACACAAATTAAACTTCCTCACCTTCGCTATCAAAAACGTTGCAAATAAGAAGAATTATAGGATTTTCTTATAAAAAAAGGCGATTCGGTCGAAGTAAAGCTATTTATTAGCTTGATTAAGTAGACCTATTTTCTAAGTGTGTACCGTTTTCAAATGCTGTAAAACCAAAAATCGTTTACCCATTCAAACTTTGGCACCACAAACAATACATGACACCTTCACTGTCGCATTTATATGTTTCTTCTGCAAACTCCGCGACGTGCTGAGCGCCTAAGTTTTTTCTGTTTTCTTTCCTTTTTTGGAGGTATTTCTCACATAACTAAATTTATAAAGCCCCTGAGGCAATATAAGCATTGTCAAGGATGAGGCATCTATTTAACAAAAGAAGGGGATCAAAATTCCTGAGAACTGTCGATATTACTTTGTGCCTTTTGATTTCCCAAGAAATTTTTTAACCCCTACTTTCATTCTCTGGTTTACACTTTATTTATTCTAGGTATCGATTGAATATACGTAAAACAAGTAAATAAGTAACAATAATTTTAAAGTAAATTCCCTAAAAGTTGTGAGATATGGACAAAAATATGTATTTATCGAAATATATGTAAAAATATTTAAAAAACGCATGTGGAAAGTATGGAAAATAAAAATGGTTTATAACATGGTAAAAACCATTTAGAACGCATATACGTGCATTTTTAAGCCTCAGAAGAAAATGTGTAAATACATGAAAATCCCATCCCTACTCATTAGTATCGAATTCTTCAGTAATCCGGAAATTAATTGAGGATTCCATATTTTCATTAAATCAACTCTTTATATTATTTACTGCTAATGTTCGACGGTTCATTTCTTTTCATGTCACTTTCTTCATTGCTCTCTTGCAAAAAAAAAAATAAATAAATAAAAAAAGAAGTAAAAAAACAAAGTTTGGATTGATTTATGATATACGCGTATTCCTTCCCTTTTGCTACTATTAATGTTTAAAAAATTATATCATTTAAGTGAATTTAGGAGCGGTAGTGTGGTGGTTTTCGAATAAAGGAAATATACGTATAAAGACAATTATAGTCCAATGACTCCTACTCCCACTGAAATAGATAGGCAGGGAGCCAAGAGGCTCAGCTGTCTCATTAGGGGGCCACCTCTCCGAGATAGCAAGTGTTTTAGCGAATATACCTTACTGGAAAGATAGCTAACGGACCCATTACTGCAACAACTAATAAACATTAGTTGTTCAATAGTTAATATTATGTTAAGAATAGAACTGAAATAAAAAATGAGTTTTTCAATTCTATTACAAAATTATCCATGCCGCTATATTTCAATAGTACAAATAGAAACATAATACATAAAGAAACGTCTAAGAAAAAGACCCTTAAAAGTGATCATAATTAATGTAACTGAGAATAAGCAAAGTTAATTTAGACATAAATGTTAATGATTAAATAAATAACCTTTTAAAATATATATTACGAAGCGTGTGGTTAGATGGTCAGAGATAGTTCAGGCTGGTCGGAAATGGTTTGGGGTGGTCTAAAATGGGATGGTCAGAGATGGTTAGAAATGGTTTGTTGTGGGCTGTTTAAGGATAGTTAGAGATGATTCAGAATGGACATACATATTTTGGGGTGGCCAGGTCGGAAATGGTCAGTGATTGTTTGGAATGGTCAGATATTGTTTTGGGTGGTCGGCTTGATGATGCTTAGAGATGGTTACGAATGGTCAGAAATGGTATGTTGTTATGGTTTTGGGAGATGGTCAGAGATGGTTAGGAATGTTCTGAGATGGTTAGGATTGGTCAGAATTTAGACTAGAGATGGATTTGGATTGGCTAGGAACCTAGCCTATTTAATTTTTAAAAGGTTTATGGTTACAGGAAGAATTCACTTAATAATGGCCCTATTCCTGAAATTATATTAATGAGCAAATCTTTAATTAAGGGACTTGTAAAGACTTTAATAAAAAATGTTGGTCTTGAAATGAAAAAGAAGTAATTATAGAGCCTGTTTTAACGGTTAATTTTCGGAACTGGGTTTGGAAACAAACGTAGCTTCGCTTTTTGAGCACCAGGGGAGTTTAAAATGCACCAAATAGTCCTATATAAACGGTTAAGATTATCGATCTATCTTAGGGTAATTATTTACGGGTGATGGTTATTATAAACCGTTTAATTAGTGAAGATACACAATTTTCATCCAAATATTGTTTTAAAAAACTTGTAAATTGTAATGAGAGGTTTTTTATTATTTTTTACGGTTTCAACTATTTCAAATTTCTATGTTCAATTCGAAACATATTTCGTACTCCGGTATTATAGTAGTTTAAGAAGTTTAATTTCACACAAATGTTATCATGAATGACGTATAAAAATTCCGTTGAAATAGCATATTAATTATTCGCTGTAGAAATTTAACATATAAAATAATTACAGAAATTCTTTATCATTTGGAATACACGTTATATGTACAGTTATACATATTTTTTTTTTAACTAAACAATTTATTTGCCCCTGTATAAATACAATAAGCAAATGTGCTAGAATAGGTTACAAATGGCATTGGTAGGCATGAGGGAGATAGCACCCAGTGGTGCATCCTCCTGGCATTCAAAATATTTCTCTTGTCAGTATAGGAGGTCCCTCATCCAACTCCTCTTCAGCCTTCGCTGAGGTATGTCAGCAATGTCACGTCTTGTACAAATTTGTTGATATGTCCATGTAATTTGTCGTAAAACCGTTTGTAATTCATACGTATATGATTTGTCACAGTTGAAACTCTTAGGTCATTGTGAATGGTCTCGTTTGAAAGTAGGGTGGTGAGTTCGTAATTGATCTTGAGTATTGGGATTGAAAGGTTTGTATTTTGTTAATATGTGTCTTTTTTGCGGGTCCATAAATGTTGCTAGCATGGGTCCTTATAGTTTTTAGTAAATACCTGTATAGGTTAAGTTTTTGTATGAGGGGTAATTTTGAACGTCTATGTAGGTACGATGGAGTATAATAGTCTTTGCCTGAAATTTAACGTTTTTCGTTTTATCTTAACGTGTGGGCCCCATGTCATTCTTCGATCGAGAGTAAGTCCCAAGTATGTTACTGTATTTGTTTGTGGTATTGGTTGTTTGTCTATGTAGTCTGGAGGGCATGTTTCGTGTCTTAAAGTGAAATAATTAGGATGGCATGTATGGGATTCTTGTTTTTTGTAATAATATCGGTATCGTCAGCATACGAGGACAGTTCCATGTACACATGGAAATTGAAGGTATTAAATTTTCTGAAGCACATCGGAATTTTTCTTGGGCATCCGACAGAAATATTACTTGGCATTATTATTTTTTTTTTTGTTATTTTGTAATTGTCAAAAGCTACAAAAAACAAAAAGACTAAAATAGGAGTAATTAAGAGAGAGAAGAAAAGGAAGAGTAGAGATGGGACGAACTGGGTCAGGCCGCGGGTCGCCGGGGCAACGCGCTCGCTCGATACCTGTTCCCCCATTCATTACCCACCGCCGCTACGATACAGCATCTCCATGCTCCATCTATCTGCATTACAATAACCATATTTTCTTACAAATTTTTATCATTTAAAAAAATAATATACTTCAGTGTTAGCTTGACTAAGCTGAAGTGTAACATAAACTATATTATCGTTACGCTATATATAATAAGGTACCGTAGACTAGTGATGTAAAACAATCGACAGTTTAGATACTACAGTATTAGGTAGAGATACTATCGATATTTTTAAACTATCGAGATTATCGATAGTTACAAAACTGTCGATAGTAATATCGAAAAAACATTTTTTATGTGGAATACTGATACTCATCAGCCTATAGGCACCCTTCTGCTATATAGTTTACTTAAATGGAAATAGAAAAAATGTAACAGAGTAATTTTATTAATTGTTCTAACAAAAATGCTTGACTACTCTATATAAAAAATATTAACTTCACTTAATCAAAATATAACCTTAAATTAACTGATCAGAGTCATCCTTACACCATTCTGATTGAAGTTAAAATTAATACTGCGATATAGGATTCTTAATTAAATAATTCAAAATTATGAAAGGAAACCCTTTTGTAGGCTAAATACATTTAATTTTCTCTAGGCTAAAAACATGAGGCATTTAACTGAAAAATCGAATGGATTTCTCATAAATGTCTTCCAACTTGATAGAATAAAATACAAACAAAACAACTGATTACCTGCCAGTTTCCTCACTTAAAAATCACTCGATTAATGACAGAGACCAAATATAAAAGAAAAGAAGCAAGTGCAATTGAAAACGAGCATTATGGCTCCTATCGTCCTCCTATGAAAAATTATTCTATTCTACTCCCCCCTCCCCTGTCATCACATCATACTATCGATAGAGTATCGATAGTTTTATGACTGATACTATCGAAACTATCGTTAGCGTAGATTATCGATAGTTTTCCATCACTACCGTAGACCCATTTTCCGCCTCTCAGGAGATTAAAACAATGAAAGGGAATTTCAAGCAAAGGTAACGAATTGTAATTTCGGTATGTTAATTGAAGGGGTCGGGGCAAAATAGTGCCAAGCAACATTTTCAAAAAAAAATAAAATGTCGCTGCCATCTGCTGTATATTACGTAGGACTATATATATAGACATATATAGTCCTACGTAATATACAGCAGATGGCAATGACATTTTATTTTTTTTGAAAATGTTGCTTGGTACTATTTTGCCCCGACCCATTCAATTCATTACGTGACTCAAATAAAATTGCTGAAACGTAACAAATATTGTTACATACATTTCGGGAAGATTTCGTTTAGATACAAAGGGAGGTTTGTTAGATTTTGCTATGTTTTATAACTCGTAATAAAATGAGGCTATATATGATTTTTTACCTTTAAATTAATGTAAATTAATTGAGGCGTTTTTAAATGAAAAAAGTCTGTAAGTGCCATTAGCAGTAACTTCACTGCCTCCCTTGAAGATTTTTTATCCAGAGAACGCTGAAGCGCCACCAGCTACGAAGTCAAGATACCTTCTCCTAAATTATTGATTCTGTAATTTATTGGACTTGAAGCATAGATGCTTGTCGATACCTATACTTAAAAGAAAGTGATGGAATTGTATTGTCTTTATGATTTGTAGAGCCAAATATAGTACCGATACTTCATTCGATATAATACTGTTCTTAAAGTATAGTTTAATAATAATATTAATAATAATAGTTAATAATAATAGTTTAATAAGTATTTGATCTTATTAAACATGAAGTATAGATGCTTGTCGATCTATACTTAAAGAAGAATTAACCTGATTAGCCAGTTTATACCAATTCTTGCGATAATTAGCCAATAGAGATGTAATTGGAGAGGGAACAAACCAGCATTGAAATTAATAAGCAGAAATTTATCATGGACATGTCCCAAATATTTGTTTTCATTTTTAGAAATAAATTTGAGCACAAATACTAGTTTTTTTCTTTTTGTCTATCTCAAAATCAATAATTTGGCACTTACAGCCTTTTCAATTTACATGTCTCAATTATTAATTATGTTAAGTATTATTACGGGTAAGTTCAGCTATGATTGTTTGAACGAGTTAGTAATAGTTTAAAGTTGTTAAAACTAATTTCGAAATGAGTTTGATTACAGACTAATGTTTTATACATGTGTGTTCAAGAACGCCTTGAGAAGACTTAGCTGTTTTATAAGAGTACAATTAGTGACTAAAATCATTTTAACGAAAAAGTAAATAAAGTAAACTGTTATTTAAACATATTCGGTAATAAGTATTTACATTGCGTGATTAACAAACATATGATGGAAGATTTTCTTGGTTACATTTCACTGTTCATACAAATAAAAATGTTTCCCTAATATGGCTTATAGTTTGAATATTTTAGGAAGGAAAAGTCCAATTTATTTTAATTTTAATGTCACTAACAGTTTTTCTGGATAGTCTATGTAATTTCTTCTAACGATGAACATGAAATCTTGGAATTGATCTACTGAGTCAGTTTTAAGTAAGGCAGTTATAAGACATGCGAGAAAATACCCTGACACCAACGAATGAGCTGTATTATTACTTATTGTATTACTGTATTATTATTATATTAGTATTATTTGCTAAACTTTTATAAAAAGTTACAATATTGTTAGGTTATTTCAAGTATGAAGAGACATTTTTAAATGGGACTGGTATTTGCGTTCAAACTGTTAAATATAAATAGTGAAGATAGGTATAATCCAACAGAATCAAATTCAAATTAAAAAAAAAAAATATACAGAGATGAATGAAAGAGCAAAGGATGAATCTGATTAGAACGCCTCTTTCGATCAAAGGATGGACAGAAGCCAAATCACGAATGGAATGCAACAAGGAGAGATCAATCAGCTGGAAGAAGGTTCAAAATGTAAGGAACGGAGGATACGATGAGTCTTCTTCGTTGGTTTAAGTCGTGAGCTCATGGATGTTTACGGAAACGTTTTGAGAATGAAGAATTGTAAAATATAAGTTATTAGTTGTAAAACCGTTAAATTAGCATATAGCTTTTTTATATTACATAAAATAAAGTAACATTATTATAATCCTAACTTATACCTAACTTATACCTAACCTATTATAATCCTAACTTTCCTCCTTCATTCCGTTCATGTATAGATATCATCGGAGAACTAGGTAATCCATTCACGTACTATTATAATAAACGCGATCCTTTTGATTGTTGTCGCAAATTGGATTCTCCCGCGAAGATGAAAAATAAACTAGCAAAGATGAAATTTTCAGAGGCTATTGTTTGACTATTCCTCTAGCATATATATATTATACATGATATATAAGTTGTGGATGGTTCGACTTGAATCGTTTACACGAATTTGCTGTTTAGCTAAATAGTGCCAGTAGCTACTTTTTTTGTTACTACCCTCGAAGAAACAATGTTATAAAGATTTAAAAATATTTATTTTTTTTTTTGTATTCTCTTTCTTAATTATAAAATGAAAAAAAAAATTCTGTGATTTATTTTTCGTTTTTTAGTGAAGAAAGAGGAGAACTATCTACTATCTATTATAGAACCATTATTAACAGGTTCATGGCCTTCTTTATTTTTTATCACATTTTTTTGTGATGGTGAAAAATAAGTTGTTGCGCTATGCTAATCGTTAACTATAGTCTTTGAATTTCTTCCTATAAGTTGGTTTCAATCGCTAAACTTTTCCGCTCCAAAATAAAGAGAGAAGGAAACCTCTAGAGGCAAAAGTAGTTGGACTCTTCATTAAAATGCAAGGATTAAAAAAAAATAATAAAAAATAAAAAAATGCTTGCTGGATCAAAAATCTTTAAACGTTAACACTACACTACAACGACCCTTCTAGTTCAATAGAGGAGGCTAAGTATCTTAATATTTAAAAATTAAGAAGAGCCATTTAACATTTGAAGAGTCCACGGAAGAAAGGGGGACGTCATTTGGAGTGCTTTCCGAGAAAATCGAGTTTTTAGGTTTGGATCTTTAATTACTTAAGTATCTTTTATTAGTTTTCTTCAACTTTTGTATATGTCCTTTTCCTTTATGTTTTGCGTGTCAAAATAATAAATTTGCCCGAAAAAAACGTAACACGCTCTAAAAAAAAAATGTTGTAGTAAAAAAAAACAATCCAAACAGGGAAGAAAGGGGGATAGTCCTGGACGCTCCCCCTTTCATCCCTGTTTAATTGATGAAGTGGTGATATTAATACACAATCCATATAACTTCTAACATGACTCTCCCCTGTTCCAGGTTCAATCGCGAGGACTTTCCCCCTTTCTTCCGAGTACGTAGTTATTTCCATCGCTTTTAACCAACCGACTGTCATTTTTTATGACTATTTCTTATTACCAACATATTCTACTCAACTAGACGAACAATTATATATATATATAACTACAATTAAGAAAAAAATTGACTCTCCCCCTTTCTTCCGCGGACTCTTCATTTAATAAAACCTCCCTATTCTACAGCAATTTAAAGAAGGCCATTGAGTGACACGATGGTTTCTGGTTAAATATCTTTTACTTAAACCAATAATAAATGCCGGTGCACATTCAATAATTTCCGTTCAATTTAAAATCAGAGTAAGCCACAGCAAAGAGTGGTCGTGTTCAGCTAGTCTTTTAAAGAAAAAGGTCATGAATGAGTTACTCAATTATTTATTCTATCGCGTTTTACAAACCAACTTAGCAAAGTGGTAATGGGGGCAATTTTATTTATTTAAATAGCATCGAACAGATTTCGCCATTTCTTTGCGGGTTTTGAAAACAGAAACAGCAGAACGTTCGTTGCTGAAAGTTACCACTGGGCTAAAACTAAGATAGGAAGCCAGAGAGGTGGATGAGAGATAGATAGTTCAAAAAGGTGGATGTCTTTGATCAGTGGTCCACTCGCGAGTCCCAGCCATCCGGTCCGGGTCAGAGGAGTCCCGAAGGCACCTAAAAAGATTAATTCACGCCACCTTCCCATCCTGCTGTTATATAGTTTAAATTTTAGGAGTAGTGTCTGCATATTAATTTACAAATAATATTCTTTGCTATTCCTAAATCTATATAAATAAAGATGAAATTCTGTTTGTTCGTTTGTTCCAAATAGAAATCCATACCGTTTGTCCTAAATTATCCAAATTTCGCTCAGTGCGAAATTTCAAAATCTCAATCAGGCCAGTGATTTCAATATCTAATAAATAAAAAAAAAGAGGGCCATGGGGGGGGGGGGGGGGAGAGAGTGATTATTAACTCTCTACCACCTTATCCGATCTCAACAAAATTGTAAACATATGTCGTTCTGGTTACTATTGTAGTACAAGGAGGTTAATTCTATATAAATGTTGTTATGGATAGGAGTATGAGGGATATTTATTTATTTTTTTATCTGTTTATCACATTTCAACGAATTTTAATACATTGGTTTGCAACCCAACAATTATTACAATGGTTATAAATTATTATAATCTATTTCGAATTATAAATATTTTTCACAATCTTATTTGGTATCAAAATTTCAAGGCAAACAGAGCACAAATAAAAGATTAGAATTAACTATTATGCTACAAAGTCGGAAATAAATGCAATTAATTCATTCAACTGAGAGGAAGTGAGAGAGTCCTTGCTAGAAATGCAAATAGGAACACACTACGCATATCACACTCCAAGGATTTCATCCAATCCACCGCTGGAATGGAGATTCAACTTGAAATAAAACTTCACAATAACTTTGAGTTAACTCAAAGTTGACCCGCTTCAAAAGCCCTGAGTTGAACTACTGTCAACAAGTGAGCAGAGGTTACAAAATCGTGACTAGACTCCTCCCACCAGGATCTCTACCCGACGTGGTGGAGCAATAAATTGCTCTGTTTAAGTTGTTTGTTCGCTCTACTACCGATGGATTATTCTGAGACCATTTAGAACCATTTTGAAGAAAGAAGTATTTTTTGGTTACAATCTTGTATGGTCTACATGCACCAAATTTATTCGTTTTGCTACTAATAACGAGTTTAATTCATTTTCTCAAAAGGTTTCCGATATTTAATAGTCGGTTTTGGCGAACAAGCTAAAGTAAATGTAATCAACTAATTCAAAGAGTAATTTTATGCTGTTTTGAATAAAATCTCTACGATGGATTGTTTTCGAGCATTAAGCAAAAAGCTGATCTGGTCCAAAATGTTCTATTTTACTAGACCTCCGCTAGTACAGGTAGATTTTATTGAACTGACTGACAAGGCTCTGATTCTTTAACCCTTTATAGGACAGCACTACTTTTACTCCAATTTTAAAAATATTTTCAATGAAACAGTTCTAGGAGCTTATATTGAGCATGAGAAAAATAATTTTTTGCTTTAAAAATGGGACAAATATCACCCACTGTCCTATAAAGGTTTAAAGTAAATACTACTTTTAAGGATTAGAAAAATCGCAATCAAGATATTCTTAAAATAATGTCGATCTTTTCTCCTAAGCTCTCGGTTCATTTACTTTACATATACCTGTCCTTGATAGTTTATAACTTACTTGAAGACTTGATCTATATTATTCCAATTTTGTAAAACATTGAAAATTCACATCTTCAATTCAAAACAACATTCACACCGTTTCGAAGCTTTGAACCTTATCTTAAGGTGTACTCCTCACTAATCCCAATTAACAATATTTAGTTAAACAATACATCAATTCCTTAAAAATCTCGTCAATAGATAAATTTGTCAATTACGCCTCTCTCCTAGGCCACCTCACTGTTACTGCAAGGAGTATACCAGAAGATGAGGCATTAAAGACTCGAAACGTTGTGAATGTTTAAACTATGATTATGGTTTAAATTATTAAACTAAAGTTAAAAATTATAACTTAATTATCTAACGATAACTAATGACTGTATAACATCATACGTTGTGAATGTTGTTATGAATTGGAAAATATATAATAATATTAAAATGGAAGATGTGAATTTTCACTGTTTTACAAAATTGGAATAATATAGATATGTCCATTTTAACTGGATCATATTTTTTCGATCACATGATAATCCATCCAACGAAAACTCCATTCTTCGTCAGCTCCTATTATCTACTCTTGTTATAGTTGTTTAGTGTATGGAGAACTATCCTCATTCGAAATTTCTAGGTGTTCTCAGGTTTCCAATCGTTATACAGATTTAAAGTAGCTTTATCAGCTTTCCGGTGGCAATAGTTTTTCGGACTTCTTCCAGGTTCTTTAGATAAAAAAACTCACTACAACCCCTAACTCCTCACTCCACGTTCAAAATTTCCTCCGTTTATTGTTTTATATACCCTCTCTTACAAAACTACCTCCGACAGCATATTTTTTGTCATTCATCTTAACTTTATTCAGAATCCTGTGTCATTATCAATTCGCTAATTCACCCTCCTATTTTCCTCTACTTACTCCATAATCAAATTACACTACTTTAAGTAGGAAAACAAAGATTGTTAGGAAATTTGTATTTGTTTAGCATAGTTAAGATTAGCTAACATCTCCGCCATAGGAATTTCCTCATCCAATTAGACACTGGTGATGAGCTACACGAGAGCTGCCTAACTTAAGAGGAGAGGATAATGGTTTGACACAACTTTCCAGTTTGGATATAACTCCAAACTCCCTCACCCGTGTTACCATCCAACCAAATTGCCTAAATGTTCATCCACCTAATGCTATTTAACTCATGCAATATTATAGATACATAACTAATTTGTCTGCGTAATACTTCAATAAATTATCAGAGAATATACCATTGCCTACGTTTTATGCTATTCCTTAAGAATACGAGGATTAGTATGCAAATAAATTTGAATTTATCCTAAAATATATTGGATTTTTTAATGTACTTCGACATTATTTTCCAACAAAGAAAAGTATCATGTAGGTATTCATTTTTTTTAAAGACAATTATGTAAAAAAATCACATTTTTTTACACACACACAGCAATTTAATATTGAAAAATTGTGCCATACTAAAAAAAAAAAGAACATGATGGATGGTCAATGGGTTTAATGATAAAAAAGTGATTTTTTCTAAAAAATGGTATCACGAGCTAGTTCTGAGCCAATAAACAATCCTATGAAAAAAAAAAAAAAAAAGAGAAAGGAAATGTTTTCTTAAAATAAGGGGTCGAAGTTTCTCCCTCTCGGAATTTCTGGAACAGTCCAGTATGTGACTGATGGGCTATCGAATAATGAATTTAGTTTGAGCTTCCGGCACCCAGGTAGCGCTAAGGATTGTTTCAAGAGTTATCTGTAATTTATTCTAAATTTCATCGTAATAATAAGTTCTTTCGTTGTTATTATTTTATATCCCTGTTGAGAATTGAAGAAAAAAAAAGAATAAAGAAAGCAACTGGATTATTAAACATATTAACAAAAAAAATTGTAGAGTGTTTAATCAAAGTGATACAGTGACTTAATATAAATCTAAAATAAAGTATATTTTGAGTTTTTTGTAGTAAAAAGTTGGTTTGATTCATATCTTACACGATGCCAAAACGAAATTCGTATAATTCGGAAAAATGATAAATTGCAAATAGGTAGAATATGTTTTAAAAAAAAAAAAATATATATATATATATATATATACATAGATATATAACAATTTTTTTTATCTCTAATATTGTAAAGTTTATTCTTTTATTGCAAAGCCGAATAACGTTTGGTGAACCTATATATAATACAGGTCCCTTAATTCTATCTCCTGCGATTTTCTAACGTATCTTATGCATTCAGTTGACAGGGTTTAGAGTTTGATAATTAGATTATTTAGGTCCCCTTTGATCAGTAGTTTGTCGGTTCCAGAGCGAGAGATGGGGGGGGGGCTGAAAGGGAAGGGGGAGTGAACCAACGAGGTTTGGAGCAACTAAAACTTCAAATTCACTAATGCCTAGAGCGATGTGAATGTTGAAAATAATCATCTTTTAGTTCACCAATGACTGTGAATTTCTCAATTCTGATTTTTTTCAACTACGATTCGTGGAAATTCATTACAATTTATACTTATAAAAAAAAAAAAAATACTTCTTGATTATTCTTGTGACGCTTCAGAATAATATTATTCCAATCGAGTCAGAATATTGTGAACAGATGTTCACGTTGTCTTTCAGAATAGAATCATCAATCATCTATTTAACGAGGAGAACCCAAACGAAAATGTAATGGCTAATAATTAAGAAAGTAAAAGGATCTTTGCTTTAACGTCACTTTATGCCACTAAGGCTAATCGGACGATGTAGTGGGAGTCCTAAATTTTGCCTATCCAGGTATAATTAGGATAGGGTTCTTTAAGGAGTACCTGGCATCGTACAGGCTCAGGACCTCCATTTTATGTCCTATCCGAGGGACGGCATAGACAAGGATTTTTTACTCCCATTAAAAAATCCTAGGGCCACCTCGGGACGCGAACTCGCGACCTTTAGTATTGTAGGTTCCTATACTAACAACTACACCACAGGGGACCCCTAAAAGGATCTTTATTCACAATATAAATCCAAACAGATGCTTTAAGTAACCTATGAAATAAATAAGTCCTCATTTCAAGAAATAAATCTATACTATCAAGCTGTCATCATGAAAAGCACTTAATTTATCAAAATTGGGTTATAATTACTAAATTACTAAACACAAATACGAATATGTGCTGCGTGTAACGTGTCAAAATGCTTTAACTTAAATTGGAATTTAGAAAATCAACTTCTTTCTTAACATAACGTAAACATTATTGACATTGGAATGTCAATAATAAGAATAATAATTAGATATAATATAATAATAATAATAATAATAATAATAATAATAATAATAATAATAATAATTAAGAATAATAATAATAAGAATGGGCAATTCCTCGTGAAATCAACAAAAAATATTTCATTTTGAACCTCACCATCTCAGATTTTCTTGAAATTTGGTATATGTGTACTACTTGTATCTACTAGAACAATTGTGAAATATTAAGGAGATATGTCTACCCGTTTTTAAATTACTGGTCTCTAAAGTCCTAAAAAATAGGTCCTGAATCAGAAAAAATCATGAATAAAAATAGCTGTAAATGTTTTCCAAATTTGACTAGGACTATGAGATTGATGTCGTTTAACAGCGCATTCCGTGCCGTTTCATGTGATATACAACAATGTATAGGTCATACTGCCTAAACCTATACAATGTTCTATATCATATGAAACGGCATTGGATGCGCTGTTAAACGACACCAATTTCATAATCCTAGTCAAATTTGGAAAGCATCTACATCTATTTTTAATCATAAAAAGCTAGATTTATTGAATTTTATCAATAGTTTTCAATTTTTTTAGTAATGAAGACATTTTCATCCCACTTTTATATTTTGTTGTATGAATAGATATACTACGACCTATTTTTTACAAAAAAATTAAAAATATTAAAAGATGCCCTTTTTGAGAAAAATGAAATTAAAATTTTAAACTTGGATTTAAGAAAATTTCTTTAGTACCAACCTATACATTTCTGTATACCATACGAAATGGCATGGAATGCTCTGTTAAAAGACGCCAATCTCATAGTCATAGTCAAATTAAGAAAATATCTACAGCTATTTTTAATCATGATTTTTTCTGCTTCTGGACCTATTTTTAGGGCTTTAGAGACCAATAATTTGAAAACGGCTAGACATATCTCAGTAATATTTCACAGTAGTTCTATTAGATACAAGTAGTACACATATACCAAATTTCAAGAAAATCTGAAATGGTGAGGCTCAAGCCTGTGTTGAATTGACGTGGAATGACCCTAATAAATAAATATAAGCAACGTTGCTTTCAATGTTCGTTCAGGAACTTTGTATATAGGAATATGATTAGAGTAAAAGACAAATAACTAGCTTAGCCCTGACCAATATGTTTGATTGTGTTTTCCTTTCAGTGAATCGATAGGATCCGAAACTTAGTATAACCCTCCAGTGCTTGAGTGTCCAGAGCATTTTCGATGGATTCGTAATATAACAAGAAAAAGAACTTAATTTTAGAAATAATCTTGAGGAGTAACTTCGTATTTACGGTATCGATTTTAAGCGTTCATTCCTTCAAAACACATAAATTATTGGAAAAGTTACTTCCAACGCTTTCACCTAATTTTTTCTTGAATAAATATTAATTAAACACAACATTAAGGAAAATCTTTTTCAAACACATTATACACTACTAATAGATACTATAATAGCTAGGTGCAGAGAATATACGAGCCAAAAATAGAAGGAAAACATGCAACTGCTGTGACCGAAGGGGGCAGTTTTGTTTTCCGGGTTCAGACTTATAATCCTCTTAATTGGATTCTCAGTAAGGCAAGCCTTTCCTTATGTAAGAACGACTCCCTATTGAAAAACTTCCACATCCGAGAATACCTTCTATTTCTGTCTCGAACAGATAAAAATAGTGTATTGGAACATATATGTATATGTTGAGTTAAGTTCAATAAAAATTGCATACCTAACAAGAGTTAGGGAAATCTCTCACCTGGGACATATTCGAAATAAAAAATCGTTCCGATAGAATTCAAATAGAAAAAGTATTCAAATCTGTCAATTGCACTTTGAACTTGACTTGTAAGTGGTCACCAGGTTTGTAATCTGAAAAAAGCCTCCATTCTATTCATTTCATTAATTCCAAATCGATGGCACGACAAGGCGAATAATCAGGTGAATACGAAGAGACATTTAACCCAATGCCGCGTTATCTCGTCGAGAAATCGAGTACAGTAAAAACTTTTCAATGATAATCGAGCTCAATGTACCCCACACAGCACCCAAAGGTACAATTTTTACACCAAGACGGCGAGTAAATTTTGTTTGCTAAACATATCAGCAGGGTTTGAAATCGATAATTAAAAATGTGAAAGTTAAAATCAAATCCGATTAAAATTATTATCTGGTTATTTTAAAAATCATTTGATGATTTTTATGAATAGTGATTTATTACGTTTGATTACAGATGATCACACATTTCAAAACCTGAATATCAGGGGCCGCTTACGTATAAAAGTTTCGCGAAGATAGAACCAAGAGTCTAAATAACGCAGTAATAAAAGATTTTGGTTGGCAGAATAGGTTTTGAATCTCGACATTCACGAAGCGATCTTCTATTCAATTCTATTATTGCCCTTATATCCTTATATGTTTATCATGCGAATCTACCAAATGTGATGATGTATATACAACCGAAACGAACAATACCAACTACTGCTGCATGAATTAGTAGAGTAGAAGGTAGTATTGTACATAGTAGTCAACATAATTTGAAAGGCTCAAGAGCGAATACAGAAAGATCCAGTTCGAATACACATTTCACATCCAAGCAGAAACACGATTTCTATTGCTCGGGGTTGAGAGTAATCGCTATCTGAGCCTCTTATGATGGTATAGCAATGAACTAGTTTGTTCCTCAGAGTGTTTTCGGGTAACCGCAGCGTTTTTCGAACAGGCCGATTTTTGTACAATAGTGACGTAATCAAATTTGATTCATCATTGATTAAATTATTAAATAACCAGACATAACGTGTACATATACACCAAGCTATTTCAGTACTGAGCTAATTATTTATGGGTTTAGCTTCAAACAAGTTTGCAAGAAGGGAAACATTAAAAAAACATAAGTATATTTATGTTTAGCTTAGAGCTAAATCGAAATGGGTCGGACACTATTTAAGAAGAAGGATGAAAAAAATGCAATAAAATGGTATCAGTTTTGGTAAGGGGACAACCCGATCTATGCCATATCCACTGCTTGTTTATTCCGGGATCTCTGGAAATTCTTCAAGAAGGTTTACTTGGTTTGAAAACCGCCCACGTAAGTTCTCTCTCCTCTTTAGACATAAAATTCACAACGAAAGTCGGAATGGGTTTTCTCCCCGATGGTTAAAGAAATACAAACAATTCCCGATCTAAATGAGAACTCCTCCCCCCCCCCCCCCCCTTTATCGCTGGAAAACCGCCAACCCCAGGCGAAGAGTAATAATATCGTCTGGAATATTCTGGCGCCTCAGGGGTCCCGGTGGTAAACAGGCTTCCGTTCGGATCGATACTGGTTCGATACGTTTCAATTCATAGATTGGGATATCAAACGAAAACAACATTTATTTAAACTCCATGTTTTCATAAAAACACTATCAATCAAGATATAAAACAAAATGAAAAATCAATTTTTTGTGAGCCATGGTAGTCACTCTTTGAGGTTGCGATATATCAAAAATATATGAATGGTAAATTTAAAAATGAATGCCCTTGGGTACCCTGTTTTTCGAAACGCACCTTTTCGATCGAGGTCAAAAGTGAAAAGAAAAGAAAACGGCCACTTTTTATCGGAAAAAATTTACTAAATAATGTGTCCCCTCCATTTGACCAACTTTGATGAAATTGCGGCCGTCGCATCGCGAGCATATACATACGTCAAACACCCAGTTTGATCAAAATCGTTAAAGCCGTTTATGAATAAATAAAAAAAACATGTGAAAATGAGAAAACATTTATTAAGTTGTGTGTCCTCTCCGTTTGACCAATTTTGATGAAATTTCGGCTGTAGTATAGCGAGCATATAGATACAACAAATACCTAATTTCAGTTTTGTACGGCTTATATTTTTTGAGATAGTCTGTTCACACACACAGGCCATTTCGCGGGACTTGGTTATTTCGACTCAGGGGACCACAAACAGTGTATTTCCGTTGAAAACCAGAAGTCGAAATTTTTCACGATCGCAATAGTGAAATACTAAATATTTCATATATAGGTAAGGAAAGTAAAATCTCATAATAATATACTGAAAAAACTTAAGAAATAGAAGAATAGTCCGGCATTGCGGTCAACAACCTACAAATTGTATAAAACTATTTTATTGCAGCCTAAGATTAGTCCCCTAAATGCAGGTCTTCCTGGACTCTCAGGTCTGCTGAGGGCTTGATGATAAAAACACGGACAAAATATTATAATTTCAGTTATGTGAATGGGTAAATAATATAGGGGAAAAAACAATCAAAAAAGTAAGACTAAATAGATCTACAAACTTATTAAAATATACTGAAAAAATAAATAATATTAATGATGACCAAAGGCACCCACAAAAATGTTTTCCAAGACAACGAAAAGAGTCAAAAATAAATAACATTAAGTGACACTGTAGGATTTTGCTGAAAATCGGAGGGCTAAATTGAATTTAAATTTAATTAAAACACAATTTTACCCAATCCGTCGGATTTTAGAAACTAACTGCTTTTCTTTTAATGAGTTAACAACACTTAATGTATTGACATAAGTTTGTCATAATGCATCTGTATGTTCATATCCGTATCAATCATCAATAAATAGTGAGATTAATTAATGAATTATTAAAGCATACTCAATAAGTTAGATCAAATTTCCTAAAGCATACTAGGCTGAGGAACATGTTATCTTGTATCATGTACCCGTTTCATAATTTAGTAGGTCAAGTGGAGGGAGCTTGAGGGTTGAGTGGGCTTATCTCATAGCGAACTGCCGATCCCTTACTTCCGTCGATGCTGAGCTTGCCAGAAAACTTAATTCCTTTGACAATTTACATTAATAACTTATTCTTACACTTCTTTTGTCAATTTTAAAAATTTAATATTAAAATTATTGTTAAAAGTGAATCGAAGATTTCGTTTTACAGCCAAAAATAACTTTTATTCATGAAAATTAAAAAAAAAAAATCTGGTGCGTGCGCGCAACACACAACTTTCACTTACCAACTTACTTGGATTAGAAATTGACGTGTTTTGCTAATTATCATTTCCTAATTAAATAAAGTCACACATTTTTCTACATTCATATCTTATTTTTGTTAATCTTTATAGCCGTTTTTGAGTAAATAAAAAAACCCGTGAAAATGATACAAAATTTATTAAGTAAAGTCCCCCCTCCCGTAGATCAATTTTGATGAAATTTTTACAGTCATATCTCGGGCATATAAATACATCAAATACCAAGTTTGATCAAGATCGTTAGAACCGTTTTTGAGTAAATAAAAAAAACATGTGAAAATGGTACAAAATTTATTAAGTAAAGTCCCCCCTCCCGTAGATCAATTTTGATGAAATTTTTACAGTCACATCTCGGGCATATAAATACATCAAATACCAAGTTTAATCAAAATCGTTAGATCCGTTTTTGATTAAATAAAAAAAACACGCGAAAATGATACAAAATTTATTAAGTAAAGTCCCCCCTCCGGTTAATCAATTTTGATGAAATTTTTACAGTCATATTACGGGCATATAAATTGATCAAATACTCAATTTAATCAAAATCGTTAGAGCCGTTTTTGAGAAAATCGAAAAAAACGTAAAAAGTTATTAAGTAAAGTACCCCCTCCCTTTGAGCAATTTTGATGAAATTTTTGCTGTCACATCGCGGGCATATACCTACACTACATACCCAATTTCAGGCTCCCACGGTTTATAGTTTTTGAGCTAGTCTGTTCACATACACACACACACACACACACACACACACACACACACACACACAGACACACACACACACAGACCATTTCGCGGGACTTGGTTATTTCGACTCAGGGGGTCCCAAAACGTGTATTTCCGTTGAAAACCGGAAGTCGAAAATTTTCACGATCGCAATACTTCCACTTACTATATATTTCATATATAGGTAAGTGAAAGTAAAAAATCTGGTGCTTGCGCGCAACACACAACTTTCACTTACCAACTTACTTAGATTAGAAATTGACGTGTTTTGCTAAATATCATTTCCCAAACTCACACATTTTTCTACATTCATATCTTATTTTTGTTAATCGTTAAAGCCGTTTTTGAGTAAATAAAAAAAAACCCGTGAAAATGATACAAAATGTATTAAGTAAAGTCCCCCCTCCCGTAGATCAATTTTGATGAAATTTTTACAGTCATATCTCGGGCATATAAGTACATCAAAAACCAAGTTTGATCAAAATCGTTAAAACCGTTTTTGAGAAAATAAAAAAACCATGTGTTAATGATACAAAATTTATTAAGTAAAGTCCCCCCTCCGGTTGATCAATTTTGATGAAATTTTTACAGTCATATTTCAGGCATATAAATAGATCAAATACTCAGTTTAATCAAAATCGTTAGAGCCATTTTTGAGAAAATCGAAAAAAACGTAAAAAGTTATTAAATAAAGTACCCCCTCCCTTTGAGCAAATTTGATAAAATTTTTGCTGTCACATCGCGGGCTTATACATACTCTAAATACCCAATTTCAGGTTCGCACGGTTTATAGTTTTTGAGCTAGTCTGTTCACACACACACACACACACACACACACACACACACACACACACACACACACACACACACACACACACACACACACACACACACACACACACACACAGACACACAGACACACACACACAGACCATTTCGCGGGACTTGGTTATTTTGACTCAGGGGATCCCAAAACGTGTATTTCCGTTGAAAACCGGAAGTCGAAAATTTTCACGATCGCAATACTTCCACTTACTATATATTTCATATATAGGTAAGTAAAAGTAAAAAAACAGATACGATATAATGATATGGTATTTTTTACTTAAACATTGTAACGAAAAATAAACAAATTTTTTTTTTATTTAATAAAAATCATTAATTAATAATCGAAGAGGGCTTAATATATTTTTGTATATAGTTAAAATATGTGTTGTTTTAAAAGCTTTGTATTCGTTTTTTGTTTTGTTGATATATTTTTTATTTAGCTATGAAAATAATTATGTTTTATTTTAAAAGAAGAGACGGAACCACAATAATTAATTTAAAACAGCTGTTATTAAGGCATTTGTTTTTTGAAAAAATAACGATGGAAAATAAAGCAGATGGTCGCTAGCGTTTGACGAGTGAGGATAAAATGAGACTGTTTTAGTGGTTGTGGTCTGTATCGCTAAATATCAGCGGATTGAAGCAGGCGCGGTTCCAGAAAAAAAATTCGGGGGGGGGGGGATTGGTCGGTAGGAAAAAAAAACAGCGTAAAAATAGCACACTTTATTTGCTTATGCTTATACATTAAGTTCATATACAAAATTATAAACAATACAAGACTATAAACAATTCTAGTCAAAATTAAACTAAACTTCCGTAGAAAACTCGTAAAAGTTAGATTAATTTTTTTAATTCATCCCACTAATTTTTATTTCGTCGAAATTTCGGGGGGGATTGATCCCCTATAACCCCCCCTGGGACCGCCACTGGATTGAAGAATATAGCGTTCACGGAAGAGATTTCTGTGAGGAGCATCCCCAGCCCGAGTGGCTGCTGGCAACCAAAGCTACGAGAGAGAAGACAGGCGATTTAAGGAAACAGACGGGAGATATTTTTCTTTTAATTTTTTGTTAAACCTTGCTTTTTTTGTTTATTGCATAGTTATAAGTTCAAAGTGTTACTAGTTGTGTAAATAGAGTAAGATTTTCATCAGGCCTGACTACAGAAATTGTCAGTAAATTTTATTTTTAATATCGTAGTGTAAATATGTATATTATTCATTATAAGTTGTTTTTATTTGAGGTAAATTTGTTTTGTTTTTTTTATTTAATTCACTATTATATTACATATATTGTAAGTGTAAATTGCAAATTGACTTTTGCGTACAGCCCTCTCCGAGCTTTTAAAGTAATCTTTTCTATTTCTATTTTTATTGCACTTTTTTTTTTAATTTTAATTTCTTTAGGTTTTCACTGTTTCCCTAAAATAAATAGCGTGACGCCCCTTAATTTATTTTATTTTTTTAATCACTAGTCATTTAAGAACCCGCCCGTCTCCACAGAGCTACCATATTTTTGTTACGATTGTTTTATATATTTAAAACCAATTAATATTTTTTTAACGTAACAACATTAAAACTCAATTTTTTAGGAGAAACATAACGCTCGAAAACACAAAAAATTTCGATTTTGCTATTTTTAACTTATAGGTAAGACTTAAAAACACATCTTTTTTTTTGGAATAATTCTAGATTTTTAAATCCAAAAGCTGGAGAGTAGTCGAGGAAGTCTTTCCTAAAGTTGAGAGGTAGGTAGCTAACTTTAAAAACTGTTGCTCCTTTTTTGGCTTATGGTAGACATTTACCAAATTAGTGATATGATTTGTAAAAAATAACAATTACAAAAAAGGTAATATGAGTTTTAGTGAACATTTGTTATTGCAAATAGAAAATATAATGAGTAAAATAATATAAAGAACTAACATGAAAATACAACACGACTGGAGAACCATTCATCATAATTTTAAAACTTTCATCGCAAAGAAAAAACGCAATTAAATCTTAAAAAGTTCATTCCTTTTAAATTTTCACTCGATAATCCGGTTTGTAAGCTCCAAAGAAGAATTGTACTTATAGATTAAATAAACTTGAATGTATTGTACTTTAATCAGAAGAATCTAGTTCTTATTGTTTATTTTTATTTTTTATTAATTTATTTTTTTTCTTTATTACTTTATATCTCTGTTTTTTTTAAATTTATTATTATTTATTCACTGTACCAGTAATTTTTGTTTAAATTTTTGTATAAATTTTCCGGCAGACGGTTTTCCATGCCGTACAATGTTTGTCTCTTTTGTGTATAATTTGTAATTATTATTATTCAATAAAACATTATTATTATTATTAAGAATTGTACTTATACATTAAATAAACTTGAATGTATGAAATCAAAAATTTATACGGTTAAATACTCAAATAAAAAAGGCATTAAGATTCAATTAACAAAATAACTTAGTAGTGCCTTATTCGAAATACCATAAGAACGAAAGTATAAATTGAATGATAATTTCGATTTAATTAAGCTAATAAAAAGATCCAAGATAAACTCATTATCAACGAATCTCTTAAATCATAACTTATCCAGGGATTATCACTCCATAACCACAACAAATGCAATTCAAAACAAATATATAAGTTGTAAACAAACTTTTATTCACAGTTGGAGGATTTATGTTGGATTTAAAATGTCAGATTAACAGTTCCGTTGATTATATTTATGATGATTACCCTATAAAAACTTAAATTCACGATTTCACGACTTGACCTTAATCAACATGATAACGTTAAGATAAAACTGTTATATTATTACTTCGGACAAGTTTTTTTTTTCGATACAACTTAAAAAAAAACCTTAATAGAATCCAGAACCTAGTTTTCGTGAAAACATTTCTTCAATTTTCCATTGATTTTAAACACAAAGTAAAGAAAATTTGACTGAACCACTTTATTCACTGTGATGGCAGATATTATTTTTAAACAAGAAAGAAAAAAAGTTGCTTTAATCGATTTTTGGGAAACCATCTGGGTGCTGTGCGGGTACAATGGACAATTCGACGTTAATAGGAATATTTTCAATTGAAATCTTTTCGTAGTCGCTCATGAAATAATAAGACGCCCTTGGAATATTTCTGTTTGATTTTTTATTTAAATCTATATTTTTATCATCCACAATGCAGTTTTATTGAAACTTTGATCAAAAATATGTAATTAAAAAAAATTTGGATTAATGCACAATTTATTTTTAAATTGTAGAGTTTCCATCATCTTAGTAATTGGACGATATATGAGCCAAGTAATGGAAAAGTAAAATCGCGAAGACATTAAGACTAAAAAAAAGAAATGGCTAAATATAAAATATGAAAAAAATTGAGTAAACATATACAGGAAAAAAAAAAGAAAAATATTCCGACAACTTATAAAAACCGTCAAGCCGACGCATGCGCAGTACGCCTTTAATGACAATGAAATTAATGAAACTTTAGTTCCATAATAGATATAAAAAACTCGCAGTACATATTAAGCTAACAGTAAAAAAACTCGACTGTTGATGAAATTAGGTACATTGAAAAAAAAAAAAAAAAAAAAAAATACTCAAAATCGAAAAGTACTCAGAACTTTCAAATTTTGCAATACAAATAAATACCAAATATAAATGTGGAAAAATATGTGAAGTTGAGGAATGGCGTTTACATATTTATCAAAACACGCCCATTTCTAATTTAAAAATTTGAAAGTTGTGTGTTGCGCGCATAACACCAGATTTTTTGTTTGAATTAATAATTTTAAAACGCTAAATTTGATTTTCTTTTATATTACAATTTTCTGTGCGATGTTTCGACATACAAGCGAAAAACTGAAGAAAAGACCAAAATTTTCCATTTCCAAAGATAATAAAAATTGCAATAAAAATTTCATAAATCTTTTTTTTTTTTTAAATATATATATTACAAAACATTCTTTTTTTTTTTTTTATTTGATGTTATTTAACGTCGCTTCGACTGCTCTGGCCATTAGCGACGAAAGATCTTCTTAAATGTATGGCATTAATTTTGTTCTCTTGAGGTATCTTAGGGTTTTTTCTATACCAATGTTTGTTTTATAGGGATACGGCATTATGATGTTGAGGTCGCGGCGTTCCTTCGAGTATTTGTGACATACGAAGAGATGTTCCACTGTAAAAGGAGCATTATCACAAGTTTGGCAAGTTGGCCGGTGAAGTCCAATAAGCAGGTGGATGTGAGTCAGCTTCGTGTGTCCAATTCTAAGTCTGGTTATTATGGCTGCTTCCTTCGTACATAGGTTCTTTGGTGGCACCCAGGCACGGTTTTCTTCTTTGATCAGGCGAAGGTGATTACGTTCTGTATTTTGCCACTCTTCGTTCCATTTTCCCTTTACGCTGTTTTTGATCTGTTTGGCCCATTCGGAGGGAACTATGTATTTCAGATCAGGAGGGTCAGAGCTCTTGGCTGCTTCTTTTGCCAATTGGTCAGCTTGTTCGTTTCCTTTAATTCCGACATGAGAAGGAACCCACAGCATTGTTACTTCCCTCCCGCTCTTCAATTGTTGTTCAAACATTCTTATAGCATATATAACATTCAATTGAAATCGCCATGGTTTCCCTCAGCTTTTCTAAAAATTATTTAAATTCTGTGCATTTTTAAATAGTGCAGCATAAATATCAAAGGTTAAATTATAACTTAGATATTTCCTCTAACTTAGATATTGTCTGGGAGGAACGGAAATAAAAGTCAGAAGTAATATCGCGAATATTACAATTCTTTGATATAAATTTCTTAGACAAGTACCAAAGGGAGAGTAAATATTAATATTTCTCTGAAAGGTAAGGAGAGGCCTTCGGGGCAGAAATTGGACAAAGAAGATGCGGACTTATTGGCCTGGCGGTGAGGAAGGGGGATTTGTTAGGGGAGGGGGGAGGGAGCTGGGAGTTTTTATTGGTCGGAGGCAGATCTCATCAAAAGTCCTTCAGGGGAGGGGGAACAAATTGAGGCGAGGTTGGATTTTGTTAAGGGTCCAACAGTCCGAGATATATTTATTGAGGGAAGTGTTCCTACATTTGTCGTCGGTGCACTCAATTGAATCAATTGATACCTCTTTTATACTTCGCATTACCTCTTAAAGGCTCTCAAGCTTTAACTTATTGGTTTATTTTGTGCGATTCCTATGTTACAGTAATACCAGTAAATAAAAAAAAACCCCGTACACGGAAGTTTAATATTTCATGAGATGTAAGAATAGAAGGTGTTTAAATGAGGCTAGGGAATAAGCTTGACAAAATTGGGTACAGAATTCCCTTTCAGGCGATTTGCGAAAGCAGCAGCACAGAAAAAAGAATATATTCTGTTTAAGCAAGTTTTCAGAAATGAGAGAAAAATTAGATAAAAATGGAAAATAAAATCGTCTGTATCTGCTGGAAGAAATAGACGAAATGTTAACATGCCATGTTAGGAGGATCATGATTAATGGTCAGATTTACATATTATTTTTTTTGGTATTTTCATAACAATTCAGGAACCTTTGAGGGGCCGCCTGTGGTGTTGTGGTTAGCATGGCAACCTACAATACTAAAGATCGCGGGTTCGATTCCAGCGGTGGCCCTAGGATTTTTTAATGGGAGTAAAAAATCCTTAGCTATGCCGTCCCTTGGATAGGACGTAAAATGGAGGTCCCGAGCCTGTACCATGTCAGGTACTCGTTAAAGATCCCTATCCTTATTATACCTGGATAGGCAAAATTTAGGACTCCCACTGTAGCATCGTCCGATTAGCCTTAGTAGCATAAGAATGGACGTTAAACAAACAAACAAACAAGGAACCTTTGATGTTGATATATCTGTGAGTTATATAACTTGTAGTCTTACTAAACAAGTGGCCATTAAAACAGTTGAACCCTCCCCCCCCCCCCGTGAGAATCAATGGGCTGGGCAGACAAGCATATCGAAGAAGGTGAATTGGCAAGATTGGATACCCTCTTCGTAGTTGACTCATTTCCTAGGTGAAACTGAACCTCTGCAGGCCTGATGTGCACACGTTTTTAGTTTTGGCAATTAAGTATCTCTCGCGTGGAGAGTTGCTAAGAAACCTTTTTCACCGTAAAATGTGGTGATCAGGTAAATCACGTGCGCTGCAATGCGCTACACCATCGGTCAACGAGCTCAATTCTTGTCCCCTCTTTTCGGGAGATATTCTTATCAGGAGTGATTCCAGAAAAATAAATCGAGGCGGGGTATGCCTATAGAAAAGAATATATACATACATAAAACGTAAAAAACGCAATTACATAGCGACAAAAATAATAGAAACTTTATTAAAAATTAATAAGCATAAACACTACTATACTAGAAAATATGTAACAAAGAAGATGTTTAAATTTATTTCAAAATTTAACCACACACAGTAAAAAATTCTTCGAAAAATTGTAAACACTCCGTGGTACATTTCAGACAACATAATACACAAAGACATGGACATCCCAACAGTAAACTTATACATTCATGACAAATACACTACATTTCACTGTTCGACTCATTACCGTCCAAACCCACTTGTTCCTTCGCTTTCTTCCTCCCAGTTACCCGTCCAACTAAGATTAAAAACGCAATGGCCGAGGGATATGCTCGAGCACATCATTTAAATCTAGAAAATCTATGATAAACTTGCATTCCACAAATTTGCTAGATGCGCTCCAGTGAAGGCGCAAATGACGCAAAATATAAATACATAAATAACAATTTATTTCACTATTTTTTTTTCCGAAATTTCGTTGGGGGTATGAATACCATGGGATCACCCCTGATTCTTATGTTGATGCAACTGCAGTAGAAGGTATTCTTAAAAATTATGGATGAGTCTTTAGATTTGATGGGAAATTCTAGAAAGGAATGGCGTACCGAAAGAAAAAAATAAAGAATAAAATCTACCGTATCTGCTGCGGGTGGTATAACAGCTCACAAAAATCTGGATATAGCCGAAGAAATAATATTCCAATACTTTTCTATATTTAGCCATTCCAAATAAGCTAAACCCTTATTTTAAGAAAATTGTTCATTAAGGAGGAAGTGTTCACAAACGTTTTATTTTAAATAAATTGAACTTTATTTTATATTTTAACTTGCAACATCGGAAGCCTTGAGTAGAAAAAAGGACAGAAGAGAGGATTTTTATAAAAAAGCCGAGCTTCGACAGCATTCCAAAGCGTGCCTCGAAGAAGCCAGTTCTCAGCAATGTCTATTTAAGAAGAATCTATAATAAAATATCAGAATGTACCAAGGAATTGCAATTGTAATGAGATACTTGAGGTGGACTGCAAGATTTTCCTACTGCACTTCTTACGACCATAAATGAAGTGTCATAAAAATAAAAAACAAATCAACAATAATAATAATTATTTACTCCCTAGGAATTTTTATTTTTATTTAAAACTGAAAGAGGACAAAATGGTGGTTTATATTCCAGGAGGAATTCCTAGCGTTCCCGGCATACGAGGTTTAATAGCCAACCGGCCTCCGGGTTCTAAAAATAAATATTAAAATTCATCTTGATGCCAAGCGAAAAGGTAAATATAGAATGAAATTTCAGGGGAGGAAGGAAGGATAAATGAGCTTGTTAAGGGAAAATAAGTTGCTGTATAAAAAAAAAAAAAATAAATAATAATATTAGTTTTTATTAATATTTCAGCACGGTTAATAAAAAATAAACTTTTAAAGTGTTGTTAGGGGTTTTCCGCAATCAAAAGGCGACCGGTTCTTTTATTATTAAAAACAATTGTTAAACATTTACTTCTAAACGAATGTACCAAATTATTCAACCTTAAAAAGGTCAGTTTAATAATTAACTATTATTTTAAGTCATTAATAGCATTTTCGTCTTGAAAAGCTTAAAAATATAAGAAATCAACACTCGTATAAGGACACAAAAATAATACCGAAAATGAATTTGCAGTTAATTATTTAAAACAGCATTTTTAATGGGGTAATTTTGATGGGGGTTCTTACCTTTCCGAGGGGGGGGGTCTCCCATGGACCCGCCACTGGAGTATTGACAAGGTATGATCTCTTGATAACTTATTCAGTTTTTTATTTTCTATTTACTTATATAAATTATTACGCCCAACATCATTAGGAACTTAATATTATATTTTTGACAAAAAATAGCAAGTTTATAAAAATTCAGAGAGATCTTTTGAAAGATAAAAACAGAAAAATTATCATCTCTCTTTGTTCAACCTGTATCAGATATATCTGATGAAAAACGAATTACTATACGTAATTGGAATATAAGAAAATCCTCTACTAACGGACCTATAATGGACCTAATATGAACTTTTTGATAGAAAATTGTTGGTAGTAATAATGGATTTTATTCTGGGACACTCTGAATACATAAAATTTCAAATGGGAATACTAAAAATAAATTTGCTGAGTAATATTTAAAACAGCATTAAAGTTTAAAAAAACGGATATTTGAAAAATCGTACATCCCCTAGTTTTACCCCACCTTTCGATGAAATCTTAACCCATTCTATAAAATTATAAAGTTTATTGTTGTTTCCAGTTTTTTAATAAATTTTTTTTTGCATTTAACATTAGGTCAAGTTACGACCCCATGATAATTTTACCAGTTTTTATATGTCTTAAAGGATTTAAACCCAACAACATTTGGAACTTAACATTAAATTTTTGAAAAACTAAAAAGCTAGTCTCCATGAAAATATAGAGCTCGATGAAAAACGAACTATACACATATCACAAAAACCTCTACCAAGCAAAATAAAAGTGACGTGAAGTGAAGTTGACCCTACATATATGAACTTTTAGTTAGAAAATTTGAAGTAAAATTGATTTTTTTTTTTTTTTTCTGGAACACCCTGAAATTCCTGTAATATAACATTCCGTGATTTTCCTACTTCAGTCGAACTATGGATCCACACAAAAGGCTCCCAACTTTTATATGTCTCCGTCTATATGTTAAAATACTACCCTAATTTATTTATCAGTTACTGGTCACGCAGTAACGTGCTTTGAAATCCTCAAACCCAAACGTCTACTCATATTCTATTCTATTTGGTTCTAATATTGCAAGAAATAATTTATTTTTGAAAACCTTGAACCTTTATTCTTACCCAAAAAAAGGGCGCGTGTTCAAAATCCATTTGTTGTATCGTATCATTCCTAACTTGGTAAATTTATTTTTATCTTCTCATTTATAAGTTTCTTTTAAGGAATAATTTGGTAATATTAATATAAATATAGAAAACCGTCAAGGATAAGCATTACCACAAAGTTAAAAAAACGTAGTATTGCTAAAGCCCTATTTTAGGTACGTAATTTCACCAGATTTTAAAACGGTAAAGTCAGAATTAATCACGCTTAAACTAGGAGGGGTATCTCTGCTATAAGATAGTGTTTTAAGTAATCTATGTATTGCAAGCAGAGTACGAGGTACCGGTTGATTTTTTAACCGGTTTAATTTGTATGGTCGACAACAATTTTTTGTTGTACAATAAACAAAAACAAAAGCAAATTTAGTTTAAATGGATTTTTATACTGAAGTTTTTCATTTCGAATATCTATACAAATAATAAAGATCGATTTTCATTCAAAACGTTGATTTTTTTTTTTTTAATAATTTAATAATAGCCAAATAATATATGAATGAACCATCTGTAAAGATCAGCAGAAACTAGTTCATAATGATTGCATATTTAATTTCCTTAATTAAATATTGCTTATATGATTTCCTGTAACCAGAAGCCAGATCATTTCCAAGATTGATTTTTTATTAGTCAAATAAATTTGCAGCTGGAGAATTTTTAAGTTTTACACATAATATTTCTGATGGGGCAATGTGCTTCAATACTCCACATTATTCATATTTTTTTTATTTTAAATGAATAACAATTAATTCTAAACAAAAACATCAAACTTATCGATTAAAATAATCATCAAAATCACGAACGATACAATAAAATCCGAGATTAAATTGACGAAGACAATTGAGTTTAGCTAAGCGGCATAAAATTGTATTATCGACATTAGAGAAGCATTTGGATTCAGCTCGGGAACCGCAGCGTGGAAGGAATACTCAACTACCGGCATGAGCGTTAAGATGTCTCTCTTGATATCTTGGTTTAATACGTTCAGGGGATTTAGTTAGATTATAATAAAACTTAAATTTATATATTTTTTAAATTAACAGTTTAATTCTATCTAACAGATAGAAATAAAATAAGGTAAATATTTTATCATTCATTCATTTAACTAGCAGCATATATGTCTCATGATCTATTTTATATATATACATACATAGGTATATAATAAAATAATACTCTGTCGTACTGGAAAAGCCCTTCATAAAGTTTTATCGAATTTAGTTGAGGTTGGAGATTATCATGGGACTTCTAATGAAGCCCCTCATAAGGTTAAAAATCACAAATTGTAATAATTAATAAACCTGTACCACAACAACACACGGAGGGTCCTGGTCTCAGTACTGTTTAAGGAAGTACAGTAGCCTCTATAACCTTTAGGCTATATAACTATAACTATAGTACTATAGTAACTATAACTATACCTTTAGGCTATATAACTATAACTATAGTACCATAGTAACTATAAATATACCTTAAGGCTATATAACTATAACTATAGTACTATAGTAACTATAACTATAGTACTATAGTAACTATAACTATACCTTTAGGCTATATAACTATAACTAGGCCTATAACCTCTATAGCCTTATTTCTTTATAGAGGCTGAGTGTGCCCCTGGAGGGTCTCTGAGCTCAAGAGATGAACCATGGCATAATAAAAAATTGATCCTGCCATAGCCAGATTGTAAACGCCACCTTTTACTCCAAACTTCGTTCCAAAAAAAAAAAAAAAAAACAGGATTTAAGAGTTCAACTTGATTTTATTTTTCCTCCTTGCCGCCAAGGTATGTAACCTAATTATTTATTTTTTTACACGGATTTACTTGTTTTATTTTTAATCTTCCTCTAATTGATATCAAAACCATCGCACTTCATTAGATGTATACATATTGTAACGTTAATTCGATAAACAAATAAAAAAAAATATGGTTTAAAATCCCAAACCTTCTGTTGGAACAAAGTAGCGGTCGGAACAAACCGTTGGGGCACTTGGATTGGCCTAGATTTTTTTTACGGAGACCTGGAACCTTCCACGAAGATCTCGAACCTTCCAGATTCGTTCTAAGACTATATATAAGGAGCGAGTGACAGGGCCAATTAGTCTTAGTGTTTGTCTTGACTGTGAAGCTCAAGCCATATGATTTGTGTGCTATAAAGTTATAATTTTTGTAACCTGCTCGAATATTTGAGTTGTATTAATCCGTTTGGCATTGATAATTGCTATATTAAATAAATGATATATTTCATTGATAAATATTTTTTAACCCACAGAATTATTACAGTATATTAAAGTCAAATTTTCGGTATTAATCTCAATTCATTTAGACTTTTACAGTGTTTTCAAAAAGTATTCTCTTTGTCTGCTAGATTCCCTATCTTCTAGGGTTCACAAAAGTCACAATTGATTATAGTAAGTTAGAGTAAGTAGTTAAATGAAAAATATAAAATATAAAATATAAATATAAATATAAAAATGTGAAATACTTTATCTTAGTAGATAAGTTGGCTTTTGATATGTGACTATGCCTTGTGGTAAGCCATTAAAATGCGATTCGAACCTATGTATACATAATACCTAGTAATTTTGTATGGCATTGATAATTGAATATTTTTGTTTAATAAATATTTGTTAGCCCACAGAAGTGCTACAATATTTACCAACATTCTTTGCATTTATTCGATTTTTCAAGATCAAAACATCTTTGGTTTTAATTTTTTTTTCATGCTTCCGAATTTAAATGAAGCAATAACATACAGAAACATATTACTGTTTTTGTTGGTGTAGGCACTATCACTGTTTTTTTTTATTATTATTTTTTTTTTTTACTCGTTCGGACTCCCGAGAATATAATCAGTAAATGGAAGTAAAATTTGGAACCCAACGCTTGGAGGTGACATTAGATTGAATCGATACCACAACGAGGTGATCCTTTTTATCAACAAGACAGGTGGAAGGATGGATAGTGCATCAGTACTTGAGACGGAGCGCGATAAATAATACAAAGAGGAGAAGCGAGGAAAGGAAGGATTGGTAGAGAAAGAGCCGGGCCATTTATTACTTAACACACTGGGCCATTTGGAACGGTGGAAACATGTCCTGCCAAGCCACAATGGATCGATATATTTCGCTCTTTTCGATCAAAATATCGATCATTTCACCACTGATTATTGAGTCAAATTAGGTGATGAGGAGAAAATTCGCCGCCCATCAATACTATATTAATGATTTTTAATTCATTTTCATCCTTCAACTCGAACCTTTTCAGTAAATGATTTTACTATATATCCTAAAATTACCATCAAGGTAAGTATGAAATAGTAGGTTTCAATTTAAAGATTTCAATAATCTAAGATAAATAGTTGACAGTGTATTAACTTATTCTAAAAAACATTACTCAAATTGATTATTTATATGGTTAATATCGAAAGTAATGAACTCCCAACAAATTATTTCGTTCTTTGAAAGAAAAAGAATTTAACGATGCGATGAACTTTATATAACCTTATTAACAAGATTTAGCTTTTGGAACTAACTTTTGAACCAAACTCTGCTTCGCTATTCGGCCGCCAGGCACGATTACAGTTGACGAAACAGATTTATTTAAACTGTTAAGTTTTTTTTTATCAATATTGGAAAAATTGTAGTTCACTTAATAACGGGTGAATAAGAAAAATAATCACCTCTGGTTAATAATCTTCCCATGATTGATAAAAAAACTTAACAGTGTAAGCAAGTATATTTGGTCCATTGTGAATATGTCTTTAACACCTTCAACTTTACGTCAAACCTAAATAGACAAGCGTGACTATGAAGTCCCATTAAGGTTTAAATTTGCAATAAAGGGCTATAGTAGATAAATATTATAAGATATGAAGTTCGCACATTATACCACAGAAGGCAGTTGATGAATAATATCACATAATAAGTAATAACTGACTGTTGCACTTCGCGCCCAACTTCGCTAACATAATAAGAATCATATTTAAGAAAATAGTAAAATCAGATAATAAACTAGCAAAGATCGAAGTAACCTAATACTTAGGACTGGCCGCGCAGTGTTATCTTCTTACAGACATTTGTGTTGCTTGCGGGAGTACAGACAGCCTGGACGGGGAAGCCCAAACCTCTCGTTACTGCAAGCCATGGTCACCATGGTACAGCGGCAGACTGCATGCAGCTCCATAAGCAATCCCATAGGGGCCAATTTGGCAGTGTCCTCCCCACACATGGCGTCAGCTCTCTCGGGTTCATGGACAAACTGGTCTAGGTCCAAGGATTATGGTAGCTCAGAGTCAGCAGGCCCCGACGACCTATATTTCTTTCCATGAAGCATACTGTCCTTGTACCAAACCTCCGGGCGGTTACTGACACCCTGGAAAACCACACCATGATTCTTGATAAGATAGACGGAGAAGGTTCATCACCCCTATGCCCGGTCGGTATGAGTCGCTTCCAGTAGGCTGACGCGTATCACATACCCGGGGGTGGGTGTAGGCTTGGACTGCGTGGCATTCATTGGCGGTCACCCAACCAAGTACTAAACACGCTCGACGTTGCTTAACTTTGATTACCTATTGCAAGCACCTTTGTCCACGCGGCCATCCCGGTCCCCACCCCCCCCCCAAAAAATAAATAAAATTAAATTTAAAAAAATAAAATAATAAGTGAATATTTTAAACATCTTTTTGCATACGCCATCTTTGAATGGTATTTTTGAGATTTCCCACATTTTAATTTCATTAAATATACATTAAGGTCATGATAATAGTCTAAATATATAATGATAGTAGAATAAATACGCGAATGGTTTTTCACTAATATTAAGAATAATACGAAAAATATTAAATATTCAAAAGGAGTAATGAGATCCTCCATTAAGGCATGATGAATTAAAAATTGATTGTAACACGATAAGTCGGAAAGATGGGCAAATGGATCGATACTTCGATCAAAAAGTAAGTAGAGTTAAAGGATGTAAGTTAACCAAAGGAATATTAGTTAAATAAAGCATTTTTCATCAAATAAAGGAAACTAAAAACACACAGTGAGTTAGGAAAAAGTATATATAAAAACAAACCAACAATTCTACATAAAACTTTCTACCAAAAAGTTCCTGGCATGGTCTATTTCACTCTCTTTTCAATTAACGCCTGTTTTTTTGTTGTTGTTTTTTTGAGATTTTTCAACAACTAAGTAGGGTAAACTATACAGTTATTGGCACTCAGTACAGTTATTGACACCCCAACTTTAACTTAAAGAAATAGGTAAACAAGTCCTAATTTTATTACAAGATATGCATGAGTCTAATGTTTGAAGGTTCCTCTAAGTCATCTATGAAGTAATGGTTAACAGATCAACAGGGTAATGGGTTAACAGACTAACCATAGGGAAGATTTCACAATTAAATCCAAAGGATGCCAATAGCTGGATTTGGCACTTTTAGCAATAATTATTGCCATATTGTAAAACTATTGTACTTTTGAACCAAAAAAACCTCTTTGAGTCTTTATGTGGATAGATAAAGAGGAGCTATAGGAAGTTTCTATTTGATTCTTTTATAAAAAGTATTTTTTTTTTTAATTTAACCACAGAAATGTAGTCTCAAGGGTGCCAATAACTGTATGGTTTACCCTAGTTGTTTTTTATTTAAAATTTCTTGCATAGAAAAAATAAAAAAAGATATAAATCTTTTATTCTAGCCATTCAAACGAGCATTAAATTTTTATAACGTCTGGCTGTCTATTCTGTAAATAAAGTTTGTTTAATTTTAAACAGTTATGGTATCATAACTCAAATCGTTGAACTGACATATAATTTTATTACAGAAAAAACTGGAGACTTCAATGAGCTTTAAAATAATACTTAGTAATTGTTTTTCTAATTTACGAAGTTTCATGGAAATATAGTTAAATATAAAAAAAAACTAACAAAAACCTTTAAAATTTTAAAACTATTTGGTAGGATATTAGATGTAGAATTGATGGTATTTTTTGTCTGTACTTATCCCAAATACCCAGTATATATAAAAGAAATTAATAATACCTAATATATTTCAAATCCTTGAAATATATTAGGTACAAATATATTAGAAAAAAGTAATAAGAGATAAAATATACAGTTTTTAAAGGCAACGTTATCTACCTTATTTATTTCCGATTCCGAAAAGAAATCTGAAGGCATGGAATGCGAGATAAAGAATGAAGACATTCTGTTTTCTGAAGAACTCCAGAGTTGGAATTTTAATTGGATTGGTGGAAACATCGCACATGTTCTTTATAAACACTGAAGTGAGAAACCCCAAGTAACACATTTCACAAATAATGTACGTGATCCTATCCACATCTCAGAACATTTTTATTGATTACACTGCAAAAGTACATAGTGATTAATAATTTATAAATAATAATAAAATTAATTTGAGAAAAATCCTCGCAATCGTGCAACTCCCTCCTTTAATAGCGATAACGAATCCGAAAGGAAGTGTTTATCAGTGGGAAACACTCAACACACAACACAATATGTTTACTGCTTCAAATACCAAAAGCTTACATTAATTTCTTTAAGAAAATAAGATTATAAAATTAAATATACTTTATGAAATAACTTCTGTTATCACTGAATAGATGTGTATGCATTTTGTTGATTTTTTTAAGCAGTTTTACAAATATCCGTACATGTTTTACATTTATATATTTAGAGATACGTACAGATATTAGATTTTTTTTTCTTCTACACAAAAAATAATAACTTACAAGAAAAAGGGATATATGCCAAAATTCCAGGATAGTGAGTGAACTGGTAGTTGAAATGTAGTTTTCTAAGTGACATTTTTAGAAAAAAATCTGGTGCGTGCGCGCAACACACAACTTTCACTTACCAACTTATTTAGATAAGAAATTGACGTGTTTTGTTAATTTCCACTTCACAAAATCACAAATTTTTTCACATTCATTTCTTATTTTTGCTGTTTATGAGTAAATAAAAAACACACATGAAAATGAGACAACATTTATTCAATAAAGTGCCCCCTCCAATTGATCAATTTTGATGAAATTTTTACTGTCACATCGCGGGCACATACATATGCTTAATACCAAGTTTGATCAAAATCGTTAAAGCCGTGTTTGGGTAAATGAAAAAAAAACACGTATAAGTGGGACACAATTTATTCAGTAAAGTGCCCCCTCCAATTGATCAATTTTGATGAAATTTTTACTGTCACGTCGCGGGCACATACTTATGCTAAATACCAAGTTTGATCAAAATCGTTAAAGCCGTTGTTGGGTAAATGAAAAAAAAAAACACGTAAAAGTGGGACGCAATTTATTAAGTAAAGTACCCCCTCCGGTTGATCAATTTTGATGAAATTTTTGCAGTCGAATCTCGGGCATATTAATGCATTAAATACTAAGTTTAATCAAAATCGTTAGAGCCGTTTTCGAGAAAATCGATAAAAACGTAAAAAGTTATTAAATAAAGTACCCCCTCCGTTTGACCAATTTTGATGAAATTTTTGCTGTCACATCGCGGGCATATACATAAACTAAATGTGGCTAATAGTTTTTGAGCTAGTCTGTTCACACACACACACACACACACACACACACACACACACACACACACACACACACACACACACACACACACACACACACACACACAGAGACCATTTCGCGGGACTTGGTTATTTGGACTCAGGGGACCCCAAAACGTGTATTTCCGTTGAAAACCGGAAGTCGAAATTTTTCACGATCGCAATACTTCCACTTACTATATATTTCATATATATGTAAGTGAAAGTAAAAAAAAAAAATGAGTCGGAATATGGTCGTAAAAATTTCGTCGAAATCGGATAAAAAGGTAAAGAGTTTATAATCATCACCCTCTCCACGACTTTTTCGATGTTAAATACTTACTCTACTATTCGGAGTGGGGAAAACCGAACAATTCACAAATCAATAGTGTAAATAACAAGACTTTGTTTCATTTAGTTGTACTTAGATAGTTTTTACAAAATATTATAAAATCCCTAAAACTAAGTAAACATACAGTTCGAACTGATTTTAAAGACAAAGATTATTCTTTAAAACTTTAACCTTGATGTACACAAAGGAAAAAAATGTCATTTAGAAAGACACATCTTTATATATATAACAAATTTGTCGAAGGTAAAATCAGAAACTACTCGACCGATTTTGATGAAATATGGCTCATTGTGTGTATTTTTGTCCAACTTAAAAGATAGGGTAGTTTTTATCCCGATTATTGTCCTCAATATTATTTTTTTTGCAACTAAAATGGTTATTATACTGCAATTGAGTGTGATTATTTGAAGTTCTATAATTTTCCAACCGGTGGCGGTGTAAGTTGATTTATTGACACAACACTTCTTTTCTTTCGATATTTAGGGAGGGTGAGCATAAATCTATTTTATCTATATATCTGTGTGTCGCATTTTCACGTGAGGGGAAAAATCGAATCTACTTGTTTTAGCAAAAGACAGGTTAATCAAAATCATTGTGCACCTATTAGCAAAACCTCCTGACATGATATCCCATATCATCATGTGTTATATTCTGAATTTAATTAATATTTATTATGGCAAAAGATTAATTTAGTACATTTTTGCTAATTGTCTGTTGTGATTATACCAAACCCTGTTCCAATTATATTCTTTATTAGTTCCTTTTACATATGTCATTCATTAACACACTTAGATCAAATATAGGATGTAAAAAATAAAAACTTAAACCCATCTAAATTCTTTACCAAACAATTTTAAATTTGGCGTAAAGTTCTATTTTAAATCCCGTCGGTTTTTAGATTAGCTGAAACGTTTTATCTTTATCAGTGAATTGTGATTTGACTATGAAAATAATAGGATATAACTAATTCAACGCATTATAGCTACTGAGCCACAGCAACGCGTGGCAGGGTCTGCTCGTAGTTTATAAAAATATCAGAAAAATAAAGCTTGTCAATTCAAAAAACGTGGACGAATCCCTCGAGAACTTATGGTAGGTACCTGTCTTTAATCAGAGGTAAAAGAATGATAAATATCGCCAAGGAAAATGAAAAATATACAGTAAAATAATATAAAAGATACTAGAATAATCCAACTGGGAATTCGAAAAAGAAATTGGGGGGGGGGGGGGGGAGGGAGGAGTAATTTAGTAGAAAAATATTTTTTGAAATTCGAGATCAGTTTTTCGATAGAGTGTGAACTAAGATAAGACACCAATCTTTTTAGAGAACACGTTTGTTTGATGTCCCTTTACGCCACTAAGTTCGCCTATTCAGGGATAATTAGAATAGGGATCTTTAACGAGTATCTTTATCTATGTTCCTTCTTCTCCTAGAAACAACACAAAACCCATGACCTTTGGTATTGTAAGCTGCTATGTTAGTTGACTTGCCCTTTTTTATTGTAAACCTCTACACCACAAGGTGACCCGAGGTAGAGAGAACAGATTTGCCAGTGAAGATGCGTTAACATGCAAGAAGTGCAGAATATCTTATTTTAATCGATAATCTTAAATATAAATTTTTTTTTACTTTCACTTACTTATATATGAAATATATAGTAAGTGGAAGTATTGCTATTTATATGCCCCGTATATGAATGTAAAAATTTCATCAAAATTGATCAACCGGAGGGGGGACTTTACTTAATAAATTTTGTATCATTTTCACGTGTTTTTTTTTATTTACTCAAAAACGGTTTTAACAATTTTGATCAAACTGGGTATTTAGTGTATGTATATACCAAAGATGCGATAGCCAACATTACATCGAAATTGATCAACCGGAGGGGGCACTTTACGTAATAAATTTTCACGTGTTTTTTTTTATTTACTCAAAATCGGCTTTAACGATTTTGATCAAATTGGGTATTTGATGTATGTATATGTCAAAGATGTGATAACCAACATTTTATCAAAATTAGTCTAACGGAGGGGGCACTTTATTTCATAACTTTTTAACCAATTTTTACCTTTTTTTCGATAATCTCAAAAACGGCTTTAACGATTTTTATCAAATTCGGTATATTAAATGAAAATTAGGTGTTCTTTAATATCAGAAAAGCTTTATCATTATTAAAATGTTCTGAGGGGGCTTTTTTTTTTTTTTTTTTTGGGGGGGGGGGCTTTTTTTTTTGGGGAGGGGGCTTTTTTCGGGGGGGGGCTTACTTGGGGGGGCTTTTTTGTTCGTTTGTTTCCTATAAAGTAACTTTGTTTTTGTTTATATGGAGAAATTAACTGTCTCTCGTTACGCCTAAAAATAAGAAATGGCTAAATATGAGATATGATAAAAATAAAGAAAACATTAAGAGGCGAAAAAATAAAAATATTCAGTCAACTCATAAAACTCGTTGAGCCCAGGCATGCGGAGTACGCCTTTAATGACAGACCATTGTTCATGATTAAAGCCGTTCTGTTCATTTGAGAAATGGCAATTAACAAAACGCATTAATTTCTAATCTAAGTAAGTTGGTAAGTGAAAGTTGTGTGTTGCGCGTACGTACCAGATTTTTTCTAAATACTTATCCATCTGGAAACGATTGATCCAAAAGAAAAAGAGTTGATTAATTTACACTAAGCCATTTCTGAGGACACTAACCGCTACAATAAAACCGGATAGTCAGGAATTAGCAATCGCTCTACCACACTGAAGAATCAAGATCCCACTTTACATACAGCTAATCGCCATGAGGATCTACCAAGTCCAGAAGAACAGGAAATGATCAAGATTGAATCATATATATAACAATTTACGTAGAACTGATTGAAAATCCAAGGCAGGAATTATAAATGCTGATATCCAGTTATCTCTATTTGACGATCGATCGTACATGTTTGATTATCGCCATCATAATCATTTCCTAGGAAATATTAAACACCTGGAGGGGATATGTTGCTGTTTACGATAATATCCCCCTGCGTCATGTTATCTTGCGCATGTAAACAGGGCGTAAGCAATAATCAACAACTAACACGCCTCTCTATATTTAGCACACGAAGATAAAAATTGGAACAGGGAAAAAAACAGCACAGATAATCCTATCGCATAGATATTTTAAGGATTTCGGCCTCCCTAAATATCAACCCATTCAATACAGAAACGCGGTATAAATACTGGATTGAAAACATGTAGAGTAATATCAATTGTACTACAATTATGTTACATTTCGTCTTGTCTATCTTCTATATTATTTCTAATCGTTTTTATGTCGGTACGCCAAACTCTTGATAATTGGCCATATTCGATAATTAAGATATCACTTTGAAGATTTCCCTCCCCTCCCGTGCGGGAAAATAATCCCCCCTTTCCCAATCCCCCAGAATACCCCAGGAGAAGAGTTATGAATAAAAAAAAACATTTTTTGCACATAGCTCAAAAACTTTTGAATTTTGTCGATTACGCAAATGAAAATGAAAATCACGATAATCTGACTATTAGTTACGAAGGCACAGCCTTTTTAATACTGATCGTGTATTAGTTGACAAGGCGAAAAAAATTATTCTGTTATTTATACTATTGGGTTTACTTAGATGTATAAGATGTTATCATCAATAAAGTATGCAAATTATTCGCACGGGCTAACAATTTAAAAGAAATAATGGCATCTTGAATTGGCCCAAGGTAAAAACTTAGAACCTACAAAAAAACAGATATGCTTCCACACCTTTGTATTTACAGTAGGTATGCTATCAACGATGTTCATTACATTTTTTTTTTTTTTAAATTTACTGCATACAAAAAGTTTTTTGTCCTGTGAGTTTTATCAGTTTTTGTCCTGTGATTGTCTTCATAGATAATTTCCAAAGACTAAAAAATATTTGGTATGAAATTCGAATAAAATTTCAGAGGTGTGCAGTGGTTAGTTAAAAATTTAAAAAACTGAAAAAAGAATAAGTGAATGTATCGTCATCACCATACTGAAGTAACGAATGTGCATGTTTTTAGTTGCACATTCGCTACTCTAGCGTATAATATATCATAACGATATAATATGATTATATTATTTTTTTTTAACTGAGGTCAAAATGGTTAAATTAAAATTATTAATATTATACGAAGAGGGATACATAAAAGTACTTAAACGTAAAGACTATACATGAAATTCAATCATTTAAAATGAAATAGAGCACATTCTAAAAAAATATTAATTTAAATATTCTTAGCCAATCATTAAAAAAAAATGTCAACACAAAAAGGATGAATAATTGTTTTTCCTGAAAATATAACGATTGAAATATTATTTTATTTTATCAATTAAAGCCAACTGAGGCATATAGAAAAAAAAAAAACTAATGGAAATTCCATTTTATTATCAACGTTTTATACATTGCCAAATAGGTATCTATCTACAATGTCAAGGTGACGCTATCCATCTAATACGATGCTAAAAAACAAACAGTATATATAAAAAAAAAAGATTTATCTCCCATACGACATTAATTGTTTATCCCGTTATATTCATACTATCGCCAATCGATAATAAAAAAAAATCGAACAAAAAAAACAATACAAGACCATGAATGAACTCACCGATGTCGTAATGAAGTGTTTAGGAAGTAAAAACCATTGTCAATATTTTGATTTCTGACGTAATATTCATGAAAAAGAACGCAAGCCTATTTCTTATACAGATTAATCGTGAAAATAAAAAGTCTAAACTGTCTGAAAATGCTGGGTTATTCCACGTCAAATCAACACAAAAATATATCATTTTGAACCTCACCATTTCAGATTTTCTTGAAATTTGGTATATGTGTACTACTTGTACCTACTGAGATATGTCTACCCGCCTTTGAATTATTGGTCTCTAAAGCCCTCAAAAATAGGTTCAGAAACAAAAAAAATCATGATTAAAAATAATTGCAGGTGTTTTCCAAATTGGACTAGCACTACAACAATGTATAGGTTGATACTAAAGAAATTTTCTTAAAACTAAATGTAAAATTTTAATTTCAATTTTCTCAAAAAGGTCATTTTTTAAAAAAAAATTATATTTTTTTGAAAAATAGGTAGTATTATATCTATTCATACAGCAAAATATAAAAGTGGGATGAAAATTTCTTCATTACTTAAAAAATTGAAGACTAGTAATAAAATTTCATAAATCTATCATTTTATGATTAAAAATAGCTTCAGATGTTTTCCAAATTTGACTAGGACTATGAGATTGGTGTCGTTTAACAGCGCATTCCATGCCATTTCATATTATATACAAAAATGTATAGGTTGGTGCTAAAGAAACCAAGTTTAAAAATTTAATGTCAATTTTCTGTAAAAGTGGATTTTTAATTTTTTTTTTTTTTTTAAATAGGTCATAATGCCTATACCTATACATTGTTGTATATCATATGAAACGGCATGGAATGCGCTGTTAAACGACACCAATCTCATAGTCCTAGTCAAATTTGGAAAATATCTACAGCTATTTTTAATCACCACAATCACACAATCACAAGTTTAAAAATTTAATGTCAATTTTCTGTAAAAGTGGATTTTTAATTTTTTTTTTTTTTTAAATAGGTCATAATGCCTATACCTATACATTGTTATATATCATATGAAACGGCATGGAATGCGCTGTTAAACGACACCAATCTCATAATCCTAGTCAAATTTGGAATATATCTACAGCTAATTTTAATCATGATGTTTTCTGTTTCTAGACTTATTTTTGAGGGCTTAAGAGGCCAATAATTCATAAACGGGTATACATATCTCAGTAATATTTCACAATTGTTCTAGTAGATACAAGTTGTACATATATTCCAAATTTCAAGAAAATCTGAAATGGTAAGGCTCAAGCCGGTGTTGAATTGACGTGGAATTACCCTGCTATTGATTAGTTGTGTGGTATATTACCTATTAATATATATATTTTTCTCGTTATTGAATTAAAGAGAACTTAAAAAATATAATGCCAAGTAATGCGCAAATAACAGATTGATTAATTGTTCCAAGTCTATCAGTGCCTGCTAAGTTAGCAATCAAGGTCAAAAGATAAAATAACAGGTTAAAAATAACATAATGCTAACCAACTTCGAAGCCAGCCTATGCCAAGAGCTACTAAATTAGCAGAGTAAGATGAACAAGATATGAATGTGTTATACTACACGATACAGATAATAGTATTTCATATGATCGAATTACAGTAAATCACCAAACAATAAATAAAAAAATAAATAAAAGATAAATAAATAAACCTATCCAAAGTGATTTTATTCTGACATGACTCAGTTTAAAAATCAGCATAAAAAAAAAAAGGCTCATGCAACGGTATACGCAACAAATATGAGTTCTTTCACGCAGTACGAATGCTTAATAAAACTCTTTTTAAAAGGATAGGTTCAAACTTATGAACTAATATCTGGTCTACGATAAAAGTACTTGAGATAATAATAAATTATGACATAAGTAAATTATTGTTGGATTAAGAAGGTTTTCGTGTCTCAAAATAATCGAATTCACAATTTAAAAAAAATAAAAGTTTAAATTTTATTATGAAGTCAGAAACATGCCCGGTTTCACTTAACAAAATATTCCAGGAGGATGCAAAGCGTACATCTTTAACACCTTCACACCGGGACTGTTTATTGCTTTTCGTTCTATCGAGCGGGAACTATTCCAGTGCATTATGCAGTATTGGCAATCCAGCAATAATAAAATAAACAATAAAAAATACTATCGTTATGTTTATAATGCGGTATTAATTATAACTGTTATCAAAAAATAAATTTTAATACGCTTATAAGTTTGTGAATATAAATATAAATAAATACAAATAAATATAAAAATGAATAAATTTACGTTAAAATTTCATTATTTTAATTTTCAGCCATATAGAAATTATTTCTACTTTCTTAACACTTTGGCTGCCATGTCACCGGATATCGAGCAACTGTACTCTTGTCAGGGAATTAAATATTAAAATTGTGTCGAAACGAGAACGTAACTCTCAGGTATTCTTTTTTGGCAGTCAAAGTGTTAAAGATCTAATTATTTGAAAGAGGCGGCATTCTAGTTTGAGCCACCGGTGGTACACGCCGCACAGTGGTCCAAAAAAGCTGAAAATGGGAAAAAACCTAATATCTATTAAAATAACTTTTTTAGTGGCTTGGAACCACCCGTGTATTGATATTTTGAGGTGCCGAATCTATGAAACCAAAATCAGTGCAATGGTACCACCTGATCAAGTCCAAATTTGAGGTCAAAAAGTCAAAAATATCAAAAATTCGTGTTTGATACAGTCTTATATGTTTTTTGAGGAGCCGAATCTAATGAAATCATTGTCAACGAAATCAGAGCATCAGATTAAGTTAAAATTTGACGTGAAAAAAAAAAAATTGAATAGATTTTTTTTTTTTAACATTTTTATGAACAAATAGGATATAATTATTTAATCTTGTGTAAATAAATTGTATGCTTCCTCGGTTAGCTCTTTTTTCTTTTTATACTTGTATACTGGTCTTAAATCCGTAATATATGGGACGCTTGTTACAAATAATTGGTGGAAAACATCTTCATTTGTTGCGACTCGAGACATCTTCCTGGAATGGTGTTCCCTGTCCTTCTCATACTATTTTTTCCTACTCTCCATGAGCCTCTTCTGACAGGGAACCGATACAAAGAGCTGCGTGCTCAATCAAGTCTGCTACATGGAAAAGAATTTTGTGGACGGTCGATGGGAGATAGTACCAGGGGTACTGAGTCACTGCCATCTCAGCCGTTTCCGCCGCATACTTGCGAAATGCTGCAGTATCAATCGGGTACAGAGAGCAAATCACATCTAGTACTTTTATTAATCTTATAAATAATTATTCATTTATCCCTGTAATTTGCGCGGTTAATAAAGGGTTTTCAAAAAACTTGCAACAATAACAGCATCATACTGAAATAAATGACCGTCTCAATTTTCAGGGGTGAGAGCTCTAATGCAAAGGATCATCATACACTATAAGCAAACTGTGCAACTTCAAACAACCTACTTGTAGTTGTAGTTTATTTGATTATTTAAAATACAAAATAAAACAACTTTTTTTGAGTGTTCTAGAATTAAAATTGAAATAATTTTATTTTATTTTAGTATTTTAGAATTCAAATGAAAATAACGTGTGATTTATTTTATTTTAATTCTAAGCAAGTCCCCCCACTTTAGAGACCTATCGGAGGATTTTTCTTAACTAATAGTTCCTCCCCAAGGTCACCCGCCTTCGCCACTCGAACCGTAGCTGAAGGTTTAAATCCTTATAAATCCCAAAGTTGGCCGAAGTTGGCGCTGAAAATTTTACCACAGTTCCTCTACTACCTACAGTTACATATTAAACGATTGCGACAGTAACGCAATCTATTTATAAACCAACAAAGTTATAAAATCATACTTATTTCAGCAACGATTTCGAAAATTAATTTCTTCTCTAACTATTGATATTATTTAACAATGTTTAGTCCATAACAGTGCACATATAGGTGACACACTCCGGATGTATTGGGGAATATTTTATTGTTAATCTTATACAGAGTAGAAATTTTTTTTTATGTTGGTAGAAAAGTACGATTTTTTTAGTCATTAAAAAGTTCAATTTTACTGGTACACACACATTTTAATTTTGAACTAGTTAAAAAATTATATTCTTTCGATTGTTCTACAAGTATCTAAGTATACGAAAACCAAGAAAAAATTAGGTTTGGGCTACTTTCATTTGTGAGGTTTTTTCCTAAGTTGGACCACTGTGCGCCGCCTGATGAGGCAATCAAGTGTGAGCCACCAGTGGTACACGCCGACGTGAACGTGTTAAACTGATAATAAGGAAAACATCGCAGTATAAAAAATAATAATAATATTTTTTACAATATTTATATTATTCATATGTTATATCATTTCTTTTATTATTATTCTCAGAGTAGAACGATAATTATAATAACAAACTATAATATAAGAGTAGAACGATAATTATAATAACAAACTATAATACAATCAAAAGTGAGTCCCATAAAGGTGCCGAATTAAACCTCCTAAAGACGAGTGAGAAATTATAATAGGAAGGAATAATGTTGAGGATGATGTGCGCTCGCTACGTGCTCCAAATTATAAAATATGGCGCCAACAACTAACTGCCGAGACGTGAGTGGAATATATCAAAAATTGGACACGTATTTTATTTTACGGAACTCAAACCATTAAGCTCAATGGGTTATTTAAATTAAACCGGATGATTTAAAATATCATGAATGAAATATGAACGCAGGAGGGTTGAATTCTAAGATCGTTTAATTTAAAAGTTTAAGTGTATGTTAAATAATACTAAATGTAATGATCAACATAAACTAAAGTATTAATTAAACCTACCTATGTAGCATTTATACATATAGCTTATAAATGTGTAATAAATACCTGGGTTTCCGTATACACGTATAATACACACACAAAATACCAGCAATTTTTATCAAATTTCCTACCAGAAAGTTACCAACAAGACATGCCCTGTTTCCCTCTGTTTTCGATTAATAGAGGTTTTGGTCCATTATTATTTGATCAGAAGCCAACAAAAAAATTTGAAAATTTTCCTAAGAAATGTGAGATTCATCAGAAGAGACGGGCTTACAAATGTACTCTTTTCTCAATAAAAATAGTTTTACATTAATTTCACCAAATTCTTGGGTGGTCAAAATAATAAAATGTTTAACTATGAATTAAAACAACCTTAGAACAACTTAATTCTTTTAAGTAAACTACAAGGAAGTAATAAAAGATTTATAAACGCTATATTGCCACGGATGACATTTCCATTAGGAGGAGACAAAAAAAAAAAAAAAAAAGGAAAGAAAAAACTGGATGAGAAACTTTCTTTCCTAAATTAAGAGACTCAAGTAAGACTGGGAAAAGGGCTGCTGAGTACAAACCTTCATCATGCCTGAAATACCCGACATTTACTGATTGTCACACAATCTTTGACTATTAATGCCGAAAGAGGAAAAAACTAAGAATTTAAAATGCTGGAAATCTTTGTAAATTTTTATTCTTTAGATATAAATGCAACAGTCAACAAATCATCAGCAATTAGTTTGGTTGGCATAAATCGACGAACTTTAAATACAGCAGAATATCGATCAGTCTTCTAAGCTATCTAATCTACCTTTCTCGAAATCCTGATAAGCCCATTCTCAATAACTTGAAACGGCCTGGAGTTTGAGGGATATTTTAGTGCAAAATACTCCTAAGCGAATAAATAAATAAATAAAAATAAAATAATAATACATAAAGTTTATATTAACCAGAGTGTTTTTTTAGTGTTAAATTATTGAGCATGGAGCACTTTTGATGCATTCACTTTTATATTGGTTATAAAATGGTCTAAACTTAAGAGCTCTTGGCAATAAAAAGCATAAAACCATGGTGAGTTATTTTAGAGCAAACCATTGGGAAAAAGCATTTTTATTATAAAATAAATTCAATGACTGTATTAAAGTAATATCTCAAGAGTATATTACTTAAATAATTTAATAATTTTTAATTGAGGTGGGTATATAGGTGATATGCATGACAATAAGATTTAAACAAACAACCGTTAATAAAATGCTATGGGAAAACAAATCATTCACTGCGATGATATTGACAAGGCTATTCCATAAATAAAAAAAAAGTAAACAAATTCCTACAAGGAAAATGATATTTGAAATTACGAAATCCATTATATAACTTTTTGCCGCAACTCTCTATTATTCCAAAACGAAGATCAATGATAATTCGAATATGAATTGCGTTAATAAAATATTCTTGGGAGTTTCAATGATGTATTCTTTGTATATATTGGGCTGTTATCTCTTTTTAAAACAATGTTCATAGTAAATAAAACAGTTACTTATAAGAGATAAAAGAATAAATGAGGTACTGGTATCGCTATGGTACTTCTAGGCTTGGCCAATGTGGAACCACTTAGTGAGGCCCCGAATGTAACTTAAAAGGACCCTTTGGGGGTTGGTTTCTCTCCGAAGTGCGAGCGTAGCGACTGGGAGTCGAATGCTAGGATGTAATAAAAATGTTCACGGCACTTTTTAACTGAAAATTACGCCATTGGAATAAGCTTATATTACGGCCACACAACCTCCCGAAATAGGCCGAAAGGAGCATAGAGATAGCTTTACCGAAAATTGTAATTGAGGAGAAAGGTCAAAAAATGAAGCAGCGACATTCTTTTAAAAAAAAAAAAATTAACAACAGCTTCCGTTATTATGTATCCATTTCTTTTTAAACAGTAGAGTGTCACTGTAAGCCCCATTTTAAAATTATAACAATATATTAAAACAACATTTAAGCATATGAAAATGTAAAACGATTATTAAAAACATCAACTCAAGAAGTATAATAAGAAATCAAGCCCCCCCCCCCTAGAAATTTCGAACGATATATTAGAGGGGTCTTTTTTACTTTGCCCAAACCAGTTACTTATTTCTAAAAGAGTGATTTATTTTAATATCAAATTAATACTAGTGTAGAACAGATGATTAAAGTAATGTATTTAACAAGCTTCAAATGTAAACAAAAATGATAATTTAATATATAATTCGTTGAATAATTCATTTAGGGGTCCAATATGCTTTTATTGATTTAAATATAAAATCAAATACCTATATTCTCCTTCTTTTATCTACTTCTGTAAACAAATTTACATAGGTAGGAGTCCAGAAGGGATTTGATGGAATATTCCGAACCTTTGAGATGTCTTAAATGCCACTTCTTCTGATTTAAGAACACGACTCATTTGTATCAGATTATTTATTATTAACAAAAACAACTTCAACGTTTCTTAATTTCTAGGAGGTAATAGATTAGTAACTTCCTTCATGTATAACTTTTTTTCTTTTAAAATAGACATATGTTATTAAATAACGGTATGATAAATCACTGATAATATCAAAAAGTAACTGGTGTGGCTAAAGTAAAAAAGACCCTATTAGGAGAATAAATTTAACGTATTCAATTCTAACAATTTTTCTACTATAGCAGTAGTTATGAACAAAAATTTATAATTATTATTTTTTTCTTGTAAATTAATAAGATTGCTGTTTTTTCGCTTAATATGTAATTTTTTTTACCAACCAATTCCCTCCCTCAATTTTTTTTCTGGGACTACTGACTGAAACATGAGAAAGCTCATTTCCGTCAAACTGATGATACCATCGAGATGTATGGATCTTACATTTATGTCCTCATTTTTAAAATTTCTATTGTATTCTAAAACGAATTCAGTACGAAGTATATTAGAGTTTAAATTATATCATTACTAGCATTCCCCATCGCGGCTTTGCCCGCGTGCCTTTAAAATCAATTCTGTGATCATTATCTTGGTATTGATTTAATATAATATGTTAACTGATGTTAAGGAGATTAAGTAGAATTTTCCGGAGCTTCCGGTAGGTGGAAGGTTGGAGGGGGTAGCTGCCGGCTCGGTAGAAGAGAGGGAGGCGCGCAATGGAGTGAATTCACTAAAACCGCCGAAACAACTTACTCGTCGTGAACGCTTCATTTTTCGGCTTTAAAACATCGTTTTCGACGCCCCGTAGCTCAAGATTTTTAAAATGAGTCCAATTTAGATATTTTTTCTCGAAGTGCAAAAATAGGTGTCCGTTATAGTTAAACGACAATATCGCCATTTAAACCCCTTAGGGGTTACATTTTTAAAATTCCTTTCTTAGTGCTTACTTACATCGCGTTTAAAACCTAAATTCCGAACTTCAAGTTTCTATCATTAGTAGTTTTTGCTCTACATTGATTCTATCATTCAGGACAAAGTCTCTTATTATATGGAGAAGAGATCGAAATAAACACGCACCATCCCCAATCATCACAGTGGGCATTATTTGATTACCACTAATATTTAAATAATCAGTAGCCATATTTCATGTGAATGTCTATTTTAATAGTATTGTAATGTTAAATCGATATTCAAATAAAAAACATATGGTTTAAAATCACAACAATAGATTTCCGTTAGAGTTAAACGACAATTTCGCCATTTAAGCCCCTTAGGGGTTACATTTTTGAAATTCCTTTCTTAGTGGTTACCTACATCGCGTTTAAAATCTAAATTCCAAACTTCAAGTTTCTATCATTAGTAGTTTTTGCTCTGCGTTGATTCTGTCAGTCAGGACAAAGCCTCTTATATATATAGAGATTGTTTTTTTTTATTTAATATTAAATTTACTTGATGCAAATGAATAATTAGGAATTAAAAATCAATAAAATTACTATCCTAAATTTTTTTTTTTTTTTTTTGAAAATTTGACAAATATCGTTCGGCGATAAGCACAAGGACCCTAAAGCACTTCAATACATTAGGTGTAGGCAGATTTCAAATTAATAGATGCCTAGTTTCTAAGCCGAACGTGCGATCAATAAATATTTTTAAAAATATGTTTATATTTTTGAATGGTAAAAATAGCGAGTAGGAAGAGCAAAGCTGTTTGAAACTTGCAAGTTATAATCGATGAGGAGAAAGTAGAAGCCAGTTCGGGTTTGGGCCCGAGCCAGCAAAAAGATAATATTTTTGAAACATTCCTACAAGCAGTTTCCCTCAGTATGAACATAAAATTTATTTCCATTAATAAAAATAAATCAATCGATAAATAAATCCAAGGCAGATTTATAGGTACCTACCTATATATGAGAATATTTCTATTGAATTTATTATAAACAATAAACGTATTCAATTACCGACTAACTTGACATATTCGGTAATTGTCTGTCGAAGTATAGACAGACAATTACATTTCTTCAGACATTTTGAAATGAAGATTAAAACACTGAGACTTAAAACGTAAAGGCTTCATCATTAGATACTTAAATAAACAAAAAAAAGTATTTATCTAGATGTTGGAATCTCTTGATCTACTACACCACCATAGTTCGGTAAGCACTTTTGCACGGTGCAATACTATTCCGTAATATTAGCTAGTCAACTGGGAATAGTCCACAATTTATTTAAAACGGAATCACAGAAAAAATAGTCAAATGGACTTGTAGTAGCTCTTTGGTCAATGACGGCTGCCCTACCTCTTTGGCAGAGAGAGGTTTCTGCCTGTGCTGCACTGCATGTTAATTGTGTATTAATTAATGAACTATTAGTAATTAATAATGCCAACTAATTGCATGATTATTAGCAGTAGTTAAGTCAGCTTGTATTCTTTTGTAGCCTGGGCAAATTCTGCTTAAATTATATTTGTAAAGTTATTTTTTTATTTGTTTCTGTAGATTAGTTTTTTTTTTAGAGCTATCTTTGCATTGCTTTTTTAGTTTTGCTTATTCAAATATTGTTTTTATTCAGTTCATTTTATTTTTACCTACAGTTACATTCATTTATTTTATTTTTTTACTTTTATTTGAGAAAGACAATTTTTGTAAATAGTTATTTTCTTTATTAAAAGTATAATTTTTCTTTATATTTCAATGAGGTATTTTTTGAGTGAACCAAATCAGAACCGACTTATGTGCAAAGAATGATAAAAATAGAGATAAAACAAATAATAGATAATTCCTAATCAAGAAGAATTATTTTTTTTTAAGTCCCGATAGTAAAGTAGACAATTTTAAGCAATGCGAATGTAAGCAAAAAAGAGCTGTACCTATTACAAGAAAATTAATAAGAAAGAATGATTAAAATTCAAGAAAATATGAAATCATAAGCGGCACAGCTAAACGGGCACAATAGTGCCAGGAAGTGATTTGACCGAGATGAACCTCAAACATCGGGTATTAGTAAAAAAAATAAGAGTATCCACTTTATAGAGGCTAAGTGTAGCATTATTACTTCATTTCAGTACTTAATAAATCTAAATTTATTTATTAATTAAAAAAAAAAAAACCAACCTTATAATAAAAAGATCCAGCTTCTATCAAACATATAAAATAATTTAAACTACTTAAGCATACTTTATATTTTGTAAAATCGTGTAAGGTTATCCGTTAAATAAAGTTTTATAGTTATCCGAATCGGTAAGGAAACAAATTTTTCCAAGACAATAATTCTATTTACATTTGGTAATTGAGTGGCATGAATAATTACTAATGCCATTTAAATTGCTAATGGAAGGTATTTGTTAAAAATAGAAAAAAGAAGTCAGATATTCCCATCAGAATAACCAACAGAATAAAATTGACTTTAAAAATAGAATGTTGTCACTCTTCTTGAGCTAGTATAAACTATTAATGAAATCCTTTTTCCCATTACAAAATGAATTTTAAATTTTTCTGTGGGGGAAGAAATTAGAGAAAGAATCTGCCATGTGGTGGCGTGAGGAATGGTAACAGTGCTATAGAAAATCATTAGAATAACATGTTAATTTTCAAAGACGTTGAAATTGTTGTTGATTTTCGTATTTGAATACAGTACGGTTCATAAATATTGCAAGATTTCTAAATTCACAACTGAAAAATTATTTATCTTTTTACTCTCTCTAGAATATAGTTTTCTTAAAATATATTCTATATACATTTTTAAAAATTTGGTCACAAGGAAGCCCTAAGCAGATTTCTAGATATTTAATTTATGTAAATGAATTCGTCGTTTAACTTTTTTTTTTCTTTTTAACATTAAAAAATATTCTATTTAAAAATAAGGATGTAGAGACATTTGAGCTACAAAATAACTATTTATATTACTTTGTTAAACATTTATTTTATTTGACAGCTTAGTTAAGGAAAAACGTCGTAGGAAAAATAGTGGATAAAAAGAACAGACCAATAAGAATCGAATAACCGAAAATAAAAACTTCATAACACTACGAACCATTAAGCATGATTAATATGACACATTATCAGATAAAAATAAGAATTATTATGGGCTCCTAGATAAGTTGGCAAGGAAGTCAAATTAAAAGATTAATAGGGCAGAGGATAATAAACAACGGAGAAATAAATCCACTTTTATGCATCATTTATTATTTTAAAAGCTTATAAGTATACATAAAAATATATACGTACCTACATGCAAATTTTATATAAACCTTCTTAAATTAACCATAAAGATCTTAATTTTCCTTTAACCGATTCCCAAACCACAAAAACCCACTTGTTTCCAAACTTGCGTCTACCATCCCTGATAACTGCCCTAGGCGTCTGAAATAAAGATTTTTGAAAAGAAGTTTTGATACCTTGTGATTGGGGAATATTATTAGTTCAGAATATTATAATTTGGTGTTTGATAAACTCCTAAAATTCAATGATAATCTGTATTAATAAAAATGAAATTCTGTTTGTCCTTATAGAAATCCATACCGTTTTTCCTAAATTCTCCAAATTTCGCTCAGTGGTTCTTTCATACCAGGTGCGAACACCTGTCCATATTAAAATCGCATAACTTCAGTCAATCTTCGGGTATATTCTTTATTGTTATAAAAATCGTTTTGATCTCGCTTTACATTGGTTTTTACGAAATCGACCGTTTAAGTAGATAAAAGTCTCACTTTATAGATTTAAAAAATTAAATTCTCCAGGTGAAACCGGTATTTACAGCTATAATCTATGTAAATAAAGATGAAATTCTGTTTGTCCTTTATAGAAATCCATACCGTTTGTCCTAAATTCTACAAATTTCGCTCAGTGGTTCTTTCATACCAGGTGCGAACACTTGTCCATATTAAAATCGCATAACTTCAACCAATCTCTGGGTATATTTTTTATTGTTATAAAAATCGTTTTAATCTTGCTTTACATTGGTTTTTACTAAGGCGACGGTTTGATTCGATAAAAGTCTCACTTTATAGATTTAAAAATTAAATTCTCCGGGTGAATCCGGTATATACAGCTAGTACTAATCTTTATAAATAAAGATGAAATTCTATTTGTTTGTTTGTTAGTTCTTTATAGAAATCCATACCGTTTGTCCTAAATTCTCCAAATTTCGCTCAGTGGTTCTTTCAGGGGCGAACACCTTTCCATATTAAAATTGCATAACTTTAACAGCCAATCTCTGGGTATATTCTTTATTGTTATAAAAATCGTCATGATCTCGCTTTACATTGGTTTTTTTTTCGAAATCGACCGTTTGATTCGAAAAAAGTCTCATTTTATAGATTTTGAAGGGGCCAACAAGGCCCAGTAAGACCGTTCCTCCAGAAGAGAAGGGGCTCAAGAGCAATCACTGGGGGTAGCTGGTATCGATTTGGATTCACCATGTTTTTCTCATGGTCAGCATTACATTATCTAGAGCATAATCTAGAGTAGGTTCGCCTAAAGACCTAATTATATATGCCCCAGAGGGTAAAACTAAAAATATATTATATCAGAAAGCTTTAGAATAATAATCTATTTGTGCTATTTTTGTAATATTTTTTGTTTATAGAACTGTTCACGTCTATTAGAAAAATGAAATTCCCCGCGTGAAACCGGGATATCCAGCTAGTACAAGATAAAATTCTGAACTATCTATGATGAAATAATTCGAATCTGGACAAAAATGACGTTTTAAACGACATTAGTAAGTAGCAGATTGAATAATGGTATAACGCCTAAACAATTCCTCTATTATATATTAAAGCCTAAAGATGATCTGAGGGAAGAAAAAGTAATATTATTACAAAATAAAATAAAAATTAATTACAAAAATAAAATGACGAAGCCATTACTTCACTCATTAAAGAAACAGAAAGAATTGGTTCCAGTCGATCCTTATTTAGT